>OX381706.1:88622304-88980781 GCA_947462335.1 Harmothoe impar
CGAGCCTTGGGGTACACCACATGGAGTTGGTAAGGTATCTGATATCCTGCCATTTGCCTTAGTAGCTTGCACTCTATTTGTCAAGTAATTTTCAATCAGGTTTCTTGCAGTAGGCCTAAAACCAATTTTCCCCAATTTATTTATTAATAATAAGTGATTAATGGTATCAAATGCTTTCCGGAAGTCGAGGAAGATGGCCGAGGTCCCTTTTTCATTGTTGGATTCCCTATATATATTATTTGTAAATTTAATGAGACTATTCATGGTTGATCTACCAGGTCTAAAACCATCTTGATTTTCAGTGAGAATTTTGTTATCATGTAGATGTTTCATTATTTGCTGATGTAGGATTTTTTCCATTAATTTAGATGGCAATGGCAAGATGGAGATGGGTCTCAGGTTATTCACATCAGAGGTATCTCCCCCCTTTGGGAGTGGCTTGACGGTGGCTATTTTCCAGGCATCTGGAAAGGAGGCATTTCTTATTACTAGGTTAAAAATAAAGGTGATATGAGCCGGTAAAGCCAGCATGGCAATTTTTAGAACACTTGTTTTGACCAGAGGTACCCCTGAGGGTTTATTTGACTTAATTTTCTTAATTAATTTTATTACTATACTTTCCTCAGTCTCATGAAAGACAAAGGATGGTTCATACACTGGAGGATGAAATGTCCAAGGCTCGTTCATATTTTTCGCTAGATTTGGGCCTATATTGGTAAAATATTCATTTATATAATTGGCTGTGTCCTCAGGGTTAATAGGTGTCTTATGTATATGGTGTATAAGGTTAAAATAAATATCAGCTTGCTTTGGGTTAGTAATATTATTAAGAGCTTTCCAATATTCTTTTGGATTATTCACGTTGTCATCTACTTGACGCTTATGCCAGGCAGCCTCTGCTTTTTTATTTTCTTGCTTAGATAAATTTTGGAGGAAATGCTTAATGTTGTTATCATCCTGAGATTTAGTTTTGTGGAAGCGTTTTATGGCTTCATTTTTATCCTTAATTAGGCTTATTAGGTTAGCATCTAACCATGGCTTCTTTGCTTGACTAAAATTAAAATGTTTAACCTTGCAATTAATATCTAAAATATGCTGTATAGAGGCTATGAATAATTCCCAAGCATCAGTAGCTGACTCACATGTCCAAAAATTATTCCAGTCTAGATTTTTCAATCTGTTTATGAAATCTTGTTCATTGAATAGCCTATAGCTCCTCCCAGTGAAACTTAAAGGAACCTTAGGGATTTGGATGTGCTTCCTCGTTACATGTATGAGCTCGTGGTCACTTATGCCTCCCATGGGTTTTACCCCTGTGCTAGCTATGTGATCTGAATTTGTTAGTATTAAGTCAATAATGGAATCATTTCCCTCCCTATTTGGGTTGTAGCGTGTTATTTCTTTAACTAACTGTCTTACTCCCAGCCCCGCAGCTATATTGTTTAGTTTGTCTTGGTCAGGATTGGCTCTAAGGTAATCTATATTAAAATCACCCAACATGAATATTTCCTTATATTTGTCGGAGTCAATATCATTAAAGGAGTTTTTTATTGTATCTAACGCACTAATGATATTTCCTTTGGGAGGAATATAAACATTGACAATCCTTCTCATATTGGGTTTTGAAATGACTGACCACATAATTTCAATGTCCTTATTGCTGGTATTATGCATGGATAGTTCGTTACTTGAGGTAAGGCCATCTTTGGTGTAGGTTAGTAGACCTCCATGATTAATGTCACCTATGTCATGTATCTGCCTATCCAACCTCTGAAGCGAATAGCCCTTGATGTATAAATGGTTATTAGCCACACTGTCATCTAGCCAAGTTTCGGACAAAGTAATACAATCAATATTAGAATCAACAAAATAATCATGTAAAGTGGACATGTCATTAAATATACTCCTTACATTAAAATGGCACAAATGAAGGCCTTTCACCCCTTTAAGGCCTAGGTCAGTAGACATTTATGGCTCGATGGGACATACCCACCCCGAGGTACAATAAATGAACAGGAATCCACTCACACCCCTCTCTACCTGTATATGATATACATACGATGGGTCTCATGCATCTAGTGCTGCCCATGTTGGCTGATGGTAATCTCATTGCCAGACTTTGGGATTTGCATAGAGAAAATAGGAATACGGGTTATTGCAATGCTTAGACACATAGTATATATTATACAATAATATTCTGTTGGGGAAACAGTTAACATATTAAGTGTTACATAATACAATGCCCAGCTCTAAATGTAAATATAGAATGACTAACGTCTTTAGTCAGAGCTGGGGAAATAAGGTTAGTAGTTAGTCATAATGAAACTTGCACAGAGTCACTATCATGTATGTAGCAAGTAGATATACACTCATACACATATTAATATAATCTTCCAGTTGTGCATTCATATACACATCTGCATACATACACACGTACATACATACATACATATATACATACACACATACATATAAATGCCCATATAATACCACTATGGTCGCGCCTTAGCACATAAACATTCACATTAAGTTTTAAATCCAAGCGCGAGAGGCCGTCATCAGCCTATAGCATATGGTATGTACCTTAGTAACACTAAGTCAATAGCGCCCAATCTGAACGTGTGGACGCGAGGACCCATAGGGATAGCATTGAATTTGCGAATCAGCTGATCAGTCCGGACGCTGTAGGGTCTTATGTAAGGGACAGCGGTTGTGCTATTATTGTCGCCTGTATTCTGAGCCATTATGCTATTATGTAAGTACACTAGGCAGGTAGTTATGAATGTGATTACATTAGGATAGAGTCTATATGAAGAAAACAGTGTAATTAATGTCATGCTTATATTAAGCATCTAATGATATATCTTAAATGCAGGAGTCTATGAAATAGTATGGGGTTATTATATTGGAAGCACCGTATTAGCGCCCGCGTCTTTGTGCCCGACGCCCACGGTCTACCCATATAACAAGCACCTACTTTATATTGTTTTTAATCTTATAGCAGGATATAGCATTGGTGGCAATGATTTTAGCCCATTCTAGTCTGCTATAGGAGTCTGGATGGATACCGTCCGGAATTTTCTTGTACTTGTGTACCACCTTGCCTTGCTTGACATCATGGACTGACTCGTTGATTTTTGGGCCTGGGAAGCCTAATTCCCAATTTAATTGGGTAATTACTTCATTAATTAGCGGTACTGCAGTGTTTATTACTACCTGCTGGTCAGGGTAATCGTGTTGGGCTGGTGTGTATACCGACGGTGCATGAGTGCTATTATAGCGGGCATAGTCCAGTCCTACGAGCTTGGCAAATGACATTGGCTGGTGAAGGGATGATACATGCCTCATGATGCGCTCATACTTTCCAGTGATTATTTCCACCATATTGCCCACCTCAGCATAGATAGGCCTAATAGTAGACTCATCATTACCTAACCATTTAATTGTTGATAGGTCGCATACACCTACAAGAATCACAAGCATGTCAACGGTTCTTTTATCTAATAGTTCAGTTATACGAGGGATAGCTTGGTCACATGTTAAGCCACCTTTTGGCTCTACTGTAACATGTATCACTCCTTCATATCCTTTACTACATAAGTGTCTGTTGATCTTCTCTTGCAGCGCCTTACCTCTACTATCAGTAATTAATAGAACCTCGTGCATTGTGAAATTTAATGTAAGGTGATACGACCTGAATGGCTGTAGTGCTTAGGGGCGTTCTGCTATAGGTGATCCAGTCGGCTGTATACGTTGAGGAGACTGTGGTGGAGTTGTAGTAGGGGTGCCTGTTGGTGCGGGTGTAGGCTGGTCTACCTCTCCTTCCAGTGGTGGCATGGGTAGTGGAGGGTCCCCTCGCAGCTCGCCTCTGATCTTGACCAATAGCTGTCCACATACATTCTTACCAGGCCTGTCGTCTGCACAGTTTTTCGCCCCTTCAGTTATACTTAGCCCAGACGCAAATGTTAAGTCCGGTCCTGCCTCAGTGAGTGGGTGATCAAGTGTGTTAAACAATTGCTGCTTAACAGGGTGGGTCGAAAACTTAGCCTTCTGGACGTTGTATAGTACAACCTCTTGATTTTCAATCCATTTGGGAGTCTTGCTGAGGGCTTTTGTTATTTCCTTGCAAGCGTATCCGTCCGGGGCTAGCATGACCCTTTCAGCAACAGGGATGGCATCACATAGGAGACACATCTGATGCATGTACGCCTGCTCTGCGGAATGGTACCATGTATTATTATACATGAAGTAGTGCGGAAACATATTGCTCAAAAAGCTGTGATGGCTTTGGAACACGTATCCCCCCTCAAATTTCAGAGTCTTGGCGTTTGCTGGTCGGATCTCCTCGGGCAGTCTGTATATGTCACTATACGTGAATGTCTCACCGTCCACCACCACACTGCGTCCCTTCATCTTCACATTATACTCCAGGGACTTAGCACGCGCCGTTACCACTCTGAGGTCTCGCTGCTGAGCTGCCTCCTGGTCTGTGTAGTCGTCGGTGATCTGTACCCATTTCCAATGTGGTAGGGTCTTCATCTTGCTGATGTTTGTATATAGGGTGCCCTTCGCATTGGGTTGGGAGAATTTGACTTTTATAGGCCTGTTAACCTTAGAGTCTCTTTTAGGTTTAGGACCAAGTCTAATCGCACTAACTATATCCGTGTTTGTCAGACCTGTTCCCAAATCAGTTAACAGGGTAAGAATGGCCGTTCTGGGGTTTGGGTGGTCAGACTCCTTCAGTCCTCTGAATATCATATCACACTTTCTACTGTTTTTATCGATCTGTTCCGTGTGTGCCGCTATGGAGTTAATCCTGGTGGTGGTAATAGCCTGTCCCCTGGACAGCTCTTCCAGTTTTCGCTCTAAGTCCTCCGGGATATCATACTTCTCCTCCAGGGCCTTCAGCCTGGCTTCAAATGTAGTAAGCTTGTCGGAGTGATCCTGTACTGTACCTATCAGTCTACCTAAGTCAGAGGTATTTTTATTGCTCGCCCGTGTGTTGGTTTCCAGGTTGGACGTAATGCTCTGGAGTTGGGTGGCTACATTCTCCATTTTACGCATGAAAGATATTTCAAGGTCTGCCATAGTAGCACATGTAGGAGTAGGTACAGATGTTTTGCCCTTTTCAGGGGTTGTTTGAAACATATGCATCACAGAGCTTAGCATACCTTGTTGAGAGGTAGGTGGTAGGACTAGTGTCACAGAAGCCGATTCCGGAGAGGAGGTGGCCATGTTGGCGGTGCAGGTAGTAGTAGTGGTGGAGGGGTGGGCTGGAGGTATAGGTTCTACACCGGTGTCCTTTGTGTTAACCTGGAGCTGACGCGCTCTCGTATGACTTCTTGTAATTCTAGGAGCATCTATATCCATTGGTGGTAATAAACGGTGTCCTCCTGTGCTAGAAGCCTTTATAATCCTTATTATGTGGGTCTTATGGAGTTAGATCACTGTTTCCCCTCAGTAAATGCAATAACCCGCAGAGCCCCTTCTAGTGCGCGTCCTCACGTGTCGGCCATTTTCTCCCCCTACACAACACCTACTTACCTGTACCACCCCCAAACCACCCCTACTTACCTGTACCACCCCCACACCACCCCTACTTACCTGTACCACACCTACACCACCCCTACTTACCTTTACCACACCTACACCACCCCTACTTACCTGTACCACACCTACACCACGCCTACTTACCTGTGCCACACCTACCCCACTCCTACTTACCTGTACCACACCTACACCAGCCCTACCTACCTGCATCACCCCTACACCACCCTACTAACCTGTACCACATCTAAACCACCCCTACTTACATGTACAACACCTATATCAACCATACTTACCTGTACAATACACACATTCACCTTTACTTACCTGCACCACCCCTACCTACCTGTACCACACCTACAACACCCCTACTGGTACTTACCTGTTCCATACCTATAACACCCCTATTAACCTCTACTACACCTACACAACACCTACTTACCTGTACCACCCCCAAACCACCCCTACTTACCTGTACCACCCCCACACCACCCCTACTTACCTGTACCACACCTACACCACCCCTACTTACCTTTACCACACCTACACCACCCCTACTTACCTGTACCACACCTACACCACGCCTACTTACCTGTGCCACACCTACCCCACTCCTACTTACCTGTACCACACCTACACCACCCCTACTTACATGTGCCACACCTACACCACTCCTACTTACCTGTACCACACCTACACCTTCCCTACTTACCCGTGCCACACCTACACCACCCCTACTTACCTGTACCACCCCTACTTACCTGTACAACACCTACACCACCCCTACTTACCTGTACCACCCCTACACCACCCCTACTTACCTGTACCACACCTACACCACCCCTACTTACCTTCACCACACCTACACCACCCCTACTTACCTGTACCACACCTACACCACCCCTACTTACCTGTACCACACCTACACCACCCCTACTTACCTGTACCACACCTAAACCACCCCTACTTACCTGTACCACACCTACACCACCCCTACTTACCTGTACCACACCTACACCATCCCTACTTACCTGTACCACACCTTCTTAGCTGTTCCAACCCTTCACCAGCCCTACTTACCTACACCACCCCTACTTACCTGTACCACACCTACACCACCCTTCCTTACCTGTACCACCCCTACTTTCCTGTTTCACCCCTACACCAGGCCTACTTACCTGCACCACCACTTCTTACCTGTTCCACACCTACACCAATCTATTTACTTGTAGAACACCTACACCACCCCAGGTTACTTGTACAACACCTACTTACATGAACTTTATAATTTACCTACACACCAACTAATTCATACATACATTCAATTCACAACAATTAGGCCACTGTCCAAATGTACGCCATCCCTACTGATCGGCACCATCCCTACTTACATGTACCACACACACACCATCCTGAGGTCTTCATGAAAACCTGCTGGACACCGGCTATAAAAGGCTGCTAGACAGATTTGACTGGGGCTACACCCAGAGAATATTAAGCCGGTCCTGCAAAATAAGAGGGTGCAATGCAAAAGGTTTTCCCCAGGCTCCCTACAAACATACACCATACCTACTTAGCTGTAGGACACCTACACCACTCTACTTATAACTCCCTGTTCTATACTTACACCACCCCTACTAACCTTGACCATCTGTAGGTCTTGAGTAAGGCAAGGATAGCATATGTGTGGCTGGACCATTGGCCAATCTGTCCACTTTCGCACCAGCATATTATTAGACCAAGCCAGGAATTGAACCTGGGTACCACACACATGAATCCTACCACTCACTTACACCAATCTAACTTTGTTGACCTCCTGCCCTGACCTTTCTTACCTGTATGCTGCTAACCATCTAGCGAGGGAGTTGTTTACTAACTATCAAAACCCCTTCTTACCTGTAGGAACTTTCTTCGCTCAGCACCAATAAAATTTCTCTAGTTTGGGCAAGTCAGTTTCCATGCAACTAGCGCCCATATACATACCTAAAAATTTACCTGTACCACACTACACCATCCCTATTTACATTGATGACACTTTGCTTTACTTACCAACAGCAATTTAAATCATCTTCACGGCTGCTTTCTACCAAGACCTTCCATATTTACCTGTACTACCCCTTCGCAATCCCAACTTTTCTAGAACACTACTTATTACTTGCAAGATGCTTAAACCACCCTTGCTAGCCTGTACCACACCTACACCTCCCCTACTTACCTACACCGCCCCTACTTACCTGTACCACACCTACACCACCCCTACTTACCTGGACCACAACTACACCACCCCTACTCACTTGTACCACACCAACTTACCTATACCACCCCTACTTCCCTGTACCACCCCTACACCACCCTACTTCCCTGTACCACATCTAAACCACCCCTACTTACCTGTGCAACACCTATATCAACCATACTTACCTGTACAACACACACATTCACCTTTACTTACCTGCACTAACCCTACCTACCCATACCACCCCTACTGGTACCTACCCGTAAAACACCTATAACACCCCAACTTACCAGTACTACACCTACACAACACCTACTTACCTGTACCACCCCCACACCACCCCTACTTACCTGTACTACACCAACACCACCCCTACTTACCTGTACCACCCCCATACCACCTCTACTTACCTGTACCACACCTACACCAGCCCTTCTTACCTGGACCACACCTTAACCACCCCAACTTACCTGTATCCCACCTACACAACCCCTACTTACCTGTACCACACCTACACCACCCCTACCTACCTGCATCATCCCTACACCACCCTACTAACCTGTACCACATCTAAACCACCCCTACTTACATGTACAACACCTATATCAACCATACTTACCTGTACAATACACACATTCACCTTTACTTACCTGCACCACCCCTACCTACCTGTACCACACCTACACCACCCCTACTGGTACTTGTTTTGTTTGTTTGTGTAGTTTAACGTCCCACTGACTATGCAGGTGAGACTTACTCAAGTTTCAGTTTTTCACAAGTAAGAAGGTAGGCCGAAGGCCTACCTCCGATGATCGTATCCAGGATGATCGAATCTATGAGATGAGCCAGAAGATAGAAATCCCGCTCCTACACATTTACCGAAGCAAGGGTTCTTTAACCTCCGACACCACATAGACATGGTGTGAGAGGGACAGGCCTTTGTTATGCTGTAAGTCTACCACAGCATGGGAAAGAGCAGCCATAGGTATAGTCGGGAAGCAATGAAAACTCCAAGCTGATACAAACAGTGTGCCATCAGTCTGGAGTGATACATCCCGACTCGCCAAACTAGTCTCCCCCATTTTTTTTGTTTTTGTATTTTTTGTATTTTTTTGTATTTTTTTATTTTATTTATTTTTCGATTTTCCATTTCATATTTTGTCCCATAGTTGGGTTTCCTTTAAGAATTTTAATACATTTTCGTCATTAGTGGTGTTGAAAACACTGTACATAGATGTTGTGTCTGAAAGATGTTTACTTCTACTTTCTGCAGTCCTTCTACAGTGGAGTAGAAGATGCTCCACTGTCAGACGGGTACTGCAGTCTTGACATCTTGGTTCATATTCCCCATTCAGTCTGTACTCGTGTGTCAGTTTAGTGTGACCGATCCTTAGACGGTTTAATCTCACTTGTTCTGCTCGTTTTAGCTTTTTCCTCATTGTCACTCCTACCTGTACCATACCTATAACACCCCTATTAACCTGTACTACACCTACACAACACCTACTTACCTGTACCACACCTACACCACCCCTACTTACCTGTACCACACCTACACCACCCCTACTTACCTGTACCACGCCTACACCATCCCTACCTACCTGTACCACACCTACACAGCACCTTCTTTCCTGTTCCAACCCTACACCAGCCCTACTTACCTACACCACCCCTACTTACCTGTACCACACCTACACCACCCCTACTTACCTGTACCACACCTACACCACCCCTACTTACCTGTACCACACCTACACCACCCCTACTTACCTGTACTACACCTACACCACCCTTACTTACCTGTACCACACCTACACCACCCCTACTTACCTGTACCACACCTACACCATCCCTACTTACCTGTACCACACCTACACAGCACCTTCTTACCTGTTCCAACCCTACACCAGCCCTACTTACCTATAACATGCCTACTTACCTGTACCACACCTACACCAGCACTACTTACCTGTACCACACCTACACCCCTCTATTTACCTGTACCACACCTACACCACCCCTACTTACCTGTACCACACCTACACCACCCCTACTTACCTGTACCACACCTACACCACCCCTACTTACCTACACCACACACACACCACCCCTACCTACCTGTACCACACCTACACCACCCCTACTTACCTGTACCACACCTACACCACCCTACTTACCTGTACCACCCCTACTTACCTGTACCACCCCTACTTACCTGTACCACACCTACACCCCCCTACTTACCTGTACCACACCTACACCACCCCTTCTTACCTGTACCACGCCTACACCACCCCTACTTACCTGTACCACACCTACACCATCCCTACTTACCTGTACCACACCTACACCACCCCTACTTACCTGTACCACCCCTACCTACCTTTACCACACCTACACCACCCCTACTTACCTGTACCACACCTACACCACCCCTACTTACCTACACCAGGCATGGGATTGGGTTTTGAAGAAAAATCCAAAAAGTAGCCAAAAGACGTTATGTGGGGGGCATTTTGTATACATTGCACGGCATGAAGGCCTCTAGAGACTGAGACCCCCCCCCCCTTATTAATGTTAAAATATTTTTTCATTGGATCTGCACAAATCACAGGGGTGACATTTTGGCCTTCAAAAATCCGGAAATCCGGATAAATCCGGAAGAATCCCATGCCTGCTACACCACCCCTACTTACCTGTACTACACCTACACCACCCTACTTACCTGTACCACACCTACACCACCCTACTTACCTGTACCACCCCTACTTGCCTGTACCACACCTACACCCCTACTTACCTGTACCACCCCTACTTACCTGTACCACACCTACACCACCCCTACTTACCTGGACCACACCTTAACCACCCCAACTTACCTGTATCCCACCTACACAACCCCTACTTACAATACCATCACTTCTTACCTGTACCATACCTAGAGCACCCCTACAATGGGAAGTATAGACCAAGTGAAGATATCATGTGTGACCATTGGCCAATCTGTCCACTTTCGCACCAGCATTTTATAAAATAGACCAAGCCAGGAATCGAACCTGGGTACCACACACATGAATCCTACCACTCATTTATGAAACCAATCCGACTTACACATAGGACTCCGTATCCGAAAGCCTTCTACCCTGACCATAGTTATATGGCGGTTGCCCAATATTACCCTATTTTACATGTAGGGTGCTCATCATCTGCTGACTTAACTTAATGTTAATTGCCACCACACCAAATGAAAAAAATGCCTGTCTCCACCCCCTCTAAAATCTTCCCTCCTTGCCTGTGAAATACTGACATATTGCCTCATTACCTGTACAATACCAACATCCAGCCTATTTACTTGAACAACACCCACAGCCTGCCTACTTAACTGTACAACACCCACATCCTGCCTACTTACCTGTACAACACCCACACCCTGCCTACTTACCTGAACAACACCCACATCCAGCCTACTTACCTGTACCACACCCACATCCTGCCTACTTACCTGTACAACACCCACATCTGGCCTATTTAACCCTTGTGACACCAACATCTTGCTGATTTACCTGCATTTGATAACTTCTCCCTCCCTATGTCACTCCCCTACTCCCTCACTCCCCTACCCCCTCAATATGCCACTCCCCTACTCACTCACAATGTCACTCCCCTACTCCCTCACTATGTCACTCCCCTAGTCCCTCACTGTGTCATTCCTTGTTTAAATAAGTGTTTAAAATCTAAACATGTATTCAAAAGTGTTTAGGTGTTTAGATTTATAGGAAAATGTTTAGAATTTAAACACTTTTTACCTTAACACTTGTATATACCTTACTATAGAAGTGTTTGGAATAACAGACACAATAAGTGTTTAGATAAGTGTCTAGGATCTAAGCATCTTTTTTAATGGCCGAAAGGCCCCGGAGGGGCCCTGGTGGTGAGCCTGCGAACGACCAGGTTGAGGCATTATATTGTTTTCACTTGACAGGAAGTCAGTACTAGTGCCGGCATTTTGTTTTGTTTTAAGATGTCACAACACAAATTTATGCATAATGATTAAAACAAGTGTTTTAGATATCATGCAAAAAAGGTTTTAGTGATTTTATGCAACTACTTTTCTTTAAATAACATTGCCCCTTTCACACAGAGCTAGAAAATATATATTTCTACCTATATGTTACTTTACATTCATGCTGAGTCCTCAAATACCAGTGTAGGGCACCTATTACAATCATTGCTGTGATGAAAATTTCATCAAAATCCTAAGATTTTCCTGCGACCTGGAAGAAGGCCACGGTTATACCTCTGCCTAAAGTGAATAATCCTGCTACACAATTGAGGCCCATTTCACTACTCCCTGTCCCAGGAAAAATTCTTGAGAAAGTTGTACACAAGCAACTATACCCCTTTTTGGAATCACATAAACTTCTTAGTAGTAGCCAAAATGGATTTAGGGAAAATCATGGGACACGATCGCGGCGATTCATGAGTAAACGTACCGCCGGGGGAGAGGAGGATTTATCCGACAACATCGACGTTTTATTTAAGAGTAAAGACCAAAAATTGCGTGCAAAGTGTGGATGAACACTTTTGCATTACGTAGAGCACCTAATTTACCTTACACAGCTCTTGGCCTTGGTAATATTTACAGTGATGTCCACAACAACTTTGCGCTAACCTTCGCTTGTCCGCCATTGGGCGATATTAGGGGATTGGCGTTGCCAGAGCAACCCAATGTCAACCGACAAGCCGCAAGTGTGCTACATTTACGATACAAATTGAATTGAGTGGTGGTGCACTGCTTAGTAGGAATTTTCAGTCAAAAATCGTCAATCACACGTCCGTCAACTGGGCGATATTAGGGGCCATGGTGACAACAAAAACACTCGTCAAGTGAATCCCAAAAACATGATGCTCGACGAAAAGGTCAGTCACATTCTTCTCAAACTGGATGATGGACTAAGTGACATAAAGGATCTAAAGTCTAGTGCAAGGAATTGGGATGGCTTAGGAGAAAGAGTGGGCGCTGCAGAAAATGCCCACACACTACTTCAAGAGAGAGTATGTGTTGCTGAGGAGGAGCTTCCCCAAGCAAAAAGTACCATCAGTGACCTGCAGGCTTCAGCAAATTCCACAGCTGTTGATATTTAAGAGATAAAAAAGAAACTGGGAGAGAGGGACTCACATCTCACTAGCAGTGAAACCACAATTTCCAACATGGGTGCAGCATTGCATGAGGTACAAGAGTGACAAGACTCTCGAGAAGAAATTCTTATCTCTGCTGCGGAAAAGAGAGTGGCAGAGCACATTGACAGAAACGCCAAGAAAAAGCACCTGATATTTGACAATGTGCCAGAAGGCTACAAACAAAACCTGCCCATCATGATACGTCAGGTACTTCAAGAGATGAACATTGTCATTAATTTTTCAGACATAAAGGAGGCCACGAGACTAGGCCCTCCACCAAGAAAGAACAGAAAATCAGAGCCTAGGCCTAGGTCCATCATGGTCAATTTCACATACCAACTGCTACGAGATTAGGTCTTCCACGCCAGGTCCAGGTTGAGATTGATTGATTGGATTGTTTTACGTCCAAGTGTGCTATGACGCCTGGGACTTACTCAAGAGTTTATTGGACTCTCGGTCCGTTCTTTTCTCATCTAGGTGAAATTCCAAAGAGGATGCGTATAAATCCATTTGGATTAACCCGGACTTTACTAATGAAGATAAGACCCACCATCTCGGGCTCAAAGGAATCTGTGCCTTAGCTGTAGAAAAGGGCCGTAGAGCAGCAGTATATGGGGACGAGATTGTCATCGATTCTGCCAAGTTCAATAGGAATACTTTGCACCTTCTACCCAAACACCTGTCTTTGGAGAATGCCTTCACAAAGGAGACAGGCAGAGGAATTGGCTTCATGAGCCAACACAGCCCTTTATCAAATTGGTCTGATTGTGAATTCCAGTTAGATGGGGTGACATGGTATTTTGTAGAACAATTCTTCATGTACTACAAGGCCAAGTTCCATCACAAGGATAGCTTGGCCACACTGATCCGAAATGAGTCTGACCCCAGACTCATTAAAGCTACAGGGGACTCATTTCTCGCCAGTCCTACATGGAGGAAGGAGCGTCAAGATGCTGTCCTAGAAAGAGCAGTGTATTTCTCAGGATTTACTGATTCAGTTGTCTTGGGCCTCACAGGTCCCACCACAGTATTATTGAACACTGCACTGGCAACTTCAATATATGGCACCTAAGTATGAAAGACATTGTATTGGATTACATATGTGAACTTGCCCCCTGGACATTCCGCTACTGGTAACCAATTGGACTAGCACAATGGAGGGCAAGGTAAATGGTCGAAGAAGGCAAGGAGCCTAAGGCCACATGCCGGTATCTATGTGGACACTGTCAACAAACAACCTGGGACCGCAGAACTTGGACATAAATAGTTCAAAAATGTTAAAGTATTGTCTGCAAATGAAGATGACAATGGGGATCCTTTACCCTATTCGGTTTGGTTAACTAAGAAAACCCTGGAATGCAAATCAAGGGTGAATGTTACCAAGCTGTAAATTCTTTGTTATATCAGAATGGCCAGCGCTTCATCCGCACGGCGTGCGGAGGAGGGGTTCGCGCCAGCACCGCCACCTCCATGCAGAGCCCTTATAAGGCGGCGTGCGAAGGTGGCGCGGCAGTTCTGACCGAGAACTCTACATGGCAAGTCGCATTCTCGCTGACGCATGATTATATCATATAACATCTATTGTAACTGTTGATGACTTTGGATTATAATATACTACTATTGTTAATACTACTTCCTCTCATCGTGTTTCTTTCCTAGTTAAGCCATGGCCTTACAGTTCCATTACAATACACATTAAACCAGAACTTGTACATCTTATTCAGCCCCGACCCATCAGCAGTACCAGTCATGCATGATGCCAGTATCAGGTATTGAATGTTGCCCTCACATTAAAATCAGTGATTCCCAATACTGTATTTTCTATAGCGGACGGTTTTGTTTGTTTGTTTGTGTAGTTTAACGTCCCACTGACTATGCAGGTGAGACTTACTCAAGTTTTAGTTTTTCATAAGTAAGAAGGTAGGCCGAAGGCCTACTTGGATGATCGTATCCAGGATGATTGAATCTATGAGATGAGCCAAAAGATAGAAATCCCGCTCCTACACCACATAGACATGGTGTGAGAGGGACAGGCCTTTGTAAGTCTACCACAAGAGCGCTACAGTCACTATGGTGGCAGGTGCTGAAGGTTGTTCTGCAAGGAGGGCGACGCCCACAACGTCTCGAACGGGGGTTGTATTGTAAACGTGGGGTCTACATATCCAGTTTTGCCAGATTCTACGACAAACCAATAGAGCAGGATCCGAACGCATTCGGCCAGGCTATCCTGACAGAAGCATTGAGAGAAAAGGAAAAATCCAAAAAGAGGAAGAACTCTCAGAAATGAACTGGTTATGTAGTAGACAATGAAATATGTGTAATCTTTGATTCTAATGTGCCATGTTGTACCTGAATGAATTTTAACTGTTGGAATAAATTCTGAAGGTTTTGAAACTGGTGGTTACTTCAAGTTTATTAGAATAATTCTGGGAAATTATCTAATAGCAAGGAATACTAGGGTGCTATTGATTGATTGGATTGTTTTACGTCCAAGTGTGCTATGACGCCTGGGACTTACTCAAGAGTTTATCGGACTCTCGGTCCGTTCTTTTCTCATCTAGTGTGTGAGTGCATGTACGCGTGCATGTGTTTATGAGTCTACTTGTAGCAGTCCGACGGGTGGAGGCGGGCGCACAGGGGCCGTGCCACCAGCGTACCATCGGTGGAAGGAGGCGCACGAAAAGAGAGTAGAATTCCGGTTGATCAACGGAATTTCCTCAGACGAGGACGACGACACCGAGTCGTTGGGGGTGACGTGGCCGGACCCCATCGGAGTACCTATAGAACCCCAGGCACAGCCCACCCCGCCCGGGACGCCGGTACAGGAGACGCGGACGGTGACCATGGGAGGGGCGTTAAACCGGGAGGGGAAACAAACGGGCCGGGAGCACAACAGCAGCCGGGAGTCCTCCTCCCAGAGACGACACTCCAGGTCGTCCCACAGATCGGCTACGGAGGATAGGAAGAAGGAAGGACACGGGATGGGGTCACGTACTGCCTCTCATTGGGCATTGCACCAGCAGAAGATTTCCCCCAACTAAACTGATAAAGGAAGTGCCCAGGCTGGCGGTCCTGATAGGGCCAGATGCAGGGAAAGTTCTCATCTATAATGCACAAGGTAGGAATTTAGGACAGATCCACGATTAGATACTGCAGAGTTTACCGCAAAATTGTGAACTGTTCATCAAAGCTCACTGTGAGTTAAAAGTTGCAAAATATTAAGCTTGTTGAAAATTAGTTTGGCACATATACTTTACACTCCATGACTATCCATTACCCTTTAATCTTGCCAGAATACATCACGAAGGCAATTGAAAGCTTTAAAATCGAACCTCAGAAAGCTGTCTCAGTTGGCATCTTCTCTCTTCATAACCAGGTTGTACTGTGGGTGCCAGTAGTAGTGGTGTAGTTAGTGTTTCTTTTTCAGTTATAGTTTACACAATGTGCTGTGTCCTAACACCGGACATTGAATGTCTAGCAAAAGAGTCAATGTCCCTAACAATAAAGCTATGAAAATTTCAAATGTATATAAACGCCCTAAAGGGGAGGTAGATAAGTTTGTAGAACATCTCAAGAAAGCAGTTAGAAAATGTAAAGGAGAAATCTGGATTCTTGGCGACATTAATGTGAATCTTTTTTTAGATCACTCTGAAACTGTAGCTCTAAAGGATTTCTGTAGAGATTTCCAGCTGATGTGGCTATCTCGTCCTAATCCTAAAGGTGGCCCCAGTTCTTGTATTGATAACATCTTCACCAACTCGATTGATTGATTTGATTGATGTCCAGACTTACATGGGACATCTCAAGTTGGCAAGTAGTCATCCACAAATAGTCATAGTCTGCCTATGGATGATTGAATCTATGAAATGAATGACCGCATCATTAAGGGTGATTGTATCCTGGATGATCGAATCTATGAGATGAGCCAAGAGATAGAAATCTCGCTCCTACACATTTACCGAAGATAAATAGACAAAACTCCAGGCCATTGACACGCATCTACATCATACTTCACAGGTTGAAGCTAGGGTGTATCACACAAAGTCATTATCATTAGTGAAAAAAACACATCTGATTGTTGATTTCCTTTTGTAGGTGATTTCCCAGTTGGCGGTGGCGAAGTGCTGCAGCTAAACTTTGCGATGGGAGATATGGATGTTGAGGATGCTGAATCAGAAAGCAGAGAGCCAGAAGCCAGAGAGCCAGAAGAAGTAAGTCTGATATCAGAGTGTCCCCCCGTGCCTCCAGGGCCCCCTGAATGAGCATAGATTGATATTTTACAGATACAAGCAGTGCTGCAAAAGTGGTCTGCGTCGATGAAGCGGAAGAGAGCTGCCCCATCTGCCTGGAGCCTGTCCATGAGAGGCAGGTAGGTGGAGGTAGTGTGGCATGTTCTCACTATCACGATAATATGCAATGTGTTTCACTAATTCAGGTTGGGTTCTTCTTTCATACAACCTAAGGCTTCAAATAGATTTAAAGTTGTATTTGAGGATATGGCACAGCACGGAGCACTTGTTAATGGTCTGTGGCAGGATATACAAAACATAATAGGGCCTGCTAACCTCTTGTCAACAAAAAGGTTGTGGGCGCTTTTGTTTTCGTCAACAGACTGAACCCAGATATAGGCTACAGTAAAGGTGTCATCTCACGTAGAATTCAATTGGCAATAGCATGGGGTCCTTAGGGACAGGTTTATAAATCTGTAGTTTCCGAGAAATCACTGAGAATTGCATGGGAGAAGACACCGATTCTCGGATTACATAACAAAGATAATGATGGCTTGCCTGAAAATTTGGGTGATTTCTCCCAGTTTGGAGCTTTTGGTATAAAAGAAATCCCTCTTGGTCAGAGGGATCACAGCAATTTCTGCAGTACTATAGCTGCCAGCAAGAACTTGATTACCCAAAGGACCAGGGCCTTAATGCCCTCCAAGGAGTCACCTCATGGTTCAGTCAAGTGAGGGGCTTGCTGGGCAAAATGCTGAACTATGATTTTTAAATGTACAGTTCCACTATAAACTTATTTCTAAACCATGCAATTAATATAACATGATCCATACCATGTAAAGTCGATTCCTACCATATTGCAGCCAACTCAATAACCTTATAATATGCACCATTTTTATGTCATAAGTCGATTTTATGTGACCAACTGACGAAGTGCATACAACAATAAGCCACACATAATTCTGCTGCGTTTTTATTTGTGTAGAAAATTCCTTGACAAATTCAAGGGAACCTTCAATCAAAAGCTGATTGATCTGGTCAGGGACATGCAACTGGTTCTATGTTTAGTTGGAGACAACGCAAACGTTCATGTTGGGGTCAGAGATGAGAAGCGGCTGCTTATTATACAAACGTTCATGTTGGGGTCAGAGATGAGAAGTGGCTGCTTATTATACAAACGTTCATGTTGGGTCAGAGATGAGAAGCGGCTGCTTATTATACAAACGTTCATGTTGGGGTCAGAGATGAGAAGCGGCTGCTTGTTATACAAACGTTCATGTTGGGGTCAGAGATGAGAAGCGGCTGCTTATTAAACAAACGTTCATGTTAGGGTCAGAGATGAGAAGTGGCTGCTTGTTATACAAACGTTCATGTTGGGGTCAGAGATGAGAAGTGGCTGCTTATTATACAAACGTTCATGTTGGGGTTAGAGATGAGAAGCGGCTGCTTGTTATACAAACGTTCATGTTGGGGTCAGAGATGAGAAGCGGCTGCTTATTATACAAACGTTCATGTTGGGGTCAGAGATGAGAAGCGGCTGCTTGTTATACAAACGTTCATGTTGGGGTTAGAGATGAGAAGTGGCTGCTTATTAAACAAACGTTCATGTTGGGGTCAGAGATGAGAAGCGGCTGCTTGTTATACAAACGTTCATGTTGGGATTAGAGATGAGAAGCGGCTGCTTGTTATACACATGTTCTTTAGAGACAAAAAGCTAAAAAGCTGCCTTCAGAGCCGCGATGTTTGGCTCAGCAGCCTTGCTCAGAGAACTGATGAATGATATTCTCATTTCCTTCTATGCCTACGTGACTTGGCAGCCAACAGAAACGAATGTCGTAACCAAGTTCCTTAGATTTGATAAACGCTTTTAAAATCATTGTTATTACTGGATGATTCAAGCAAACATGACTTTGAATCACTAAAAATAATAAACTTCTTTCCTGGTAAACTCCTCATACGCTGCATTGCCAGCACTATGGCAATTGCTTCGGCAGAGAAAATAGAGCTGTGGTTTGGCAAGCGAGAAGCAAGCCTCTTGCCTCCACCAACCGCTGCCGCAGCCACTCCTGTGTTTGGGATGATCTCCTTTTGAAGTACAGCAGCAACAAACTCCTTCAACTTCTAGGGGAAGCGCATGGAGGCACCTGTCAGAGAAGGTTTTAATACATTTCTTGTGTAACAACTTTACAATGTCACCAGAGCACCAATGTTATTGTGTTAGAATAAGCGCAAGCAAGCCATTATACAACAATGTTCCTGAAATATGTTAAACACGTTCCAAATGCATACATGATAAAGGATAATAGCTAGAATGTCCTGCAATGTGCCATCAGTTTTGGTCTTGGTAAATTTTAATACACAGTAATATTGGGCCTCCCAGTCAAGTGCAACAATGAGAGTGAAGTCTTTATGTGCACCGAGATGTATATTCTATAAAATGACAGGAAATTGTAACATTGTCTACGTTAATGTAACACTGAGAGTGAAGACTTTATGTCTACCGAGATGTATCTTCTATATCGTTTATTGAAGCCAGCTCTACCAATCTTGAATCCTTCTCAAGCCTTGTTTTGAGAACTGTCTGAAGAAAAACTGGTGAAGTTATTTTCTTTAGATGCCAATGTGACTGCAGAATAAAGAAGGCAGTCATTATGACAGCCTTTTTGACATGGCAAGCTACAAATGTCCGGCAGAAGATGATCTACCCCAGGGCCAGCACTGCCAGAGCTGTCCTCCAGGATGCAGCAAGTGAGGGGAAGATGTGACCAACATCCCGGCAGATCTGATCCTCAACTGTGCAGCCAACCAACATATCCAGATAAATAAAACAGTGAATGTGACAACACTGGGGCTCTCTAGAGGAATTCACATGGCTTCTCCTTAAGAGGTAAGGGCAGGTTGTGTAAGATTCTTCCTAACTCAAAGGGAGACCAGGTGATGCGTGTAAGTGATCTGTAAACAGGCTGAACAGGTCAAACAGCAGTAAGAAGGCACTCAGCCCAAAGACGGTCTGCGCCCGACACCAGAACTGCTCAATATCTGGTCTAAGATTCTTCTGAACCACCAAGCCAAATTCAATCCAAGGCAAATAGATCAAAGCTACAAGCTGGTAGATGTGGAATAAGCTTATATTTGAGAGAAACTGCAGGATACATATATATATATCAAGTTGAAGTTATATAAGTGATGAATCATCCACTAGACAGATTACTGCGCACAGAGCCCTACATGGATTAGCCATGACATGGATAATAATAATAAGGCAATTTAGGAGGAATGACTTGGACATTGGAAGGAAGACTCTTCTGGTACCTCTGAGAGATAACAAAGATAACAGCCACGTCATGTTCAACTCGCTGCAAACAACAGGCCTACCAAGGGTGATAGAATCTATGAGATGAGCCATCTATATAGGGTCTAGATTGATTGACTTTGTTTAACATCCAAGTCTCATTTCTGACCCAGAGATCCCCTTCTTTCTGTCCCTCCCACACTAGATCTTTTGAAACCGATGAAGGAACACGTAAGAACATGGTTGAATACATATATGCTGACAAGAAGATCCCAGTTGTAATAGATTAAAAAGAATTCCTGGACATTGATAACAGTCCTACTGAGAGAAAGTAACCCTTGTTTGCATTGGGTACATGTTGAGGAATATCACTGTTCTCATTAAGAGGTTTAGTAAATGCAAAATGCAAGTGAGACACCAGAAATAGTCTACAAACATGAGTAACTACAACAACTTTTGTTTGTTTGTGTAGTTTAACGTCCCACTGACAATGCAGGTGAGACTTCTCAGAATTCAGCACTACCTCCCCAACTCCCACTCTGAGGGAAGCCGATGTTCAGCTGCTGTCCCTTAACTGTCCTGAAGCTAACATTATCCCCGCTAGAGTGAACCAGCTGCCAGTACTAGAGGATGTAGGGGAGGACATGGAGGAGGACAAGCTTCCCATGCAGCCGCTCCCTAGTGCAGGCCTGGTCACACCACCTGCATGACCAAAGTACACTGCACCATATGGAGGACGACGTCTCACAATTCAGCTTTTTGTTTGTTTGTTTGTTTGTGTAGTTTAACGTCCCACTGACTATGCAGGTGAGACTTACTCAAGTTTCAGTTTTTCACAAGTAAGAAGGTAGGCCGAAGGCCTACCTCGGATGATCGTATCCAGGATGATCGAATCTATGAGATGAGCCAAAAGATAGAAATCCCGCTCCTACACATTTACCCAAGCAAGGGTTCTTTAACCTCCGACACCACATAGACATGGTGTGAGAGGGACAGGCCTTTGTTATGCTGTAAGTCTACCACAGCATGGGAAAGAGCATAGGTATAGTCGGGAAGCAATGAAAACTCCAAACTAATACAAACTGTGTGCCATCAGTCTGGAGTGATACATCCCGACTTGCCAAACTAGTCTCCCCCATTTTTTTTTTCATTTTTTGTATTTTTTTGTATTTTTTTTTTAATTTTCCATTTCATATTTTGTCCCATAGTTGGGTTTCCTTTAAGAATTTTAATACATTTTCGTCATTAGTGGTGTTGAAAACACTGTACATAGATGTTGTGTCTGCAAGATGTTTTCTTCTACTTTCTGCAGTCCTTCTACAGTGGAGTAGAAGATGCTCCACTGTCAGACGGGTACTGCAGTCTTGACATCTTGGTTCATATTCCCCATTCAGTCTGTACTCGTGTGTCAGTTTAGTGTGACCGATCCTTAGACGGTTTAAGCTCACTTGTTCTGCTCGTTCAGCACTACCTCCCCGACTCCCACTCTGAGGGAAGCCGATGTTCAGCTGCTGTCCCTTAACTGTCCTGAAGCTAACATTATCTCGATGACCCTCGAATTTAGTGACAAACAGTGGCAGCATGTGCTGGTATGGGCGGCAGAAATGTATGGGAATCAGAGTGTCGAGGCGTCTCCTATGACGTCGTCAGAAAATGTGACGACCCCCTCGCTAGTTTTGACAACCATTAAGTCAGGGCTTCTGGAGAGGGATGAACTAGAGGATTTCGTCATATCAACCAAATACAAGAATACCACTTCTGTTTCCGGCCAATCACTGAGTGTATGAATATGTAGAAGCCACACGGGGGGACGTAAAACTAGTTGGCTTCTGGTCGTCTGCTACAGCGACAATGGAGCCTTTTGTGTGGTCAAACATCACACCCACGGAAACAGAGAGGGTTCCACAAGCCATAGCGTGTCAGGTATTTTATAATTTTGAAAAGTGGGTTCTTAAGGATCTGGTGGAAGAGGCCCTTAATAAATGCGCCGAAGAAACCATAGGTGATTTCGGATTATTGAACGACTTGTTTGAGGCACATTGTTAATTCCATTCTACTCAAGATGCTTCATTTACATCTGTCTTCCTTTCTCTTCCAAGCAGTGGCAGAAAGATAAGCAGGTGGTTCTGCGGTCTTGGCAGCGCTATATACGGAAAGTAAGTCCTTCCTCTTCTTTGCAAGATAGCACTATACAGAGCAGCACAATAGATATGAAATGAAAACAAATGGACTCTGATCATGGAGACTAGTATACATGTGTATATCATAATGCTTATCCAGATCTACATCACGGAGAAGATGGAGCGTGTCAATATATAGGTGCTTTTTGTATCTCCAAGTGTATCTTCCTTTTCACAGAACCAATATATTCTCTACAGTGTGGTGGTCATCTTCACAATGGTGTTGTATTCAAAGGGATACTATGGTGCATGCGAATCAGTCTATCAGCTACAAGATGGTGACCCTGTGACCCTCATGTACCTCCCGATGAACCACATTAGCGGTGCCCTAGCATATGTCATGGCACTTTTTATACCATGAGGAGATACACATCATGATGGAGCTGTGCAGGGTAAGAACCTGTTTATGAGAGGAGGACAGTTGAGGCGGGTCAAATACTATTGGTGAGAATGGGATCAAGGATAAAATCATGTCAGTGCATTTTGGAAGACCTGAAAACAACATATGCAGAATGATCAAAGTGCACAAGAAGCAGCCAAGATACCCGTAATCAAGTTGAATTAAGACAAGTTGGCTTTCAGAGCAAAGACAATAGCAAACGTTCAAGCAGTTGAGGTTATGTTAGAGGAAAGTTCTGCCTTTGGCCGAAGTGCACACGCAAGTACCTCATGAAGTACTTTGGGTTTAGAGTGCCACGGGTACGAGGGAGGGGCTGTTGTATATCTCTGCACAGCGGTGGGTATGTAACCTCAATACATTTTCAAAGAGAATAAAGTAGCTCACCAGAGAAAAGATGACGAGGAGGCAAGGCGGGGAGCTCAAGGCACACAAGACAACATTTGGAGGACGTGGCCATTCTACTTATTCCCTGCGATATGATGGCAGCTTATGACTCATATGCTGAGGAGGTTAACGAGGATATGGTCCTTCTCTCACCAGCACTTGTTCATCTTTCATCAGATATACAGGAACAACTCTCACTTAGCTAGGAGCCATGGCAGGCAGGTAAGAGGTTGGGAAGTCATTTCAGTTGCTCCCGAGCTTGCCTGAAAATGTGGGTGCTTTCTCCCAGTTTGGAGCTTTTGGTATGAAAGTAAAAACACTTTAAGAGGCACCAGTATTGAATCAAATACGGCACATCCTCATGCCGATTGAGCGAGTTTGGAAGACCGCTTGATATTTTGACTTCTTATGTATCATGTGACAGGAAGAGGCGATACAGAGACTAAGACTGAGAGCAAGAGCAACCAGCGTGACGAAGTTAACAAAAGCTGACTCACTTATTGACATCATGGATATCTTTCAAATTTTCAATCCATGCAATATCAACCAGTAAACTCCCGAGGACGACCAGATGTGGCCTCACCTTTCAGGCTGTGCGTCTAATCAAGAGCAACCCCTACACCGGTATACTGGGGCAAGTTGGTCCAAGATATGGACAGAAGGACAGTGAACCTGGCACTGAGCTGCGGATGGGGCGATTTGTAGCCAAGGAACTGCAAGGTTCCTCACAAGGTTCCAAACAGATGCTCCCATGGCTCCTTCTAAGCAGAAGCCTAAAGAGTTCGGTAGAAGTTTCCCTACATGGTTCATTTCCTGTTTGCATTATTTTCATAATATGCGAATTCCGCTAGATATCGCATCCTATCTATAATTGTTAATTTTCAAATGTATGAAATATGCAGAAAAATTCATGTAAATTTAATTTGTATATTTGTTTGATTATAGAACACGACCACTCAGGGTTTCGAGACCACCGGGGCGTCCACGACCATCCAGGGGTCCTTGTGCAGCAGACGTCTTCAGCTTCAGCTGCTCGTCTCCTGCTCTGCCCACCGGGGCATCGGTTAAGGTGAAACCGGCGGCAGAAAAGAAGCGGAAGAAGGTTACTCCCGGGTCTGCTGTCTCCACCCCGCCTTCTAGGCAACCTACTTCAACTCCGGCAATTTTTTTTGAAAAGATCAGACAATTCATTTGAGCTGGCAGAGAAGAGAAATGCTGGCAAGTTCGGCCTGGGAGACACCATGACCAACCTCCACAAAAAATTAATCCCAGAAAACCCTGTGGCTCCCCACCTTCCACAGAGGTGGAGACAAAAAAAAACTTAACAAGTTCCTGAAGAGAAGTGTGTGCCTGTGTAAGGCACACGCAAACATGGGCCTCATGCTTGACGCAGTACCCTTCCTGCCCAAATCTACCTCCGCCCTCACTAACGAGAACACTGACGAGGAGATTGAGGCTCAGCTGGAAGCCCTCCATGAGACTGTCACCTACGATAGCTGGTCCAAGGTGTACAGCAAAAAGGTGCCGGAGAAAGCGGGAACCAAAGGGAAGTTGAACACCAAGACGTCCGCCAAGGGGCTTGGCAAGAAGACGGTCAAGGTGACGGTCACCCACACCAAAGTGGTGATGCAGACCGTGCTGAAGGCCGCCTTCATCAGGCTCTTGGTGGACAGCTTACCCGAGTTTACAGCGCACTGCGCACAGGTCAAGGAGCAGCATGACCAACTGACGCTGCTCCGGGAAAACTTCAAGGCGCTATTGTTCATCCACATTCCTGTACCGGAAGTTGACGCACGGTGTTTCACCGCGTGCGCTTTCCCATAGTTTACTCCTCCAGCAAGTGATTAGGTTCTCTAACTGTGTCAGGGAACTACTTGAAAGAAGAAGCATGGCCCCCACTGCAGCTGACCAGTAAGTTCATTCAGAAACCTTGCTATCAAACACTCTCCTCTCTCCAAGCACACTCCATGTTGTTTACTGTCACTCAATCCATCCCTGTCACTCAGTCATTGTCCATGTGGATTACTGAAGAGTGGGTGTTTATCATTTGGGCCTACTCATGGACTTTGGCTACCCAGTCTACAGTGTCACTATTACAGACAGTTCCAGTGACAGCACACAATACACATATATAGGTCCGCCGTGTGTACAGTGTCACTATACAAACGACGGTCGTATATATAAGAAAGCAATACACACAACGGCCGTGTATACAGTAGCATCACCCAGGGTTGTCAACCCTCACGCATTGGCCGTGAGACTCACGCATTATCAATGATTTTGACCCTTTCTCACGCTCTCTGGGCTTTCCAGAACTGAAAGAATTTTACGTGCGATGCAGAAAGGAGGTCATAATGGCGGCAGCGTGATGCTCATACAGGGATTTTGACAGGATTTTTCTTAATGAGCCAAATGGCGCACTCACAGCCAGAAGAATGCGCCATTTTTGACCATCATGAGACATTACATTAGGCCAAATAAAACCAGAAGGTTTATTTCAAGTCACCTGATGGACCCAATCAAAAAAGGGCCGACCCTACGTTTTTTATTATTTTGAAGATATTTTCGTATTTCTACCCTTTTTTTGTTGTCAATTTTAAGGTCTTCAGACAGGCACTGTGGGTGGGGGGGGGGGGGGGGGGGGTGAAATCGAAAGTACCACAAGTGAAGCACAATGGATGAGCTAAGGGGTTTCAGGCAGCACCCCCCCCCCCCATAAGATTAAACAAGATTCGGAAATTTGGTAACATCACATCTAAATAGTCTACCCTCATAAACCCCAATGTAGGGATGGGCATCCAAATATTAGATTTTGGCCAAGCTAATCGGAAATCATACCACATGAAGGCTAGAATCTTTGCCAACATCATGTACTTTAAATGAATAAAATGCAATAAGTAGAAGCAAATGTATGAATTTTTGAAATAGAAAAGTTAGGAGTATTTTCTGCCACCACTTTCGGGCCCTAATCAGCAGTGTGAGTAAATTAGGTCAATCCACAGCCCACTGACCACACATAATGAATGGGGCATTTTTTTTTTTTTTTACCTTAGCACTGATTATTTTTGAACAAATAATAATACAGAGAAGCCAGTCATATCAGCTTAAAGCAAACAGTTTGGGTCTTCTCTTCATGTATTTCTCATATAAATCCGATCTCTAGAAGTATTTTAAAACATAAGGTAAAGTCAAAACTGGATGCGGTGGAGTAAAGTCAGCTCAATGATTTTTTTCTAATTTTTCACTAAACCTTCTCTCAGTCTTTTGCTTTGCGTTTTTCTGCTACACAAGTTTACACGATTTAGACAGGCCCAAGATCATGGACCATTTTAACCAGGTCCTCATGGACGCCAAAGATTTCGAGTGGGACCAGGTGAGGGAGTGGTCCGGAGAAGTCCTATCTGGCGTAGCCGATGGCTCCATCACTTGACGTGACCTGGAATGACCCCGCCATCGCTGCATCAAGATCTGAGCTGTCAAGGTTCCGCCCTGGCCGTCTGTACCCTACCATGCCCTAAGTCGTCAGCACATCTTGTCTAAACGCATGAATGCGTCCACTGAGGTGCAAAAGCGATGTCTACTCCAGGTCGAACCACTCGGGAGTCACAGAGTCATGACAGCTGGTCATAAACACTAATGGCAATACCAGATTTTACATGGGTATCAAATGGAGGCTGGAGGGACCATAAAAGCCCTTTTCACTAGTTTTTTTCAAGAGCTGTGCTTCCCCTTAATGAGGCATGGGATTGGGTTTTGAAGAAAAATCCAAAAAGCAGGCAAAAAACATTATCTGACGGGCATTTCGTATACATTGCATGTCATGATGGCCTCTAGAGACTGAGACCCCCCCCCCCTCCTTTTTAATGTTAAAGTTTTTTTTCATTGGATCTGCACAAATCACAGGGGTGACCTTTTGGCCTTCAAAAATCTGGAAATCCGGAAAAAGTACCCGAGGAATTTTAATTTTGAGGGGGAACTAAGAATCTAACAAGCCCTAGGCACTACTTGAGTAACCAAGGTGACAAAAATGATGAGGACGATTTTCAAACACCCACAGCACCTGTCTCAGCTGCCAAACTTTTCAGACAGAAGAGGAAAATGAGAATCCAAAGAGCAAGACCCTTAGTTTGTTACAAGAACATAGTGTACCCACATTCCTCCAAATAGAGGGGATCAAACCTATGTTGGTTTCAGAATAGAAAGAGACAAGGACAGAGGCCTTTTGTTTCATGGCAACAAGTTATCTCGTGAAGTCGAACTTTGTGCTTATTACCCAGAAAGAGAGGATAAGAAGAGAGAATATGGTTATAGGAAAAACCTCAGTGCGGGAGATTTTTGTTTGCGGGAGAACCAGTATTTGATATAGCAACTAGGTGACAGGGTTCCCACAAAAATTTCCGATTGAAATTCCATGACATTTCCATGACAAAAGCTTAATTTTCCACAACCTTTGAAATATTCTTATGGGGGTTGGGGGACTTGGCCCCAAGAAAATTTCTTAAATTAAAAAAGCAAATGGGAGATTTCTAGGAGATTTTGTCATATTAATTTCATTTTTTTCATTTTCCATGACATTCCATGACACATGGCAGTTTTTTTTTTTATTTTTTTTACAAAATTCCATGACTTTCCAGACAGATTTAAAATTCCATGACTTTCCATGACATGTGGGAACCCTGGGTGAGTTTCAGACATGGGGCAGGGCACTGTGGCCACTTTTAAAGACATTAAAAAAAAGCTTTTGATTCAATACACCATGGTCTCCGGTCAACTTTTGGCCCAGTCAAGTGAGGAATGGGCTTACCAAAGGTGAAGTTTCAGGGTAAGTATTGATTGTTTTGTTTAACGTCCAAGTTTACTATGACGCCTAGGACTCGCTATGTATTTGTGTCTGAGTCCTACCTCCTAATCATGATAGACGTTGAAAGTTTTACCCCCTCCCCCCCGGGTCTGTTTCTGATGATCCACCACGCCAATGTGGGTTCACCGTTCCAAGGTTAATTGTAATCGGTTATCCTCCCCTCTCTCTCTGGGAGCACAAAGTATTGACGGGGATATTGCATCCATACTCAAAATTCCATGTATAGCTCCTGCCCCTAACTGGCCGTATAGTGCTTGAAGAGCGATACTGAATCTTACACCCAGTATAAAATAAATATGTTCTAGCTCTGCAGCTGGGAAAAACAACCAAAATTCCATCCACCAGCAAAGAGTGAACTTCTTTATTGAGGGTACAACATCTAATATTAAACCCCTACACAATCGTGCACACGGCATAATTAATAAGAAGATTGTATGGCAGTGTGACAATTGTGCTGTACTGTCTCCTGTCAAACACTACCCATATACTGCACTGCCTTCTGTCAAACACTGCCCATATACTGCAGCCATGTGACGTCTCTCTTCAAACCATTAAAGCACATTGGCAGGCAGCAGTCAAGGTACACGTGGACACCAACCCTGGTGAGCCTGTCACCTGACAAAACTTTTCCAAAATCTCCAAAAGGAACATGGCTTAAGGTATCTGGAGCTTTATTAATTTTATCTATTTGTGTTACTTATTAGTTAGTTAATGGTCCATATTCCTGTAGGCGGAAAAATCTTCAGGAAGGCATTCATTCTGCCATATGGAGAGCCTTGTTGCAGTCTTCGCGTCTGCCTCACTCATGGCCATGAGTGGCACACTGTCCACAGCTCAGAGGAAGTCATTGCCTAGAGTCCTGTGCATGTGATAGATAGATAAGCATATCCTAATGTACTCCATTTTCCTTGTTTCAGATTCTCAGCAAACCAAAAAGAAAATAGCAGCATGAAGACCAAAGTTTTAATGGTGGCTGATAGCCAAGGAGAGAAGATATGGAAGAGGGGGAGACAGAGAAAGATTGAACGTGTGATTAACATCACAAATGACTCAGGGTCAGGGTCATATAGTGATTGAATTGATGGACTAAATGACTGAATCAGTAAATATTATTTCAGGAACAATGAATTATTTGTCAATTCTGAGAGCAGGAATGTATTCCTGGGTCAAAACTACCCTCACATAATGTGTCACACTAGTATGTGATCATATTTCAGCTGAGCAGGTGGGTGTGGGCGAACCGGTGGGTGTGGGCGAGCCGGTGGGTGTGGGCGAGCAAGTGCATTTGGGTAAGCAGGTGGCTGTGGGCGTCAGTGCCCAGCGGCGCTCAACCGCCGTTTTATGTCTCGGCCGAAAAGCAAGTCGATCCAAGCGTCAGCAGCGACACCATCTCTGTTTCGGCGTGTCGGACGGCTGCGGGGTGGCGTATGCTACAGATGATTAACTCCCCCCAGTCAATACTGGTGTTCCGAGTTAGGTGCTGAGGTCGCTCCAGCCGGGGATATGTACATTAGGGGGCGCTGTCCGCCGGGTGAGGGTGGGGCTGGTGTGGAGCAAGGGGAGGGGTGGTGTCACCCCATAGTCAGCAGGCGGGAGGCAGGGGTGGGGAGTGGACAACACACCATACACTCACTGACTCTGTTAAGTAGGTCAGTGTGTGTATCATATAAGTGAGCAGTTCTCCTTTTCTAATGATATTTATGAGAGGTGGACACGGAGGGTATCTCGGAACCTACATGGGAGGCGCCTGAGTCAAATATATCAAAGACCCTAGTCAATAATGAAGTTTTACTGTATCTGTCCACACATTAAAGTAATTCAAGATAATGCAAGATACTTGAAGAGAAATATCTAAAAAAGGTCTTACAAAAAACGTCTCACCTAGTATTACAAGATACCTGCCATTGACTTTGCATTGAAATTGTGTGAACCGTAATGGAGACAAAAATTGAATCTAGTACTTAAGAGTTTAATTTCTCTCTCCAACTTTTTGGTCAGATATTGTGACTTTTATTAGATTCAATATTTAGAATGGTTGCAACACAATATTTGTAATATTTCTTGGTATAGCATGTAGATGAATGTCCCATCTTTCAATATTCACCCTTTTTTTGTATATTGGCTGAGAATTTCCTACTTAAAATTGGATGTGAAATTGACCTTTCACTATCTTGATGCAACCCCTCATCAGGCGTTGCATAAGACTCTGGGTAGTAACCCTGAGTCAACAAAGTTAAATGTAAAGAAGAGGGCGAGAAGGAAATGACCTTAGATCAAGCTTTAGAGGAATTAGAAGACAAACAAGAGAATGGAGACATGTCTGCATTGTCTATGGAGGTAGAGAGTGATTGTGAAGTAGAGCTAAAGGAGGAAAGTACTGCAGAGGAAGAAGAAGAGGAAATATAAATGTTAGCGCAAGTAATTCATTTCTGTTATACAAAAACCTGAGATGAGATGAGCCAAAAGATAGAAATCCCACTCCTTCACATTGATGATGCTGACCGGTGCCCAGTACGGATGTATAAATTGCTTTGCTTGAAGCGGAGTCCCAAACAGAAGCAGCCCGAAGTGTTCTTCTCCATATCCCCGAAGTTTAAGGCCACGTTTGACATGCAATTCCAATGGAAACAGGCCACTACGAAGTACAAGAATAAGATGTCATATCAAAGCATTGGCAACATTATGAAAAAAGTGAAAAAAAAAGTCATCTGGAATGTCGGCCAATCTCAACATCACATCTCACACAGTTCGAGCGACAATGATTACAAATCTACCCCATGCAGGAATAGACCCCATGTACGCCCAGCTATCGGGTCACAAGAATATGAACTCGGTAAGCCGATAAGGGAAGTTGAGTGTGCCCCAACAGCGAGGTTTGTATAAGATCTTCGTGTCGGAATGCCAACACTGCTACTATTGTCAGACACAAAAACACAGCCATCTGTAATGGCCTGATGATTTCTGATCACGCATGAGTTAAGCACGCTGTCCGATGAATGAAGCAACCTCTCAAATCTTCAGGAAGAGCGGGAGTAAAATGCAAGATGATATTGATTGCCTTGGGCGATACCTGCATGTGATCTCATCATAGAGCGCCTTAGTTCCCAGTGACAGAGACGAGAAAGACAGCTCCATGACTTTCTGATGGATTACAAGGCGAATATATCACGAGAAAAGAACGAGAGAGGAGGGAGATTTTTTATGAGCTGAATGACCCGGGGTCATTTATTGTTGATGCAGTGTTTCACAAAAAGTTGGTATCAGTTAATGCCACCCGGACCCTGGGCACCTTCGGACGTTTGGTGAACCACGCCCGGGGGCCCAACGTGAGATACTGGAACAACCTACTGGAGGTGTACCCCGGGCAGCTGCCAAGGATGGTACTATACTGCCATCAGCCAATAGAACCCGGAGATCAATTATATTGGGATTACGGCGTGTCGGAGAAGGAAGCAGTATGGGCAAACTGCCACCGCAGTACCATACAGAATAAAAGGTACAAGCTATGTCTCAACCTACAGCACAGCCTAACTTTGATTGATTGATTGATTGATTGGATTGTTTTACGTCCCAGTGTGCTATGACGCCTGGGACTTGTTTGTTTGTGTAGTTTAACGTCCCACTGACTATGCAGGTGAGACTTACTCAAGTTTCAGTTTTTCACAAGTAAGAAGGTAGGCCGAAGGCCTACCTCGGATGATCGTATCCAGGATGATCGAATCTATGAGATGAGCCAAAAGATAGAAATCCCGCTCCTACACATTTACCGAAGCAAGGGTTCTTTAACCTCCGACACCACATAGACATGGTGTGAGAGGGACAGGCCTTTGTTATGCTGTAAGTCTACCACAGCATGGGCAGCCATAGGTATAGTCGGGAAGCAATGAAAACTCCAAGCTGATACAAACTGTGTGCCATCAGTCTGGAGTGATACATCCCGACTCGCCAAACTAGTCTCCCCCATTTTTTTTTCTTTTCATTTTTTGTATTTTTTTGTATTTTTTATTTTATTTATTTTTTAATTTTCCATTTCATATTTTGTCCCATAGTTGGGTTTCCTTTAAGAATTTTAATACATTTTCGTCATTAGTGGTGTTGAAAACACTGTACATAGATGATGTGTCTGAAAGATGTTTTCTTCTACTTTCTGCAGTCCTTCTACAGTGGAGTAGAAGATGCTCCACTGTCAGACGGGTACTGCAGTCTTGACATCTTGGTTCATATTCCCCATTCAGTCTGTACTCGTGTGTTAGTGTATCTAGGCCCATTCCATATTACCAACTGATCGCGGCGAAAATCTTTTGCAGGAAGCCCATGGTTTGTATTAGACTCAGGATGTCTCTGTCACAGGAGTACTTGGTCTACCTCTACACGAGATATGTTAAAAGGGCAACCTCCAAGAGAGTGAGGAACAAACCCTTGTAACTGGCTCTGGAAGATGTGACGAAGGCCATAACTATAACAGATGGTGGTTTTACATCCTGGCAGCCGATGTAGCTTGATCAATCCAGTTGTAAGGCTGCGCCTCACCAAGGAACAAAAAGACTTCCAACAAGGCCATGTCCTCTGTGCGCCAATGTGTTGAGTGGGCATTTGGCAAGATGATACTTACTCATGAGTTTAGCCGGAGCTCTGGGTTCCCTCTTTTCTCATCTAGGTTGCGCGTTTAAGTGTGTGAGTGCATGAGCGTGTGGCTAACCAGTATACCGCTGTGAGAGAAATGGAACGAAAACCCTGAGGTCGGGAGAAGTTTCAGTTCAAATGGACTTCACAGAAAACCTAAGCTATCTGTACACTAAGGAAGTGCAAAGTGCCTACTCTGGCCAGGAGGGCATTACAATCCATCCCATGGTAATCCATTATACTGTAACGGGGACGATCCTCATGTTGTGTGGCAGAATGCTGCCGCTACTCCTGTGCGTGTCAAACATCCCGCACCAGGCTGAGATGGCAGACAAGAACCTGAAGAAGCTGCCTGCAGGTTTCTGCATGAGAGCCTGATGCACACACCAGAGGCCATCTCCAGTACTCGTCTGCAAAATTTGATACAGTCTTTGCGATCATGTATTGGATCTGCCTACATTCAGTGTGAAGCAGGAAGCACCCTGAAGTTGAGTGTCCTTTGAATGGGGGGAGAATAGGGGTTTAACTCCAATCATACCTTTGTGAGGATACCTCTACATCTGTTCATGTCTCATACGCAGAAAAAATTAAAAAGGACATTATTGTATGTGATTCAAGACACTGTGTGACTGAAGGTGGAGCAAAATGGCAGGTGAAAATAAATCCCAAATAAAATCCGTCTTAAAGGCGGGGTTTTACGGTACACCTTCATTTCAATGATTGCCTGACTGAAGGTTTGTAAAATAAACCGAAACGTCGCCATGGTGTGGATCTCATCCATTTCATGATCAGGCAATAAAGGCAAGGAAATGCATTGCCTTTACTGATCCTGGATCACTCACATCATGGAAGTGGTGAACTATCACAATTCTGGATGACATATCTAGATATGGTACTCGTTGTTATGGGCATCAAGAGAAGGTAACTGGGACCTACATATGTCTACAGTAAGAGGTACGATACCCTGGTGTTTTGCCTATGACAAAATGCACTATTCCAAGACATTTCGGCAAATTTAGATAGATATCACACGTACTGTTCAGGAGACGATAATGTCCAAAAGGTGGACCCCTCTGAGTCTGAAAGATATATCTTCATGTGTGTTGTCTGTGCTACTGAACTCTTTCATGGCGAGTATGACGTATAGTGAAAGGGTTGTTTCCATTTTAAGGGGATCTACTCAGAATTGTCAGATGCCACTCCCTCAAACCCTTACCATAAACGTAACAAGAGCCCGGGAAATATACAAAAGCCTGCCATTTTTAATAATCTCAATTTCAATGATTGACAAAGGAATTGTTCAGAAATTCTGCAAAACTGCACCCTCTTCATTATGAAGCATGAAGCTCGCCTACAGATGCTTTCTTGAAGTACAGATGACCAACTTCTATCAGTCTCAACCGGTGGTGACCAAAGTACATAGCATACTCAGGTCAGTTTATGATGTTCACTTACAACCTTATTAGATCTTTTGAAACCAATGAAGGAACATGTAAGAATATGGTTGAGTACTAACAAGCAGATCCCAGTTGTAATAGACAAAAAATATCCTTGACATTGATAACAGTCCTACTGAGACAAAAGGCCAACGGTGCAATACAGATCAGGAAAAAAAAGGGGGTAAAACCATTCAGAGAAAGTAACACATGTTAAAGGATATCACTGTTCTCATTAAGAGGTGAAATGCAATTGAGACAATTATTAACACTAACACTTAGTTTTTCTGTTAGTGACGCAATATTGTCCTATTTGGAAAAAGAAAAAGAAGCCCTTAAACTGGTTTTAACATTCTAAGAAGTTAGTTTTATCTGATCGATTTACCTGTTCACAATACTCCCAGATATCTTCATCATTATCTGAGTCTTGCTGATAGTAACATCAATACGTCTCAGCGCAAAGTACTCCTTATTTTTACATTCTCATTGTGTATCATTTTGCAATAGCACTTCTCAGTGCACTATCAAGTTTCGGGGAAGCCAATTTGTAGAAATTTTGTTCAAGCCATGAGATTAATTCAGAGACAATTGAGATATTACTTGGTCAGCCATAGCTGCAACAGATGTCATCATAATTAATGAAATATGCATGATGACTGGAGAAATGCTTGAAATCCTTGATGACATCTAACGTAAAATAACAGGAGAAGAACATGGTTGGAAAACGGTCCTACTCTTTGGGGATTTGTACCAGCTCTTTGGTCAAAGTTCAAACCATTTTTCTTGATACAAACTGTCACCAAAAATGTAGGTTATCCCCTGGAAATGACATGATTGGAGTCTCAGAATAGATACTAGAGACTGCAACACCTGAAGACAATGCTGACAGATAAAAGTGCACTGTCAAGACTTCGAAATTGAGCCAAGGGTAATCAAAAAAGGGGAGAGAGGATTGATCAGGGGAGAGAAAAGAGACACTGGCAGGCACGGCACAAGCATGCCAAATGTTAAAGTACACGACAGCTGGGTGCAATGCCCACATGCCTGGGTGCAGTTTCTGAGGATGGGAAGAAAACTCTGCAAGGAAAGATAAAGAGATGCAGACAAGGATATATAAATTGCATAAATCTTAGATTTCAAGTTTGAATTTTTTTCTAAACTAGGGCAATTGTATTTCTGAAAAAATGGGTGTGATCTAAAACAGTGGAATCACTTCAGCTACCGCAGAATGGTCTGAAGGACATCTACAACCATATTGAAAATATCTCAAAAAGATAATCAGAAATGGTTGATTTAAAAGTCCTCATAACATGAGCCTCATGAGGATAAGGTACGACATGCCGCTTGTTCTACAGTATGTGCAATTTGGGTTGGCTAAAGGGGAGAAAAACAAGCAATGGAGGGCCTCCTGAAAGACAAAAACAGACAAGAATGAGGCTTTCAAGTTAAGGTGAGTGACTTGGATCATTTCAAGTGTCATTTCTTCAGGTTTGTTTCATTCTCTTTTTTTCTTGTCAAGTAAAATAAAATTGAAATAAACTACAATCAGTCCTACTTTTCATCTGTTTCCATGGTTTGGTTTGGTATTGCGATGGCAATGATTGATTGATTGGATTGTTTTACGTCCAAGTGTGCTATGACACCTGAGACTTAGTATCGGTCCGTTCTTTTCTCATCAAGGTTGCGTGTTTAAGTGTGTGTGCGCGTGTTTATGAGTCCACTTGTAGCAGTAAACATGATGGTGATAAGATGAAGAGTCAGAACTGAAAGAAAGGATGTGTGAGCTTGAGAATGAGAACTGTGAATTGCAGGAAGCAATTGATGCCTTCATGTAGAGAAAGGAGATGAAGTGCATCCAGGGTGGGAAGTACACAGAGTATGATTGATTGATTGATTTGTTTAACGTCCAGACGTACATCAAGTACCTCACGGGACATCTCAAGTTGGCAAGGAGTCATCCACAATTAGTGGTAGTCTGCCTTGCAGTAGTAGGACAGATATTTATATGCTGCTTGACCAATACAGCAGTGACCGCATAAGTGAGGATCAGATACAGATTGGTATGAGATTGAGCACAAGAAAATCTCCTCCAAGAGTAAAAGTACTGAAGTACTGAATGTACTCCCTTCAGTTTTGGTTGAAGTGAGTACATTTTGTTGTCAGCCTGGGTCCCAGGCTTAGAGCTCTTTTAGCAGCCTCTTATAACCTGTGAGTTGTCTTTCCATTTCACAGACACACCATCCGTTAACAGGGAAAAGAAGAAGACTGTACTGAAGACAAAGCTGAAGAAGGTGCTCTACAAGAATTTAGAGCTGGCTTGGCAAGAAAATGACATGCTAAGACATATGGTCAGAGGTAAAAGATAAAAAAAAACAAGGTAAAAACTTACTTCAAGCCACCCCTGTCAAGCTTCTGCACCTGAATGATTTTGGCATTCGGGAAGACTGCATTGCCTGGTTGCAAGTTTGGTAAATACTGAGAAAAGATTGATTGATTTGTTTAACGTTAAGTCCAAGCGTACATAGTATCCTATGGGACTTCTCAGGTTTGATCGGACAATAGGTCCTTTCTTTTCTCATTTTAAAGTTGCGCAAAAGTGTGTGTGTGGGTGTGCGCAGCCCAAGTGATAATCAGTACAACCTTACTAATAAAGACATACGAAAACGGTAACGTTCATCCGCATTCCTTTACAGGAAGTCGCTGCACAGTGTTTCACTGCGTGTGGTTTGCTCCTCCAGGAGGTGGTTAGGTCACTCCTTCTCAGGAGAGGAACTATTTGCAACAAGCCCTGCTGTGCCTATATAACTGAAAACCTGCAAATGATGTTCAGCGATGTTACTAGGGCAGCATCTCTTATCCCTGAATGGTCGATTCCAGAACTTTACCCGCAGGCATTTGTTGCAGAGATGGTGTGGTATGAAAAAGTCACAGAAATTGGTGACGTAACGGTATGAATGAAGTATATTCAAACAGATGGTATGGAACTTATGGCTGGCGCAATCAAAAATATATTTCCTTCTTCGGGTTAGATAAGCAGCAAAATGAAACTGCTTGGATCTATTAAGACCAGTGTGATAAATAGTTCGTCCCTTGTTGCCTCTAAGATGGACGACCTGGGTGCTGAAGTACACAGTACACAGGTACAGGGCACATGTGACATTATAGTACAACGCTACCAAATTAGGAGGTGGAAATATCTATTTCAAGCACCACAATCTAGAAGTTTGTGTGACAAAAACAGTTGCAAATCTCACTCAATTGATGAGGAAATCATTTTTTTTAAATCTAGCAAAGTGCAATAGGAAACCGTGAATCAGTGTCAAAAGCACAATCTTGAGATTGCCACGCAATTTAATGGCTCCCTTCAGTGCATTAAGTACACAGCAAAGAACATGACCCAAGACCATTTGGTGTTCTTTGGCCAGGTAAGTATTGTAGTCAGAGGGTTACTGAAAGAATTAGGAAATCTCTCCCAGTGAAAAAGCTGTAAAGAAGTACCATTTACCAATGGTGCTCCTAATACGTATACAGGATTTGTTTAAGTTTTGTATTTCCCCTCCAGATTGAAATAGAAAGGCCCCGTATTTCGTTGAAACCCTTTGTACCCTTTAAACCCAGCTCTGTGCTGGAGCTTGAGAGACTGTTCCCTTGATTTAATTCAATGATACTACTCAGGATAGCAAGTGTCAAGTATATTAGACAGTTAAGCATGGCAGTAACTGTTTTCAGCCTTACATCTTCATGGCAAAAGGACCGATGACTACCATACACTCCGCGACATGAAGATTTGGTATATTCCCGGGGAGACCACTTTGCGAAACTACACAAATGTTTTCCTACTGATGGGATTCAAGACCATGTGATTGAGTCAGTGGCTTCCAAATTATCGAACGCTCCAGGAAAAAAAGAGCGGTCAAACCCCTCAGAGGTCTCCCCAAAAGACCGGAACCCTCCAAGATGTGTACTTGTTATGGCATGTTACTGTGTCGCTCAAACAACACCTGCGCTGAACATCCTGACAAAGGCAGAGTGGCATCAGATATTCATTGCTCAATTCTCGGAGGAGACCAGCCAGAAGACAAATGGTGGCAAACAAGGCTGATGATATTTTTATGATAAACTTCAGTTTGACTAAGGTACCAACAACATCAGTTACCTACATTCTTCCAAAGAGGTAGGTCCTGCCTACTTTGAAACAGAAACGAGATGTGCCTTATTTGGCATTTTTGATGAGGGGAGCTACATACAGCAAAATTATCTCATTGATGAATGTGAGAATGTAGGAAAGGGAGCAAACACTGTGTAATTTAATCATGTTAGTCTACCTTAATCTCCAAAGAAGGTCAGTAAGAAAGCTATGAAGGCTGGGTCGAGGAAGCTGGCTCTGGGCAAAATCTTAAAGTATAAAGTTGGAAGGTAGCTTTGATTGTCTGGCGAGGATGGTGTTGTCATTTACAGAAGCAGTTTCTCTTTAAAGTAGAGTCAATGAAGGGCTGGTTGCATAAAACTCTTAATGGGAAACTGACTTTAATATGCCATTTCAGGCTACGTATTACGCTTTACTGCAGCTTTACATGAATGTAAACAAAGGCGCACGTGCTTTACGCAATTTAAAAATATTCCATGCATACTTGTTGACACAAGCCTTAGTTACGTTACATGGAAACATTACGCGTTGCTAGTTACGTCAACAAATATGAAATCATTGCGCGCCGGCTGACCTAGTTTTGGGATACGACTCGACTGGTTGCCTTAGTAACGTAACTCGCTAAGTTTGTTATGACGTCATGAAACTTCAAAACAACGTCAAGAGATTGACAAGTCGCCCGCTGTTTGCAGTTATTTGAACACTATTAGTACAATTACATAGTATTCACTGAGGAAATCATACTGAAGAGTAGGTAATTACAATCAGGAACAATGCATTTACTACAGTTTAAAGTCATAACCGATGGACGATCTGGAGAAGTTTTTATTTGTGTAGAAAATTCCTTGACAAATTTGAGGGAACCTTCTATCAAAAGCTGATTGATCTGGTCAGGGACATGCAAGTGGTTCTACTTTTAGTTGGAGACAACACAAACGTTCATGTTGGGGTCAGAGATGAGAAGCGGCTGCTTATTATACAAACGTTCATGTTGGGGTCAGAGATGAGAAGTGGCTGCTTGTTATACAAACGTTCATGTTGGGGTCAGAGATGAGAAGCGGCTGCTTATTATACAAACGTTCATGTTGGGGTCAGAGATGAGAAGCGGCTGCTTATTATACAAACGTTCATGTTGGGGTCAGAGATGAGAAGCTGCTGCTTGTTATACAAACGTTCATGTTGGGTCAGAGATGAGAAGCGGCTGCTTATTATACAAACGTTCATGTTGGGGTCAGAGATGAGAAGTGGCTGCTTATTATACAAACGTTCATGTTGGGGTCAGAGATGAGAAGCGGCTGCTTATTATACAAACGTTCATGTTGGGGTCAGAGATGAGAAGCGGCTGCTTATTATACAAACGTTCATGTTGGGGTCAGAGATGAGAAGTGGCTGCTTATTATACAAACGTTCATGTTGGGGTCAGAGATGAGAAGCGGCTGCTTATTATACAAACGTTCATGTTGGGGTCAGAGATGAGAAGTGGCTGCTTGTTATACAAACGTTCATGTTGGGGTCAGAGATGAGAAGTGGCTGCTTATTATACAAAAGTTCATGTTGGGGTCAGAGATGAGAAGCAGCTGCTTGTTATACAAACGTTCATGTTGGGGTTAGAGATGAGAAGCGGCTGCTTATTATACAAACGTTCATGTTGGGGTCAGAGATGAGAAGCAGCTGCTTGTTATACAAACGTTCATGTTGGGGTCAGAGATGAGAAGCGGCTGCTTGTTATACAAACGTTCATGTTGGGTCAGAGATGAGAAGCGGCTGCTTATTATACAAACGTTCATGTTGGGTCAGAGATGAGAAGTGGCTGCTTATTATACAAACGTTCATGTTGGGGTCAGAGATGAGAAGCGGCTGCTTATTATACAAACGTTCATGTTGGGGTCAGAGATGAGAAGCGGCTGCTTATTATACAAACGTTCATGTTGGGGTTAGAGATGAGAAGTGGCTGCTTGTTATACAAACGTTCATGTTGGGGTCAGAGATGAGAAGTGGCTGCTTATTATACAAACGTTCATGTTGGGGTCAGAGATGAGAAGTGGCTGCTTATTATACAAACGTTCATGTTGGGGTCAGAGATGAGAAGCTGCTGCTTGTTATACAAACGTTCATGTTGGTGTCAGAGATGAGAAGCGGCTGCTACAAACGTTCATGTTGGGGTCAGACATGAAAAGCGGCTGCTTGTTATACACATGTTTGGCTCAGAGAACTCACTCAATGTGGTTAGTTATGAGAGTGATGTGGCCAAATAACAAGACAAAGTACATTTACCATAAAACAAGTTTCATTGCGAATATTCTTAAACAAGATATTTTGAAATATTCCCTTGAATATGCAGAAATTGAATATAAAACCTCATGCACCTTTATGAAGCCCCCAACGTCTGCGGGCCATCCTACCCCACCTCCAAAGCCAACGGTTAATCATTAACAAGCAAGCGGTGACAACCGGTATGTCCCCTGTCGGCCCCAACAGCAGACCAGCTACGAAAGTGGCGTACAGGAACGGGCACCAAACATGAGGTGCTTTGAAGTGGTAAGAAAATGTTTTCATCTATTTTTATATAAGCTCATTTTAGATATTTTGGATGATCGATTCTATGAAATGAATGACCGCATCTATGAGGTGAGCAGTGCGTATGAGGTGCACTGTCTGGAGTTGATACCGGGCCGGGACGAGGTGGTAGGACCTTTGATCGCGTGGGAGGAACCCGGACAAACACTATCTAGTGGCACAGGTCACTCAAGGTGACAGTACTTCTGTATCAAACGCCATCATGTATCAGTCATACATTAATTTATCCTTGTGTATCCCTGTGTTTCATGTCAGTGTCTATAATTATGTCTGATGTGTTGAACCCTCCTCACCTGCTCTGCTGTGCTCGAGCCCATCCTACTACATAATATAGCCCTATAATACCTGTTACCTGCATTTCCTCAGGAAACAATGACATCATGCGCCTAGAGCAGTACGTTGATGAGGGGGTGCACCTCCCGCGTTCAGTGGCCGCTGCTAATCCCACAGAGGACATTAAGATATATTTCTAACCATTCTGCTTTATGCCACATAGAAAGGTAAAGAGGCCAGTTAAGGCACGGACAACAGCCATGGGAAAGAGGTTTTGTAGACGCTAATAAAACTCTATAGTCACTGCTACAACCCTGTAGTCGCTACTACAACACTGTAGGCACTAATAAAACTAAACTAAAGGGATTTCTATTTACGCTCTCCCTACGGGGAAAAAAGACTGGGGTTTCAGTGCACCTGATGATTATCCCACCACGCGAAGATGTGGAACAGGATCCTGAGCTCAAGGAGAAGATGGAGCGTGTCAATAAGTAGGTGCTTTTTGTATCTCCAAGTGTATCTTCCTTTTCACAGAACCAATATATTCTCTACAGTGTGGTGGTCATCTTCACAATGGTGTTGTATTCAAAGGGATACTATGGTGCATGCGAATCGGTCTACCAGCTACAAGATGGTGACCCTGTGACCCTCATGTACCTCTCGATGAACCACACTAGCGGTGCCCTAGCATATGTCATGGCACTTTTCCACCATGAGGAGATACACATCATGATGGAGCTGTGCCAGGGTAAGAACCTGTTTATAAGAGGAGGACAGTTGAGGCTCGACAAATACTATTGGTAAGAATGGGATCGAAGATAAGCTGCAGGTGTGGGATACAGGTCAAAGGGTATAGTGGGAGGAGGGGGGGCTGGGAGGGGAGGGTGCTGAACTGGACCGATGTAGTAGTAAACACAGGCCAGGTCAGAATGAAACACCAGAAAGATTAAGGGAATGCTGCTTATTTTCTGGAACATAAGAAGCATGCCAGGTAAAACAGAGACTGTGCCATTTTCTACATATGTAACGAAACTGGAGGTTCTATAACTTACTGAGACTTGGTTCAAGGAGAGACATATGGATGTAGATCAAGACCATCATCACCCCCACCCCCTCCGCTTCGCGCTCTCGACCGGAGGCATCGGCTGCTGCCTCCAGGGCACCTACACCCGACAGGAGGGTAGTGGTGGTGCACCAGAGACCTCGCCGATCGCCCCGCATCGCGCAGGAAGGGCAACAAGCCGGGGAGGAGCTCCAACCCCCACCACCTAAAAAGTGCCGGGTGGTGACGAAAGCCGAGCGGAAGGTGCCGCCCTCCCCCTTGCCCGGTCCAGAGCCAAGGGTGCGACTGGAGAGACTACCCCTGCACTGTTCGCCCTACCCCTCTGCCTCCACTCACGGTACCCCTCCCACCTCCTTGGGAGCCTCGCCCGCCTTTAGTTTGGTTACCCCCTCCCTGCTGGAGGTGCAGCGACTCTGAGTCAGTGAGGAGGATGCCCAGAATGCAGTACAGCTCCTCCTCATGTCACCCCAACAGGGGCCAGATTTCAGTTTTTCACAAGTAAAAAGGTATGCCATTGGGCTACATTGATCAATTTGCTATCATCCTGTATCTGTGTGTCTTCGATGACTCTACGTGTGACCAGGCAACCATTCTTCTTGTTGTTACGTCACTAGAAAAGGGCACTCCGGGCGGAGAGTCAAACTGTTGACTCACCCACAGGCTGAGCAGGAACCTGCGACAGTCTTTTTCAATTTTTTTATTATGTTTTGACGGATTACAGAAGGTTCCAAGATGCCGAGGGCAAAGAAAAGATCCCCGACCAAGGCAAGAAAGGGTTCCTCAACTCCTGAGCGGCCGATGGGGGCTACGGTTCTCCCGGTTGACGCTCAGCTCGTATCTACTATGGCAGAGGCCATGTCCAGTGTTGACATTTTAGAAGGAAGGGTCGTCCAGAGGCCTCCAATGACGACCAGACCGAACATGAGGCAGAAAACACAAGCTGAACTCTCAGAACAAGTGTCACATTATTAAGAACATGTGAAATTAAGTTTCTTTAAAACTTCTCGTGATCTGATAATAAGTTTTAGTGGAATCATTACATGGAGTATTTTGTTGAGCGTGGGCCCTGTGGCTCAATAGGGTGTTCCTACCCATCTGGATGAATGACTAAAGAAAATTTTCTATTGTTTTCACGTAAATAACACTCAGCCCTCTGGCGGAACCCCTGTTGATTGTAGAAAGGGTTACGTGGCCTAAAGCCCTGTTGGTAACTAAAATCTTGGTGGTCAAGATTGATTGATTGATTGATTGATTTGTTTAACGTCCCAGCGTACATAGACCCTATGGGACTTCTCAGGTTTGATCGGACAATAGGTCCTTTCATTTCTCGTCAAGGGTGAAACCTAGCAGTGAATGGTCAAATTCATCAAAACTATGAATTAAAGTTGTTACGTCCAACCAAAAATAAGGTTTATTATATAAAAACATGTGTTTTTAAATAGAAATACAAATGTATTGAGGTGGGCGGCTGAAATGAGCAGCTCCTACTGATCGTGTTTGGTATAAGGCCCTGCCCATGGGAAGTAACAAATTATCAGCCATTTTGCCAACCCTTTCCAAAGCCGCTGCGTTCGATGGACACATAATAAACCACAGCATAAGGGAAAGGACCTGTCAGAATCTTTTGGCTGCTGGTCAGAGAAGCTCCTAATAAGGGCCAAGTCTGCAACTTACAAAGGACTGACATCATCTAACCCCATCTAAGCAGTGACTCTTGTTCTTACATCACAACATTTTCACTATTATATGGCTTATAGGAAATTTGTCCTATTGTAAAGGGGGTATCTGGGTCCTGATAGACGTGTAGTTATTCCAAGCTGTGTGGCCTATACCCCTCAGAAGCTTTCAAATATGGGCTAGGGAAACCTGTTTGGCTAAAACCTATCACCAAGCAGGCATACATGTAGATATCAACAAACATGTTCGTACAACGGAGGTCTTCCTTATGACAAACTGGGGAGTGTGGATACAGGAGCAGGGTTATTATGAAAAAAAAGTTCCTGGAACAGAAGAAGTTACATGCAAGAACAAAACTAGGCCCCGTTGCCCTGGGGGCTCAGACAGCCAGAACCTCTTCCTCCCATTTGCAAGAATGCCACTTACTGCAAACTTGTTTGTGTAGTTTAACGTCCCACTGACAATGCAGATGAGACTAGTTTCAGTTTTTCACAAGTAAAAAGGATTCCGGGTTTGTCTAACTCAATCACCAAGCTTTCGACCCTGACGAGTGGCAGTTATATACACCAAGACCATGAAGGAAGGTGGCAAAAAAACCAAGGTAAAGCACATTGTGTTGCGCAAGTTACTTTTGCCTAGAGCCTCCTTCTTAGAACAGTTCAGCAAGGACTTACCCAAGTTTCTTAAGCACCACCAGGGGGAGTTGGCGAGCAGTATGCACATTGCCTTTTGTTATAATCCCTACCTCTATCATTAGTCCATCACACTGCTTGGCGACTTGACCATGGTGCAGGTGCAGGTGGAGGTCAAGGGTCTTCAAAATCGCTGACAGCAGCAGGATATGAAATGGAAAGGTATCAGCTCGCGCCTAGTGTGGGGAGAACGTCTATGAAGTCATCTATGTTACCAGAATTACTTTACTATAGATTGGAAAGATGAGGATCATACGGGGTCCCTGGAGGGAGACAGACTGTACAGCTGTGGTGTGTATTGTTCACCTGGAGGCTACAGCGGTGAAAGGAGACTGCACAGGTGATAGAGTCTGGATGGCAATAGTGACAAAAAATACATCACATTCCACCTTCGACAACTTTCTTCACTAACATATATAATTAACATCTTTCTTTTAAACAGAGGACGATATGCACATAATCAGTGAGGCAGAATACGCGCTGAAGCACTTCGACAGAAAAGTGAGTTAAAATGAAAATTGATACCAAAACTACCGTGAAACCTGTCTCATAAGCTGACCTACCTTATAAGCCGTTACAGGCCCAGTTTTCATGTAATTCAAAGGTTGAAAGCATCCTTTTCCATTTCTCAGCTGGTTCTCCATATACAGGAAGTACACTCTGACTTTTTATACCATGTTTCGATATGCATGTAATTTTTAGTAGCCTTGCTGAGGTATATTGGATATATTTCATTGTAAGCTTCTTCTATGAACAGGAACTCACGGATGAGGAGATAGATGGTATGAACATACATGAGATACATGATGCAGTGTGTTCTGAAGTTACTGTTTTATTTTCTATTCAGTTCCACTACACTGTAGAAAGCATTGTGTTACTGTAAACTTGCTTTTTTTCCAGCCCAGTTCTTACCTGCTTTTGATCCGGAAGGCCTTTGCGTGAACCCCAAAGTGAGTTTTATTTCATTTTTACAAAAAGTTGTTTTTCGTTCATTGAATGGCTTCAAATAAAGAAAGAAAGACAAATGCCAAATACTTTGATACCGCTCTGCAGCTTCGTCGGATACTGGCCCAGCCCCCACTTGTGAAATACAACAGAGATGGTATTAATGGGCGTCGGCATTTGTCTATTTATTTAGCCAAACGTTAATCTTACCGGGGTTCTCTAGAGGAATTCACATGGCTTCTCCTCAAGAGGAAAGGGCAGGTTGTAGAAGATCCTTCCTAATTCAAAGCGAGACCAGGTGCCAGAAGAGACCGGCCATCTTCTCCCAGTTCAGATTGTGTCTGTCATATGAATACTTTGCACAGGAAGAGGTAGCAAATTTGTTAAGAGAGAATGAGAGGCGATGAGAGCACCATGACATTTGGCAGCCATTCTGTAGACGGCCTGAGCAGGTCAAACAGCACTCACAATGGTAAGAAGGCACTCAGAACAAAGATGAACCTCTCAGTATCTGGTCAAAGATTCTTCTAAACCATCAAGCCAAATTGAAGCCAAAGCAAATAGATCAAAGCTACAAGCTGGTAGATGTAGAATAAGGTTTATATTTGAGAGAAACTGAGGTTGCACAGATATAATTCAATATACATATACATGAAACTGCATGATACACATAATTCAAGTTGAAGTTATATATGTGATTGATTGATTGACTTGTTTAACGGCCAAGCGTACATAGACCCTATCTTGCATCTGACCTTTCAATTCCGCTCAAGATGACGTAGCTTTCCCCAGATATGAAGGAAGAGGCATCCAGTGTAACGTCACCCAGGACAATATCACCTGCTGAAGCAGGGTGATTGGCATTTACAGCGCTTTGGTACACCTCCTGGTACATCAAGTCGTCAATACTGGCTAACAGAGAGAGTTTGTTTGTGTAGTTTAACGTCCCACTGACTATGCAGGTGAGACTTACTCAAGTTTCAGTTTTTCACAAGTAAGAAGGTAGGTCGGATGATCGTATCCAGGATGATCGAATCTATGAGATGGGCCAAAAGATAGAAATCCCGCTCCTACACATTTACCGAAGCAAGGGTTCTTTAACCTCCGACACCACATAGACATGAAGGCCTGTTTTCGCGTGGTGCGGGAGATGTTGCGGCTCAGCCATGACTGGGCTGGTTGCCAGCTACACCTTGAGGCAGAAGGGGCCGGATGGTATGCTGTCAAGTACATCACAGTAGACCACAAAGTTTGGTCATGCTATACCATGTTAGGTTAGAAGTATTAAAAACTGTGTAGTGGTTTGTGACCGTGAATAGGTCAAGTGGCTTCACTCCTGAAGACTGCAGTATGTGATACCAGCATACTGCATGCTACTGCAGAGCCGGACATGTCCCTAGCTCTGAACACAACCCTGAATGAGTCTTCCCTATCCAACTCGATGCTGAACACTCCTTCGAGAGGTGTTGCATTTTTTCCATTACAGATACGTTCAGTATAGAAAGATAGGTTCGACATGGCAGCCAAAGGGGAAATTGACAAAACAACATTCAGTCGAATGGCTTACGAAATTTCAGTCCTGAGTAATATCTGTGTTGGTGAATCACTTGCTACTGCAAAGAGTGAGTGAGTAATGAGGGTTTAACGTCATGTCGACAGCTAGGCTCATATTCACGGTGAGAAAACAACATTATAGAACAATTTGTTCCAGGAACGAGTGTGGTAGTTGGTTCAATGAGGGTGACGTGATGGTGGAGGGCAAAATCATGGTAGATATATGTTTCATGGGTATTTATTTTTAATGTGTAGTGAAATAATGTTCTATCCATTGTAGGTTTACCACAGAATAAAGAAGATGTTTTCCCACCAAGCTATCTCTGTGAGTGCAGAGCAGATGATGCCATCGAGCAGGCCATCTCACCACGCTATATCCGAAGATGGGGTTCATCCCACAGCTGCTGGTGTAAAGGCAATAGAAGAAGCCCTCCGGCCCTATGTAGCAGTGAGTCAAGTATTGATATTCCAAAATGATCATCAACAATAATACGGGTTTAGGTGGCTTAGACAGGTTATCTTATACAGTCGTTCGGCTGTAAGGTCAGAGAAAGAGAATACAGCATAAGAGGGTGAAGACCCTTAAGTCAGATAGTGTATATATTATTCAGATGACAGAAAAAACAAAACATGATCGCTCACAGGGAAAAAGAAAACGGTTTAATAATGAGAGCTGAATTTCTGTAGACATCAGTGTTATAACTTAACTCACAAGTAACCACAAGGAAAGTGATACAGGATGTTCCTTCATTCACAACATGCTTCCCAAAGCTATAACTACATATTGATAGACCCCAGATACTGATGTTGCCGTTACCACCTTAAGGTTGAAGTCAAATTTGTCAACAAAGCCTTGATTGGTTTAAACACATTCATGGGGAGTGACTCGACCGGTGCATTCTATGGTAAAGGGAAAAGAAATACCTTTTACTTGATAATTAAATGTTTACAAAGGCATTTTCCCAACTTGAATATGACACTGCAACGACTTGTATTCACAACTAGCCTCTCAATTTATTAATAATAGATTGATTGATTTGTTTAACGTCCAGATGTACTTCAAGTACCTCACGGGACATATCTTAAGTTGGCAAGGAGTCATCCACAAATAGTGGTAGTCTGCCTCGAAGTAGTAGGATAGATATTTATGTCATGTCATGTTCAAGTAATGATCCAGTGTCAGCTGACAGTATTGGTGAGGATGATATATGTCTTTCTTTTCTGAAGACCCAACATGAAGGATATGTTTCAGTCATTGCAGAAGAACCACACTACGAGAAAAGGTAAGGTCAAGAAGCCCAGAGACCCGCTCGAGGCAGAGCCCGTCAACATGAAAGGTAGCATACGAGTATCAACGCCAAAGAAGACACAAGAAACGCCCCAAGAAATCTCCCAAAAAGATAACTTTAGTACGGAAGGGTCATGGTTCTGGTGATCATTTCTTAACAAGGGGAGGGGGCAAAAAAAAAAAGCATGACAGTAGGTAATACTGGTATTCATGGGGTACCTGAGCAGGTTTGTACAAGGGGGGGGGGGGGGGGGGGGAAAGGCATGACAGTAGGTAATACTGGTATTCAGGGGTCCCTGAGCAGGTTTGTACAGGATGAGCTGCACAATGTGCAAGGCCCCAAATTTAACAATGGTGTTCCTTGATGGAAACATTTATTCAGGAAAGACCAATAAAGTTTTGGAATGGCTTGATAGTAAACCAGTAACTTCTCAGAAGAAACTTGTAAAGACTGCCACCCTTCTTCAGACCTGTACTACTGTGTCAACATTCCAGACTAGATGTAGCCTGTGTACATGGCTATTCACCTAACAAAGAGATTAATACATTCAGAATTTTTGTTTCATCAAAAATTTTGAGTTTTATAAGTAGAGTATTTATTTGATCAGATCTTATTCGAAAATACACTAACATTATCAAAGTACATTATTGAGGGCCTGTGGTGCATTTCCACTGTTTTTCCTTTATAATATTGGCAATGTGAGCTTGTGTGTGGCTAACCAGTATACCGCTATAAGAGAAAGAGAAAAAAAATACTGAGGTCGGGAGAAGTTTCAGTTCAAATGCAGTTAAGGAATCTGTGCAATAAGGAAGTGCAAAGTGCCTACTTTGGCCAGGAGGGCATCACGATTCATCCCACGGTAATCCATTATACTGATGGAAAGTTTGTCTTCATGCTAGGTGGACTGCATATAGAAATGGCAAAAGTCCAATCTCACAAAAACCAGGCACTCTTACCAAGTAAGTGTAGTGGCTCTTAAAATCTGAAAACAAATGTGTTTAATGAATCAGCATACCCTATTGCCGACTATTGGGACATTGCTTATACTGGACGCCATCACTTTGATTATGAGAGTAAGTAATGAGGGTTTAACCCCATTTTGACAGCTAGAGTTAACACCAGCGACACGAACACCATCCAGGAGGATTGTCTGTAATCCATTAACAACCACCACCAACCGAGCCTAGATCAACTGTAGCAGATGACAAAGTCATCAACATACAGACAGCACTCCACATTATTCCTCGAGGGTTTTGAAAATTTTGTACACCAGCAACACTAAAAATATATCGTTACACCACTATAGCTTGACAATTATGTAGTAAAATAAAGGGAGGGTTTACTTGTTATAGCTTTATATTCCGCCATAATGAGCCATTGTTCAAAAGCTGAATGCAAATAATATTTTATCGTTCATAGTTCTAAATGAAGTATTGATATTGACATCGTAATTTGAGATCTGGATCTACCGCAGGTTCTACGTCTAACGTCATCTGCTCCTGGATCTGGACTTCCCACAGTAGGGAAGGAGAGGGACTGGTCTGGCTCATGGAGCGAGTCAAGAAAAGTGGCTAATGCAACAACTTGCTCCTACTTTGTCCATAATTTATCACTCAAGGACTCTCATCATGCACCCTCGTTACAGTGAAGTTGTACCTCTTCACCTACAGACTTCATACTTGTTCTTCACCAAGAAGTATGTGCTGAGCATGCACTGTCCACATGAAGTGTTCACACCGCATACCAAGGTAAGATTGCGACACTTTTTTTTACCAAGTCAATTCAGGCACTCCAGAGCTTGCAGATGCAAACAAAAGACGTCATCATAATGTAAGCATTTTTATTCCCGCAGCACCCTCAGATGCGTCTACTCTTTGCCACAGAAGCTTATGGGATGGGTACTGACTGCCCCAATGTGAGACGTGTTATCCATGTTGGGCCACCGAAAAGCATTGAAAGCAAGTTTCACGCAGTACTTCATTAACAAGATAATTAGAATATTTCTGTTCCTGTGTACGGTGTTGTATGTGGGTCTGCCACCAACATTAATCAGTAACTGTGACTAACATATTTCAGTATTAGCGATTTTGAATTTAAAAAAATGCATGAATGCGACCATCTGCGATATAACTGCAACTTCATCTGCCTGCTGGACAGAGAGATGTCCCTACCCCTATCGTTTAAATATCTACTCCATCAGTTTCACAAGCGTCCGGAGCCACCAGAGATGAATTTTATGATACTCCTGATGGAATCCATGACAAGAACTTCAAAATGAAACCATGCATGGCAAGGCCAGTGGCTGGCAAAAACTCAAGCATTTCAGCATAAATCACCTTGGTGCTGACTTAGATCTGGACTTTTAATCTGGATCCCTGACAGGGTGGTATTCCTGGCTCCAACAAGGATACCAGCACAGAAAGTTTTGGTGATACCGCTGAGCAATTTGGGAGAGTCTTTAACTAACAAAAGCAGAATTTGAAAGTGTATTCTAAGGTGCCTGGGAAAACCCCACTTTGCCAGAGCTGGCAAGGGCGGGCTTCAGGAGGGTGGGCCTGTGTCCCTGCAATCTGTAAATCCTTGACAGTGGACCAAAAGACAAACCAAAAGAGGCTACCGGAATATACGCACCACACCACATCGAGATTTACTTATATAAATATCAGTAAAGGCTAATGGCAGACAGGGACCACCCACATTGTCTTGGTGCAATCGATGGGAAGCATATCCGGAGAGGTAAGTAGATCTGCTTGCTTACATGAGTGTCTGTAGGTTGTTACTACACAATATTACCAATTACTATGAAAATGTACAGCATAGGAGAAGCAGTATTTGACTTATTAATTAATAAATAATTTGTTTTAGTACTGAGACATGGGGTAGCGCACTGTGGCTACTTTCATAGACATGAAAAAGGCTTTTAATTCATCCATAAACAGTAGTAGTATAGCTTTGCAGTTGGACAGCAGAACAGGAGAGCTAAACTTCGGTATCATTGAAGGATATCTGCTTTAACATGTCCTGGGCCACAGTTGTTTACACCTTTCTTAAGATTCTTAAGAAAGGTGTAAACAACTGTGGCCCCAAGATAGTGAGAGCTTGCTTTCTCGTTGGTGTAAATATTGCATGTTATTAAGGGTGAAGCTGGAATAATATGTTTAATGCTCGTCTGTTGACAAATGTGTTACACCAGTATGTATCTATTCAAAATATAGATGAAGAAACTTCATGTTTAATATTGCACTATGAGTTGTTTTGATGGACAATAGGGGGTATAACACAAGAGACGCACTGACTGGTATGTAGATTGAGAACAAAAAGAAATGAGCTTGTTTGTGTAGTTTAACGTCCCATCAACTTTGCAGGGGAGACTTACTCTTCTACTTTTTAGAATATACAAAATGGATATCATAGCCTTAAAATCTTCATGAAATCACTCTTCTACTTTTTAGAATATACAAAATGGATATCATAGCTTTAAAATCTTCATGAAATCAATCTATCAGTATGATAAAAGGACCAAATGTCTGGACCAGGTGGAACCTACTTGGTGAGGTAAGTCCACTTAAAAAGGCTACTGCTACCAATCAATCCAGACAAACACAGACCCTGAGTGTGAGTGGAGGGTTGTAGATGAGGAACATCAAGATTATGTTTGTGGTGATGTGACGGCTCGTATAAGCCGTACCTGCCTGACACAGTGCCGCCATAAACACAATTAATGACATAACAAACGGTTCACTTTCTGACCACCATACAGGTGTCATGCCACACTTTTGGATCATGGTTCCACCAGATATGCACCATCTTTGATAAAACTGCCGTTCAGTTTACCTGCCTCTGGTGCAAAGATGAAGTCTTGATGGCAAAGAGAGGAGGCCCTGAGGAGAAATTGAAGATGAACCCCCAGAGTCAAAGTAAAGACCATAGGGATGACAATGGCAAGAGAGGAAAAAGTGGCTCTCTATTGAGGAGCTGACACAGAAATCATACAACTTGACACCGATGAGGCCAGGCAGGTGGACCAAATGTCAAGGGTGCAAGGTCGAGTACAACACTAATAAGGAGCACTACGTAGTTCAATGGAATCCAATGTAAGTATACTTTTATTGTGATTGAAATACCAGAATAAACACTCGTCTGACCTGCCCACCCTAATCCTTTTGACCAATACAAGACCCTCGAGATGACTTACATGGGAGCCATCCTCATCCCGTTGTTTATCTGCTGTACATTTCCAGGTTACGATAGTCACATAGCAGCTCCATTGGTTGGTTGATTGGATTGTTTTACGTCCAAGTGTACTATGACGCCTGGGACTTTCATAAGTAACTCAGCTTGTAGTATGATAAGGCACCAGATAATGCCTTCATCATACAGCGTCATGGAAAGCTTCATTGTTGTGAAGTCCTTGCCGTAACACCAGAAAGAGATGCAAGAGGTGTATCACTGGCTCTCAGTAGGGTATGGGTTAGAACATATCCCTACTTTGAGCAGCCATGTGACTCAAGGGATGTTGGAGTGTATCTTCTGAGAAGAGCTGATTCTGCTATGAAGAAGATCCCAATTGACTTACTGGATATGAAAGCAGGGAAACTGACCATAGATATCTGTTCAGTAGCATTTTACACGAATATAAGCAGTGAGGTAAATATTCACCAAACAAGGATAATAGTTTTTAAGTGGCCTAAGGGAAACAGTGCTTATTTTGGATGGGAATTGATAGATAACAATGTATTTGTAGGCTCACAACACTTTAAGTTTCCTTTTGATGAAATTATTGACCTAATAATGACTTTTGATTTATGCAGAAGATGCTCAGTGAGGTTCTGGGCAACCAAAGTACAGGTAGCAGACTTTTCGCCAATTCCGCACAGTTATGGCAGCTTTCTTGGCAACATGTGGAGTGGCAGGTGATTACATATTTTGCAATAAAAGAAAAAAGAAATACATAGAGAAATTACTTTGGGCACAATGGTTAAAACAAGTACCAAAAACAGCTCCTGACTGTAACTAACACATGCCTTAACTGGCATCATTATCTCAAATCGTACATTAAACACTTCTATATTGTTCCCTTATTCAGGAGCATGCAACCGAATGCCGAAGGCTGCCAAGAGGAGACGATTGGACAATGATAACAATGATGTCATTGTTGTAGAGAAAACCAACTAGAGACTAGAGATTAAAGTGGTCTGTTTAAGAAATAGCTGAGTGTCATTATAGAGTGTATCACCCCGGTGATACATGTATAATCAAGAGGTGGGCGTGGCAGTTTTCTCCGGTCGTTCGCGAGCCATGAGATGGGGCCCCGAGCCGTTGCCGTAGTTACTTCCTTCTGTTGTTATTATGCTATTTAAGGCCACTCAGCCGTAACGGCCGTCAGTCGCCCACCTCCAGCCGTAGAGTATACACCTCCGTGCTATTCTACCTGGAATTTGAAAGGAATTTGAGGAATTTGGTGAAGAATTCGGGGAATTTCAAGTTACCCGTGGGACAAAGAGACTCGAGACAATAAGACGGGGAAGAAGAAATCTCCGAAAAAGACCCTGAGGGCGGCTAATACAGAACGAGGGGCCAAGGGCGTCTCCGGGGCTGGTGGATGCCAGTCCTCTCCAATTATTTCTAGGCCCCTGACCAGACGAATGCGGGGGTAGCAGCGATGAGAGCGGATGACTCGAGGGCGGCCCTCGAGATGGACCACCGGTTGGCGAGGGTGGAGGCTGGATTCCACCAGCTCACCTCTGTGCTGGGCGCCGTTCAAGCGTTCTCCTCCTCGCAGAGACTCGAGCAGCTCGTCGTACAGTGCTTCCAGATCCCGTTAACGCTCACCAAGGCGCAGAGGTAATCACCCCTACCAACATGCTAACTTTATTGACCGCCACTCTAAGGTAGACTCGTTTGAGGCCCTGTTGCTAATTAACATTAGGACTATTAAATCAGTTCTAGAGCAGGGCAATGATGTTATGGGTTTCACTGCACGAGCTTTGCCTTTTACACTAGATTTACATTTAGTGTAAAGGCCGATTTTACAGACCATTACAGACAATTACAGACATTTACAATAAAATTTACCACAAATGTAAAGTTGATCAAAATCGATCTTTGCATCACTTTACTACCCCAATCAAAGCTCGTAATGGCTGTATTTACACCCTGTGTAAGTGCCTGTAAATGTGAGTAATTTCGAACATTACACCTTGTTCAAAACCCTGTAAATGTGAGTAATTTCGATCATTACACCTAGTTCAATACCTTGTAAATGTGAGTAATTTCGATCATTACACCTAGTGCAATACACTGTAAATGCGAGTAATTTCGATCATTACACCTTGTTGAAAACCCTGTAAATGTGTGTAATTTCGATCATTACACCTTGTACAAGCCCAGTGAATGTGCGTAATTTCGATCATTACACTCTTCAAAACCCTGTAAATGTTGGTAAATTTGATCATTTCACCTTGTACAATCTTGATCCTTACACCTTTTGTAAATCCCAAAAGAATTCAAAAGTTATCATTGCAAAACCCTGGGAATGGACATATGACTATTAAGGGAATACTTTATTCATTCTCATCAATTGAAACATCATTTTAGGGACATTTGGGGCCTCCAACGCCCTGGGTCTTAGGGTCATTGGTTAGCCTCCATGGTCCGGGGTCCGCCTCCATAGCCCTGGGTCCGCCTCCATAGCCACGGGTCCGCCTCCAGGGGTTCTGTACATCAAGTGTTCCAATAATCATCCTATAAATAACAAAAAAATAATGGTGATAAAGGTGTGGCAGGAAACATTTGCCATTTTTCTATCATTCTGCAAGGTATAACTTCTAACTAAGTATTTGATTGGACAAATAATCATATTGGTACATGTAAATGGCAGTGAGGATCGACTGAAGGGGGAGGGGTGGGGTCTGACTTGTGGAATGAGGGCATGGAGTGAGTGGGGGGGGGGGGGGTGAGACTTAGAGAGAGAGGACGTGGAATGAGTGGGGTGATTGAGGGAGTGAAGGCATGGATGGGGGGGGGGGGGGCTGCAATGTGAGGACTACATAGTACTACATGGCCCATGATGGGAAAATCTATAAATGAATACTAAACATTGCATAACATTGGTCCTGGCAGGCCCTTCCCTAAAATAGAAAAATATACACAATCAATATAGACACATGGGGATAGGAAAGAAAACACTATCAGATACATTCAGTTCAAATTAGACAAATGCATCTACAAAACTCGACTGTCAATTTACATGTCTGAGGTAAAATGTGTATACTTTACATTTAATAATAATTATACATCTATAGTCAAAGTATCAATATGTCGATATACAACAGCTTTACATATGATTTAACATGTACACATATACAAGCTATCTCAATATACCCACCGATAGTAGTACCATGTAGCAATATAAATGTCAAGTCCCTTTGGTACATGTAGAAATGCGACCTGTTCTCACTGTGACCAGCACCTGTATGACCACTGTGGTACATGCATGTAGTTCTTGTGGGGTATAGCTGTTGGCTAATATCTAGGTCAGGTCAGTCCATTGTCTTACAGCATGTTGCCATAGGGACCGCCCGCATGCAGCACACGTGTACAAACGTCGGGTATGGTGTTAGCCAGGGTGGGGGGGGGGGGAGGTGGGGGGGGGGGGGGGTAACTAACAGAAGCCCGCACCTACCCCCCACCCCCAGCCCCTCAATAACTGTCACTGTTACCTCATGGTCGCACCCACGCTGCACTGCTTATGTAATGGTTGTTATTAAATTAAGTTGTTTTGTTATGTTTAACTAAGAGCCTAAACAAATATGTTAAATAAAAATGCCTGTGGAGGGGTGCAACCCGTGATACTAACCAGAGAAGTTAGGGGACCCTCACCCCGGTATTATACATTGTTTTATAGGCCTGTGGAGGGGTGCAACCCGTGATACTAACCAGAGAAGTTAGGGGACCCTCACCCCGGTATTATACATTGTTTTATAGGCCTGTGGAGGGGTGAAACCCGTGATACTAACCAGAGAAGTTAGGGGACCCTCACCCCGGTATTATACATTGTTTTATAGGCCTGTGGAGGGGTGAAACCCGTGATACTAACCAGAGAAGTTAGGGGACCCTCACCCCGGTATTATACATTGTTTTATAGGCCTGTGGAGGGGTGAAACCCGTGATACTAACCAGAGAAGTTAGGGGACCCTCACCCCGGTATTATACATTGTTTTATAGGCCTGTGGAGGGGTGAAACCCGTGATACTATCCAGAGAAGTTAGGGGACCCTCACCCCGGTATTATACATTGTTATATAGCTCTGTGGAGGGGTGAAACCCGTGATACTAACCAGAGAAGTTAGGGGACCCTCACCCCGGTATTATACATTGTTTTATAGGCCTGTGGAGGGGTGAAACCCGTGATACTATCCAGAGAAGTTAGGGGACCCTCACCCCTGTATTATACATTGTTATATAGCTCTGTGGAGGGGTTGTAGCGTCAGGGTTGTCTGGGTTGAGCCTTAACCTAGCCCTTATGGCGCCTATTGTGATAAGGGTACACCTTACCAAAGAGGTAAGTGCATGTAAATGTCAATTGATGTAAATGCCAGGTAAATTGGTGTAAATCCTAAGCTTTATCTTTGCACAGATTTACAATGATACTTGCACACATTTACATCAGAATTTACTTGGAAATTAAAGAGAGGTAAATCCATGTAAATATCAATGGATGTAAATGCCAGGTAAATTGGTGTAAATTTTGTACCCAATCTGCACATCTATTTACAATGAAAATTACAACAATTTACACGATTTTTACATGGATATTACTGAAGTTGAAAATCCATGTAAATATCAATGAATGTAAATGCCAAGTAAATTAGTGTAAATCTCAATCACCATATTTGCACAGAATCTCGAGAAGATTTACACCTATTTACATGGGCTTTACATGTTGTAAAACCCAAAACTCGTGCAGTGTTTGTTACGCCACTGTGAGATGCTCTGTGAAAAAAAGCATGACGAAAGTGTATAAACATTCAGCTCTAATAGCGTATGACAGGTCAGTAAGGGTGAGAGCAGATGAGGGGGGACCTGAGGTTTTCGGAGAGGTCGACAATGCTGATGCCCTCCGCTATTTTGCCTATGATTCTACTGTTGTAGCAGAGACCAAGAAGTCCTCCTCCAGGCCTGTAGCAGGGGGTGGTTCTAAACCAAAACGGTCTTGTTTTGCTTTCAATAATGCTGTAAAGAAGTGTAGTTTTTTTGAATTGTTGCAATCAGTACAATTTTACCAACGGTGCTTCTGATTCTTATATTTGTTTGTTTGTGTAGTTTAGCGTCCCACTGACTATGCAGGTGAGACTTACTCAAGTTTCAGTTTTTCACAAGTAAGAAGGTAGGCCGAAGGCCTACCTCGGATGATCGTATCTATGAGACTATCTACTATCGACTATCTATGATGTGAATGATATAATAGCTTTATGGTGCATAGACATACTTAGCAGAATGTTTAGAAATTAGGCACCTCCAATTCTGTCTCCAGCTAACGTGCAAGGAATGGGGCGGTGTGCCGGAGATTAGGCCCCTGGCCAGGCGACCCTGTTCTTCAACATGTCTGACTTTGCAGACAAAAAAGTTGAGAAAGATGGCAAAAAGGACGAGACCAAAAACAGTAGGATGACTGACTCTATTAGGGTGTTCTGTTATGATGGGTTGCAGCAACTGTGGTCAGAGTGGCCACTGTTTACTCAGTCAGCTTGAAAAAAGCTAGATGCCAGTCTGTGGAACAGACCAGCCACATATCAACAATGGGTCTATTGACATTAATGATGAAATTGGGGCCCCTACCATTTGGGCAGATTTATCTGATGGAGAGGGAACAGAGTGGCTGTGGAGCTACTTGGGAAGGTTCTCCCACACCTCAAAGGAGAATACCCCTCTCTACTATGCAGAGATCAAAATGGGTAATTGGTGTAGATATGACACTTATTCTTTTAAAGAAATTCATGTCTTACTGATGTAGTTGTTATTCAATAAACTCTAGGACTGTAATGAAAAATTGTAATCAAGAAAGATATTTGTTATATTTTGACAATGTTTGGTTGTTGAAACGATTATCATACAAATGCTGCCTAATAGAACAGCAATTCTGACAGAATATTATGGGTATGCTGTGCAAAGCCATATTCCTACTCGCTGACCCCCTCCAAGTCCCCCCCCCCCCCGAATCCAGGCGTCCATGAATGGTGACAAGTCTCCCCACCAGGGGCTCCGAGTCCGTTGTGCTCCAGCTATAAGTGCCTCAAGCTGACTGGTAAATACTCTCTTCATATATTTACATGTCTGCTTTTTAGTAGGACCGGTATATGCCACTAGCACCAGGCCAGGCCGCCGTGTTCTCTATCTTTTTTTTAATGTCATGCAATTTCTTCTCCTTTTTCAGATGTTCCAACTACAGGTGAATTCGGCCACAAGGCACGGGCTAGGCATCATGGACAACCAAGGTTATTTCGAAATAGCGGGAGAGACCAGGAAAGCTGAAAGAAAAGCCATCATCCAGACAAAATCTAGCAGCACAGCTGTGGCTAGGTGAACACCTGTTCTATTTGCTATAGGTCACCCTATGAGCCAAGGTGTTTTGAAATGCAATCACCAAAGCTATATTTGTCGTGGTATAATTATAGCCATTATGCAACCATGTTCCATCTAATCAAGGGGTATAGCAGTGTTTTGAATTGCAATCACTGTGACCACTCCCCCCCCCCCCTCCCGGAAGAGGCGCGAGGAGGAGATAAAGTAAGTTTGTAACTTTGTCACTTGTACAAAGTGCTCCGAAGAAGAGCAAAGGAGGCAGCATTACACCCACCTCCATCAACACCTCACCTCCCAGACCTCCCCGGACCAGCCCTATGTACATCCCTGTGTTTTTGGAAGCACCCTCCAAAGACCTGAACATATTACATCAAATACAGTCGGAGAGACAGTTGAACCCCACCTCACCTGACCCCCTACCAACAAGGTGCCGCAGCTTGTTCTGCAGTCAGGTTGTAGAAAGGTGTTCAAGGGACACATCTCTCGATGTACACAACAACCCGGAAGGAACAGGAAGCATTGTTACATGACAGTTTTTAAAATATATACCTACAGTATGCCCCGGAAAATATAGATCTAGGTGTAACACAATAACTTAGGGGTGCTGTTAACTTGCAAAGTAGAGAAAACAATGCTGTGAGTTATAGTTCACGCCTTTTCCTTACTTCAGCGCCCAACCTCACTGTGGAGTGTGGCCAAACAAGTGCCACCGTCTGGACAGAACAGACATGCACCTCGTCCTCACAGTCGGCCAGTGCTACCACTCCAGCTCCACCCATTCAAGCAGCAAATGAACAGGAGGACAATGTCAGTGACCTGAGAGGCATCCTCGATCTGTCACTTGAGGTGGAAACGATTCGAACCCCGAAAAGAGGTGTACTGGGCAGTGCTACTAAGACCGGACCAAGACTTTGTCTGTGAATTGCCAGGTTGTTTGGGCTTATTCACGCGTGCATGATTCTGCTAATTAACTGCCTCAATCATTTGTTTACATGCTTTAAGCACTATATGGCCGCCAATGCCATGTTAAACTTTCTCACTCATGGATCAATTTATTGTCTCATTAATTAACTCTTACCTTATAACAAGACACTCCCCTCAGCCAGCTTGTGCGATGAACAACTTTTTTTTCTAGGTCTAGCTGATTGATATTAGTGCCCGAGTCCTCGTTTTTTTCCCCTTTTATTTTTCAGCCTTTAATGGGGGGCACTGCTGCCAAACCCCACTTTACATGAATGTAAATAGAAACAAGGTGGTGTTTGAGAACATTGCATTAATTAATTGATTATAACACTTGTTTTATTTCATTTATTGTTCATCTTTACCCCCACATTGAGGATGAGCCAGTGCAGGACTGGTCAGGCAATTGCTATGGAAGACTGCTAAGGCAGACCACACTTTCCAGGCAATGGAAGACCATGCCCAGACGGTACAAGAACCAAAGCTTGGTCTCCAAGTATGACCCTCAGAAGCTGGAGGATGCCGTTGCTATGGTTACAGCAGGACGAATGAGTGATGCAAGTAATGTCCTTGAAAATTCTGTGTGAAATAGCTGGAAACTCACACAATGCCGAATTCTTGAGCATCTTTTTTGTTTGTTTGTGTAGTTTCACGTCCCATTGAATTTGCAAAGGAGACTTACTTAAGTTTCAGTTTTTTACAAGTAAGAGGTAACATCCGGAGGGCACATTGCCTCCAGACTGCCATTAGGTTAACTTTTTCACCGAAGGGTGTGCGTATCCAGGATGATTGAATCTATGAGATGAGATCATCTTGGAGGCAGGCTTTGAGCTGCAACTCCTAACTGCCGGCTTCAAACATATGCTACACCAAGGTGCATTCACCGTTTGGGCGAGAATATGACGAAAAAGAAGAGCAAGTCGGGTTTTACCATCCCCAAAGTGCGGAGAGGTGGAAGGGGAAGCCCCATAGCACCCCTGCGTTCGCCTTTGGAGGACCCAAAGCCGGCCAAGACTTCCCGGGGAAGTGAAAGGAGTGGGGGGAGTCTCGCGGAAGGCCGAGAAAGCACAAGAGGGGAGTGAGAGGTCCGCCATATTGAAAGATATGTCTTCATGTGTGTTGTCTGTGCTACTTAACTCTTTCATGGCGAGTATGACCTATAGTGAAAGGGTTGTTTCCATTTACTCAAAATTGTCAGATGCCACTCCCTCAAACCCTTACCATAAACGTAACAAGAGCCCTAGAAATAAACAAAAGCCTGCCATTTTTGATAATCTCAATTTCAATGATTGATAAAGGAATTGTTCAGAAATTCTGCAAAACTGCACCCTCTTCATTATGAAGCATGAAGCTCGCCTACAGATGCTTTCTTGAAGTACAGATGACCAACTTCTATCAGTCTAAACATGTTCACTTAAAACCTTATTAGTTCTTTTGAAACCAATGAAGGAACATGTAAGAATATGGTTGAATACTGACAAGCAGATCCCAGTTGTAATAGACAAAAAATCCTTGACATCAGATATCAGGCGGGTTGTCCATGGAGGCCCCACCCACATCCTTGGAAAGTAAGTAGATATGTGCCTGCACACAAAATAGGTGATTTAGCTAATTGAGTTATCAAATACTGACCAGGCTCTGGATTTGCATGGTATTGACATACTAGCAGCTGATCAAATGGAGAAGACATTCGTAAGTAGTTTTTTTGCTTTATCATAAAATAGGCATAGGGACGTCTAGCGCCACTGAAGAATACACTATCAGGAAAAGATTGAGATAATATTGTAAGAGGCATCAGACAACATTTAGTGTGACCCTAAAGAAGTTACTGGTGACCGGAATGTCACTTGATGCTCATTCATCTCTACTGCAAGGGAAATGTTCATGGATGATGCATGTAGCTGGGGTTGGATTCTCACTGTGGACATATTTAGTGCCTGTTTGGCTAAAACCTATCACGAAGCAGGCATACTTGTAGATATTAACAAACATGTTCAGACAACCAGGATTTTTTGTTTGTTTGTGTAGTTTAACGTCCCACTGACAAAGCAGGTGAGACTTACTCAAGTTTCAGTTTTTCACACGTAAAAAGGTAGGCTGAAGATGGAATCTATGAGATGAGCCACAAGATAGAAATCCCGCTCCTACACATTTACCGAAACAAGTTTCACCAACCATACTTCATCATCCTTCTTTTAGTCCTTATTTTCTCAGTGGACTTCCTTATCGTGCATGGAATAACGGAGGTTATGCATGCAGTGCATCTCCTTGTATTGCTACTGGAGCACCTGCGAATAAGTATATATTCTGTCTCATTTGGTTCGGTTAACATTCAAGTTCCACTCATCACAACTTCACTTTTATTTATAATCACTAAATTAGCAACAGTACTCTCCACTCTACTTCAGGGCCCACTTTTTGGGGTTTCAAATGATTCAATGATGGTTTTGAATCGGGTTTAGCCAATCCAGGTATAATCTGCCAGCAGATGCATACACCAAATTCATTATTATTATGTTGCAACTTGCGACATATACACATGAGCATACATATGTATTGAGTTAAAGATTCAACAAGCCACTATTATGTCTGACAGGTTAACCCAGTGTAGTCAAGAGGTCTTCTACAAGCAAGCGGTCAAGGGAGGATGAGGATGAGGATGATGTGCTCATCATATCGATCTCCACTGATGAAACGCAGTGTAGACGCTGTTCTACTTTTCTTTGTTGCTTGACAGAAGAGCACCAAGTGCTCCATGGTCAGAGGTACTTGACATCGCTGACATACCGGTTGGTTTTCACCCTTCATGAGGTGTCCGTGTGTCAGCAGCGAGTGGCCTATCCGAAGACGGGTCAGTCTTGTCGATTCCCTCCTGGTCAAACCTGTATGGTCGGGCTTTTTGCCTATCGAAGGTTCGATGGCTCTCAGTTTGTTGTTTTTGTCAGAGTTCCAGCGTTTCTGCCATTCCTCTCTGATAAACTCTCGGCAAATCGGGAGGTCTGAGGAAGGGATGCAAGCCGAGCTGGGTTTCATGGCGGAGGTGTCGAGTGAGTGGAGTGAGGAGGAAGGAGACGAGGAAGGGCAAGCAGCGATGGCGGAGGTGTCGAGTGAGTGGAGTGAGGAGGAAGGAGAAGAGGAAGGGCAAGCAGCGATGGCGGAGGTGTCGAGTGAGTGGAGTGAAGAGGGGGGAGAAGTGGACGAGGATTGGGAAGCGGTCGAGGTAGGGTGAGTAGGGGCAGCTGAGGTGGACGGGTGAGCTGCGGCAGAAGGAAGAGGCAGCACCCGCAGGAAGAAGAGGAAGGGAGTGCTGCAAAGCGAGTCTACATTGAGGAAAAGGAAGAGAAGAGGGCTGCCCCATCTGCCTGGAGCCTGTGCATGAGAGGCAGGTTTTTTGTTTGTTTGTGTGGTTTAACATCCCACTGACTATGCAGGTGAGACTTACTCAAGTTTCAGTTTTTCACAAGTAAGAAGGTAGGCCGAAGGCCTACCTTGGATGATCGTATCCAGGATGATCGAATCTATGAGATGAGCCAAGAGATAGAAATCCCGCTCCTACACATTTACCGAAGCAAGGGTTCTTTAACCTCCGACACCACATAGACATGGTGTTAGTGGGACAGGCCTTTGTTATGCTGTAAGTCTACCACAGCATGGGAAAGAGCAGCCATAGGTAGCAATGAAAACTCCAAGCTAATACAAACTGTGTGCCACTTCTACTGCTTACGTTGTGTTATGGCAATAAAAACCTTCAAACCTTAAAATATTGTAGGAGGTTAAGGAGCCTGTGGTAGAAGCCCTTCACGATGCCACAGAGCCTGCCCAGAAACCCCTAGATGGCTCCAAGATGGTCAGATACAAGCGATGGACCAAGGACAGGGTGCAATATGGTGCACCTGAAAGAAAGAAGTATGTCTACCATGTGGAGCTTAAAATAAGGCATGTCACAGGGGAGGAATTCAAGGAGACTTTCAAAGAAGACCTCCCAGAGTTCCTGGCTCACTCCCAAAGAGTACACGAGCAGTACTTGGCGGTGAGGACCTTGAAGGAGAACCTGCTTGCTGACCATGCCATAATTCACATGGACTACTCCGAGAATTGGAGTGATTGATTGATTGATTGATTTGTTTAACGTCCAGACGTACATCAAGTACCTCACGGGACATCTCAAGTTGGCAAGGAGTCATCCACATAGTGGTAGTCTGCCTTGCAGTACTAGGACAGGTATTTATATGCTGCTTGCCCAATACAGCAGTGACCGCATCTATGGATGATCGAATCTATGAAATGAATGACCGCATCTATGAGTTGAGGGAGAAAACCGCTACCGGGGCACGTCCCCTACTCTTTTCGAAGGATAGCAAGTGTTCTTTTATTTGCCTGTTCCTACCCACTTGGGCTAGTACCATAGTAGGCAGGGCCAGACAAACCATGGCCTTTGATATCTCAGACGTGGTTCACTGAGGAGGAATCCCATGCCAGACCACCAGCAAGAAGGCCCGGGCCCACGCATATGGGCAGCGGTTGCCAAACAGCTTACATGGCCCATGATGTCAACCCCTCCAGCACCTCTCGCTCGCCAACCATGACCCACCGACTCCCCAGTGAATTATCAGCAGCTCAGCCTCAGATAAAAAAATAAACACCAGTCTTCCTGCCCTGCTGCCGATGGCTGCACTGCCGGTCCCTCCCCGAGGGCAAGCTGTAGATGCATCAGATATAGTGTACAGCTGTAAGATTGGAGAAGGGGTATCTGCATTTGTCATGTTGGCAACATGGCAAGGTAAGGAAGTCATTTTAAAAATGTACAAAAAAAGTGATGAAGAGGTTAGTTCAGCTGAGTGTCTTCTTGTCGCATGAAGGTGCCAGTTTTTGAATAAGTGCCTGTTTCGATTGATTGATTGATTTGTTTAACGTCCCAGCATACATAGACCCTATGGGACTTCTCAGGTTTGATCGGACAATAGGTCCTTTCATTTCTCATCTTAAAGTTGCGCATAAGTGTGTGGGTGCGTGTATATGTATATTCCAAAGTCTACTTGTACACAGGCTTACTTGCAGGAATTATGTGAGATGGCGCAGCGCGAGTAGCACGCTCTTCACGTCGGCAGCGCACTAATTTAGCTTTCATAGAGAGTTAATTAATTTGGATCATTAATAACTCGCGACAAAGTTTTAGATAAGTAGTAGACGGACATTTTGATGTAAAAATCAATTATGTCGGACATAACAAAATCGAGAAAATCGAAGAAAACTGGAAAATCGGGCGACTTAGGAGAAAATCCGTTAGGTTCTAACATAGCGCAGCAGAGAAAGGGCGCTGCAGAGAGGGGAGCAGCTCGTGCTCATGGATCTGCTTGCTCTACAACTCATGATGAAGTGACGGATGAGGTGCCAGCCACTACACAAATGGAGGATGTTACAGATGATCAAGGTAAGGGTTCTATTGACTTGGTAAATGGCATTGAGCAGGTAAATTCTGTTAGTGATAGCCCGTCAAATGCTATGATGAAGATGATTCTCGACAAAATCTCAAACATGGAAAGAAATCAAATTGATGGAGCTGGCCTAGAGCAGAAGATAACAGATCTCAATTCTAGCCTTCTTGAGAAGTTAAGGGTAATTTCTGATGATAACCGTCAGATTAAAGATGACAACACCAAGCTTCTGGGAAGATTAGATGTGATGAAGTCCAAGTGCAAGATGCAAAAAAAGAAAATTACTTTCTATTGAAGAAAAGGTGAGGTTCACTGAGGAGGAATCCCATGCCAGACCACCAGCAAGAAGGCCCGGGCCCACGCATATGGGCAGCGGTTGCCAAACAGCTTACGTGACTGATCACAGCAGTAAGGCAAGAGACCCCTCAAGTTTTGTCGCCTTTTACGAATCCGGTATGCCCATTGGTATTATGGAAGGCTCCCGATAAGTTATTCTACTCCTTCATGCCCCCATCATGAAGGTCCCCACTAACACAGGGGAAGCCTTTCTGTTTGTTTGTGTAGTTTAACGTCCCACTCACTATGCAGGTGAGACTTACTCAAGTTTCAGTTTTTCACAAGTAAGAAGGTAGGCCAAAGGCCTACCTCGGATGATCGTATCCAGGATGATCGAATCTATGAGATGAGCCAAAACATAGAAATCCCGCTCCTACACATTTACCGAAGCAAGGGTTCTTTAACCTCCGACACCACATAGACATGGTGTGAGAGGGACAGGCCTTTGTTATGCTGTAAGTCTACCAAAGCCTTTCAATCAGAATTCAGCCCTCTATCTAACATGTGAAATTGAATATGATTATCAGATTTATCATTGCTCTGAGGCATTGTTTCAATCGCTAAAGGCCAAGAAATGTGGGTATGATTCTTGCACAACTGCCACACTGGTACAGCCCCATTTTAAAAACCTCATAGAGTCGTTGAAGGGTTAAACTAGGGATTCACACGCTCTTCTATATCTTCCTCAGAAACAGTATTTGTACTCGCTGACCCTGCTTCCACAGTCACACCCCAGGATCCAGGCGTCCATGAATGACAAGACTCCCCCCCCCCCCCACGACCAGAGGCTCCGAGACCCCAGTAACTAAATAATGAAGAGGGCATCAAGAACCAGACCACAAAAAGTTTATGGTCACTTTGTCCGTGAGACAGGCTGACGTTCATGTACTTCTTGCAAAACTCCTTCCAACTTTCTGAACCTATTCAAACTGATGATGGTTCAGTCAAAGGGAAAGAGCATACAAACTAAGTTCTATCAGTATTGTGAGTTGTCAGACAGAGGCCATTTAACGTCCACAATATTGATTTAGGGAGTCAAAATATCTAGAGAGCTAACACTCAACAACAAAAAGAAGCCAATCATTGACATTACCGATAAAGCCAAGGAAACACCAAAACCAACAATAAGTGCCACTAAGGAAGACGTTGTCGGTCCAATTTCGGACTCTGGGTAATCTTCAGGCTCATCCACATCAGACAGTGAGTCTAACAGCCGCAGTGACTCACCCAAAAAGAAGAAACGTCGGTTCTCAAAGACCACCAACACTTCAACACTCATCAACAAAACACCCAAGGCCAAGAAAACTCCAACACCAACAAAATCCATCTTGGAAACTCTAGAACAAGAAATGGAAGTACCAGCGGCAGAACACACACCTACCACTCCAAAGAGACTCGTGTCCATAGTCCACCAACAAAACACCACACCCCAGCCTAGCACCTCAGTCCTACATAGGCTGAGTGATAGGCCCTCATCCTCAGACCACCATCCACGAGACCACGGTGACCACAGGGGCTACTGGAACAACCAGCCCCAACGATCAGCCCACAATCAACATGGTCGCCACAATGACAGCTATCAACGTTTTCACGTAAATAACACTCAGCAATCTCGCCAAGTAAACACTAACGACAACCATGCCCAACTAACACCCCACACCAGGACCACCAACACCAGGAGGCTGCTGTACAAACTTTATGACACAGTGTTTATTCTCGACCACCATGTGGCAAGGGCCATGCTTCAGGGCATGCAAGACAAGGGCTACTAGTTGCAAACACTCACCTAACACCAACTAAACACTCCTAGAGGCCAAGCACCTGATGTACATATAATATATTTATTATCATGCTTGCATGTTAATTTTTTTATAAATAGGCTACCCAAGCGCCTATGTAGTTACACACGGCTACCCAAGCACCGTTTTAATAGTCTTACATAGTAGTTATAAGGTCATACTTTTGTTTGTTTGTTTGTGTAGTTTAACGTCCCACTGACTATGCAGGTGAGACTTACTCAAGTTTCAGTTTTTCACAAGTAAGAAGGTAGGCCGAAGGCCTACCTCGGATGATCGTATCCAGGATGATCGAATCTATGAGATGAGCCAAAAGATAGAAATCCCGCTCCTACACATTTACCGAAGCAAGGGTTCTTTAACCTCCGTCACCACATAGACATGGTGTGAGAGGGACAGGCCTTTGTTATGCTGTAAGTCTACCAGATAAGGTCATACAATTGTATCAACCATGTACTATACTTGTATATACTGTTCCTATTAACTTATTATACTGTTCACACGATGGTACCTAGTTCACAAGACCAACTTGAAGCCTTATATAATTGTATAGATGTGATCATTCTTACAGTCACTAGGATACTATTTGTTACTATATATCGCCATGGCAACATTACCATATATTGATCATTTAAGGTACCTCAGTAGTACTATTTTCACTTGTAAAGCATCTATTGCCTGAAGAAGGATTATAAATAATTCGAAACGTCGCACTAATAAGATCAATCAACAAACAAATCTCAAAAAAAAATCCTGAAAATGTCTTCAAACTATAAGACTTCAAAATAAAAAATCGAAAAATAAAATTTCCTGTGTTGAGTTTGGTGTTCAAAATAACACTGGTATTTCTACTTACGATCTTCCTAAAGGGAAAAAAAACTGGGGTTTCAGTGCACCTGATGATCATCCCACCACGCGAAGATGTGGAACAGGATCCTGAGCTCACGGAGAAGATGGAGCTTGTCAATACGTAGGTGCTTTTTGTATCTCCAAGTCTATCTTCCTTTTCACAGAACCAATATATTCTCTACAGGTCATCTTCACAATGGTGTTGTATTCAAAGGGATAGATTTGACCGAGTCAAGGGAAGTAATCCTGAATACAACTACAGGCCCTGAGGCAATTATCTCCTAGGTTAGCATCAAAGATACACATTAATAAACCTTTCCCAGTATTTTAACCGTTTCATTATTCTAAGAAGATATGAAAACGTTTAAATCCATCTTTTAATTTTCAGACTTCTGGAGGAAGATACAGCATTTCATGATGCCCTACTCGGGCCTGGCTTGCGGGGCTTTCGGTGCATACATCCAACCCCAGCTGGCACTAAGCAAAGATCTTGCAAGCTCTAACACAATCTCAAAGAAGATAGCTGATTTAGAATATGGGGATTGTTTGTTTGTTTGTGTAGTTTAACGTCCCACTGACTATGCAGGTGAGACTTACTCAAGTTTCAGTTTTTCACAAGTAAGAAGGTAGGCCGAAGGCCTACCTCGGATGATCGTATCCAGGATGACCGAATCTATGAGACGAGCCAAAAGATAGAAATCCCGCTCCTACACATTTACCGAAGCAAGGGTTCTTTAACCTCCGACACCACATAGACATGGTGTGAGAGGGAAAGGCCTTAGAATATGGGGAGGCAATTCCATTTGAAGCAGAAAACCTTGAACCATTTGAAACCTTGACTCTTATGAAACACCGACACAAACCTCAGTAAGCTTCGTCAGGAGCGTAAAGATCTCCCAGCTATGACATGTTGTGAGGAGAAGCAGCTACTTGAAATAAAGTGTCTATATGTGGCACGCAACATGACACCCCAAGCTGAGGTAGACAGCAAAGACATAAGCTTTGTGAGGCGTACTGGGCCTATTCCAGCTCCCAAACACAGGCACTGGCCTTGAGTCAGGCAGAGATTCAGTGTGCCATGGCAGTGTCTGGTAGCTTCTCGTGTGTGTTTGCTGTTTGGACAACCAAGGACACGATTGCCTTCACAGTTCCATTGCAGCCAACCACATGGTGGTTCCTGCTGGCATCTGCCTCCACGTTGTATCGGGACTACATGATACCTGCTCTTATCACACGGGATAACCCATCAGCTGCTGTGGTTGACACAGACATGAAAGCAGGTTTTAGAAATGTGTGTGAAGGATGATGCCAGAAAACTATAATTAATATACTTATATCACTATATATAATGATTAATGTCCTATTGACTAATGAAGTTTTTCACAAGAAAAGGAAGGCAGAATAATGGGAGAAGAGATTTCCTGGAGGAAAGGGGAGATAACATACAGGGAGACATGGATGCACAAGCTCATGCTTCTTAAGTTTTAAACACAATCCAGAAGTTTGTGTGACAAAAATAGTTGCAAATCTCTCAGGGAGGATACATTGGTGGCCAGACCTTGTGCTATATGGAGCCAGAGCCTCCAAACCCTAGACAGAATGAACTTGATGAATCCATAAAGAAATAAACGCAGACATTGTTATGATTAAGTCTTTGGCTTGACCTCTGCACCAAGAGTATGCAGTCCACCATAACAACTCTAAGAATAAGAAGGAGATCCCAAGAAAAACATACGGAGACATACTGGAAGCTTTACAATGGACTTTAGTCCTGATGACATTTTGGCAAAGGAACTGTCTAGCTAGCTTTTGACCTACATCCATATAAAAAGTAACAGGGACCCTTAAGACACAACAATCTGTCCTGGTATGAAGATCTCAGGCAGTGACAAATGAAAAATCTGGAGGAAGCAGTTACCGAAGAAGAGGCATCCCAGGCATCTTCAAGACAGCCTGAGAAAGAACCATCTCACCATAGATGGCCAGGGCTGGATTTAGAAGTTAACAACTGCTTTGTCGCCTTTATCCTTACATGGGCTTCAGCTGCATGTACATGTATACATACTGTCCCCACTGTAGGAAGGCCTACAGCACATCTTCCCACCTGAAGCAGCACATCACGTATATACACCTAGGAGAGAGACCTCCCCGTGTGCACTGTCCAGACTGTGGGCAGGGATATGGCTGTGTGAGCAGCATGAGGCGACATGTGCGGTGCCTTAGGAGAGACCAGCCTCTGACCCCGCATGTATAGAAATGGTTTCAGCAGAATCCTCATACATTCACTTAGTTAGGTAATTAGGGTGTAAATATGGCAACATTTTTTTTATTTTATCCTACACCAGGAGAAGATTTCCCAAGGTGCGAATGCTTGGACTGGTGGATGTTCCACTTGCCTTGCAAGCACTTCTTGGTCTTCCTCATCAGGTAAAGACAATTCTATTTAACGTCCGGAGGGCAAGTTGCATTCCAGACTGAAAACTGCACCAAAGTTTTATTCGTGGCTGACAGCCAAGGAAAGAAGATGCAGGATTCGGAAAACCTCCACGTTTGATTTCGAGTGGCAGGCTTCTCACATTGAGAACATGGTCACCAGCATTGACCTATTAACTACCTAGTTCTGCAAACAAGCTTCTATACTGGGCAACAAATGAAGAGCTGGGTAAGGTGGCCAACAGTGTCAGAGGATGACCGGCTGCTGCTTCTAGAGCTCTTGGAGCTTTGTTTGTTTGTGTAGTTTAATGTCCCACTGACAATGCAGATGAGACTTACTCAAGTTTCAGTTTTTCACATGGCCAAAGGCCTACTTTGGATGATCGTATCCAGCATGATCGAATCTATGAGATGAGCCAAAAGATAGAAATCCTGCTCCTACACATTTACCGAAGCAACCTCCGACACCACATAGATGCAGCCTCACTTAATGTACTAGGGCTACAACTTAATACAAAATGTATATAAACTGGCATTAGACTCTTCAGTTCCTTGAGGAAAAAGAGGTCCAATCAGTGCAATCCTAGTGGAGGCGAGTGAAAAGATTGAGCGTTTCAGTAAATGCAAAGAAGTTCTGGACCAGCCAAAAGAACAAGTCATGCTGGTGGGCGAGAGGCCGTATCTTCGTGGCATCGGGAACGAAAGGTAGTCTCTCACTCACTAATCCTTTGAAGCAACATAATGAAAAATTATGCTATCTTTTTCCCACAGAAGAGCAGCAGGGTAGTAGGGACGGGGTATATACAACCATGTTTGTTTTGTTTTGTTTGTTTGTGTAGTTTAACGTCCCACTAACTATGCAGGTGAGACTTACTCAAGTTTCAGTTTTTCACAAGTCAGAAGGTAGGCCGAAGGCCTACCTCGGATGATCGTATCCAGGATGATCGAATCTATGAGATGAGCCAAAAGATAGAAATCCCGCTCCTACACATTTACCGAAGCAAGGGTTCTTTAACCTCCGACACCACATAGACATGGTGTGAGAGGGACAGGCCTTTGTTATGCTGTAAGTCTACCACAGCATGGGAAAGAGCAGCCATAGGTATAGTCGGGAAGCAATGAAAACTCCAAGCTGATACAAACTGTGTGCCATCAGTCTGGAGTGATACATCCCGACTCGCCAAACTAGTCTCCCCCATTTATTTTTTTAATTTTTTGTATTTTTTGTATTTTTTGTAGTATTTTTAATTTTTTTTTTTTTTTTTAATTTTCCATTTCATATTTTGTCCCATAGTTGGGTTTCCTTTAAGAATTTTAATACATTTTCGTCATTAGTAGTGTTGAAAACACTGTACATAGATGTTGTGTCTGAAAGATGTTTTCTTCTACTTTCTGCAGTCCTTCTACAGTGGAGTAGAAGATGCTCCACTGTCAGACGGGTACTGCAGTCTTGACATCTTGGTTCATATTCCCCATTCAGTCTGTACTCGTGTGTCAGTTTAGTGTGACCGATCCTTAGACGGTTTAATCTCACTTGTTCTGCTCGTTTTAGCTTTTTCCTCATTGTCACTCCTTTCAGTTTTGGCTGAACCGAGTACATGGTATTATGGCCCTTTTCTTTGTTCCATGCAGCTTGCCATTTTGCTTTCATGTGGCTATCTATGGATGGTAACAGGTCAGTGTATGGAATGGGAGTTAGGCGAGGTCTCAGACTCAGAGCTCTCTTTGCAGCTTCATCTGCTTCCTCATTTCCTTCGATTCCAATGTGACTTGGTAGCCAGCAGAAAAGTACTTCTTTTTTCTTCCTTTTCAGGTCAGAGGTTCTCTTTCGCATGTCGCGTATCAGTGGATTGACAGGCATATATTGGAGCATTGCCTGCAGACATGACTTGGAGTCTGAGAAGACAATAAATTTGTTCTCTTTGCAATCATCCATCCACTCTACTGCTTCAAGAAGTGCACTGGCCTCTGCAGTGAAAATGCTGGCTTTAGGGTGTAGGCGTCCACTGAGATTCTGAGATGGCGTGTGAACTCCATAACCTACCCTTTCATTGTCTTTTGACCCATCTGTATAGATTGGCATGTGATCTTTATATTTTTCCTCAATAGTTTTCAGATTCTTTTTGAAAAGAGCAGGGTTTGTGTCTGCCTTTTTGTTTTTTGTGAGGTCCAAGTTGACACTGGGCTTCCCTACTAGCCATGGGGGAGTATCTGGTGGTCTGATTTCCCTGACATTCTTGAGTGGGAGTCCTACTTCCCCAACCAGGGTTTTCACCCGAACCGAGAAAGGTTTGGTGATGTTTGCTTTTCCCAGGTATATGGTCTCACTGTTTGAATTGAAAATGGTGTCATGTGTCGGGTTTCTCCTATTTGCTTTGACTTTGGCTGCGTAGCGAAGAGAAAGATTTTCTCTCCTGAGATTGAGAGGAGGTACGTTGCTCTCTACCTCGATACTTTTGATGCGTGATGTACGGAACGCACCCAGGCATAGTCTTAGCCCCTGATTTTGGATTGGGTCCAACCTTCGTAGGGATGTTGCTGATGCCGAGCCATACACTATGCAACCATAGTCAAGTCTTGAGAGCACATATGTTTTATACAGAGTCAGGAGGATTTCCTGATCTGCACCCCATTCCTTGTGGGAGAGGACCTTCAATAGGTTTAGTCCTGGTTGACACTTCCTACGGAGGTACTCAATGTGTGCTTCAAAAGATAGCTTCCTGTCAAATATCAATCCCAGAAATTTGGCCTCATCTGCCACTGCTATTTCTGTGTTCTGGAGTCGGAGTGCAGGTTCATCCGTGCATCCTCTTTTTCGGCAGAAGTGAACGCAGGTGGTTTTCTGTTGGGAGAATTTGAAGCCGTTCTCAGTGGTCCAGGTCTCTAGATGATTTATGGCCTGTTGTAGCTTTCGCTCTATTGTGGTCATATTTCTGGATCTGTAGCAGATGACGAAGTTTTGGTGATGTCATTGATCTTTATTCCGAATAAAGTTACTGAGAGAACACAGCCCTGAGGGACTCCCATTTCCTGCTCTTTTTTGCTTGATAGTGTAGAGCCGAGGCGGACACTGAAGCGTCTGTTGGCAAGGAATTTGGAGATGAAGATGGGAAGTCTTCCTCTTAGTCCCATGTTGTAAACATCCTTGAGGATTCCATACTTCCATGTTGTATCGTAGGCCTTTTCCATGTCGAAAAAGACTGCCACCGTATGTTCTTTCTGGGCAAAACCGTCACGAATGTAGCTCTCTAATCTCACTAGGTGGTCAGTGGTACTGCGTTGGTGGCGAAAACCAGACTGGGCTGGGTTAAGGAGGTTGTTTCTCTCCAGATACCAGACCAGTCTGTTGTTTACCATTCTTTCCATGGTTTTGGCTACACAACTAGTCATGGCTATAGGTCGATAGTTGACAGCTTTGCTATGGTCTTTTCCAGGTTTCGGAATTGGGACTACAATAGCATCTGACCATGATACCGGGTAGCTTCCAGTAGTCCAGATACTGTTGAGTATTGCCAGGAGAAGAACCAGTTGCTCCTCAGGCAGGTTTTTAAGCATCTGGTAGTGTACGTCATCCGGGCCTGGGCTGGAGTCCTTGGCTGTTTGGAGGGCATGGTGTAATTCATCCTCTGAGAACTCCATGTTGTAGTGCTCCTCATTGTTGGAATTGAATTTGAGTCGCTCCTGTTCCTTTTTCTTTTTGTGGCGTAGAAAAGCCTCCGTGTAGTTTCCACCAGAAGACACATCCGCAAACTGTGAGGCTAATGCCTCAGTAATCTCCTCTTTTGTCTCTATCGGTTTGTTATTTCTGTTTTTTGTAAGTTGGTAAACTGTTTCAGACGTATCGCCATTCATCCGTTTTATTGCTTTCCAAACCTTCTTCATGGGTGTGTTCGAAGTAAGGGTGCTGACAAATTTGCGAAAGGACTCTCTCTGTGCTTCTTTAAATATCATCTTGCTTTTTGCTTTGGCTAGAAGGAGCTTGTCCATATTAGAAGGTGAAAAGTTGGAATTAAAACGATTTTGAGCTGCCCTCCTCTCCTTCTTTGAACGCTGACATTCCTCATTGAACCACGGCTTGGACTTCTTTGATGGTGACTTGGACGTTTTGCCAATGATGGCTTACATCCAGGAGGGTCCTGGTAAAATAATCTGCCGGGACCTCCTCTTCCATTACTTGGTTCATTGGTAGAAAGGATGTCCGACAGAGGCGCTTAAATTCGTCCCAGTCGGCTCGGTTCACCTTCCAGGTGGGGTTCTTGTCGTTGTTGGTGTTCTTTTTCCTTGTTTGTAAAATTATTGGGTAGTGGTCACTTCCACAAAGGTCATGGTACACATGCCACTGGAAATCTGTGAAAATTTTGGGGTGGCATAGTGTAAGATCAAGAGATGAGAGTGTCCCAGTTGCTGGATGTTGGTAAGTGGGTACCTTGGTGTTGAATAGACATAGGGATTGTTGATCTATCAGATTTTCAATACTCTGTCCTCTCTCATCGTTCTTTTTTGAGCCCCACATGCGGTTGTGGGCATTCATGTCTCCGAGCAAGATGTAAGGTTGTGGAAGCTGTTTGACAATATTTGAGAGGTCTTTGCGGCAGATTTTTGGTTTGCCCTCTCCAGATGGTGGTAGGTAGATCGAGCAGATCGTCACTGGGGTGTTGATTGTGACATTCACTGCCACCGCCTGAAGTTGGGTGTTGAGCTGCACTTGGCGCTGTGGATGAGATTTGGAGACCAGTATTGCAGACCCTCCCGATGGAAAGTTGGGGTCTGGGATCATGCAGTAGGTTTTGTAGCCGGTCATTTCCACAGTCTCCGCTGATGTTACTTTGGTCTCCTGCAGGCATACAGCTACAGGAGAGAAATCTGAGAAGAGGAGCTCAAGGTCCTCCTTGTTAGCCCTGAATCCTCTGCAGTTCCACTGTATAATGGTTTCTTTGGTTTCTTTATCCATTGGTTTGCTTGGTGCCGTGCTCATCAAGTAGAACACTAAATTTGTTGTTTAGATCGACTCGGTTGATAAGCTTCTTAGGGGGAGGATGATGTCCCCTTCTCTCTGGTGATAGGGTGGTCTTCTTTCCCGGCAGATCTTTGCCAAACCGCCTCCCAACATTGGTGTTTGATTTGGTTTCCCTCTTAGCCGGTTGTTTTGGGGCCGGTGGAGAAGCCGCCTTCCCTGAGTAGGATGTCTGCCCAATTGGTGTGGGCAGGAAGGAAGGTGTTGGTCTGCGTGGCGGTTGGTCTTTAGATGTAGAGGTAGGTGGTGTTTCGACAATTTCAGAGTTGGCGCGAAACACCGCCAGCATTTTACCAATGTTCTGTGACCTTTGTTATGCTGTAAGTCTACCACAGCATGGGAAAGTGCAGCCATAGGTATAGTCGGGAAGCAGTGAAAACTCCAGGCTCATTCTACTCTCCCCCATTTTCCCCCAAAATGTACTTCAGGCTCTGAGACGTCCAACATGGCCCCGTATACATTACAGTTCTCACAACAGGAGGTAAATGACTTGTGCTCACAACACTGTTGCCAATGAGGGTAAGACAACCACTACTCAGTAGACTCCTGCTACTAGAGAAGGTTCTCCCAGCATTTGCAGCAAGCCTCGTTTAAACAGGCTCTGCTGTTAACGGGCAAGGAGAGAATCATTCACACTAGCCAAAGAAGTTACACAAACATGATAATGTTAATTTAATACTTCCTGACACTGATTACTGATACTTACCTGGCTGAAAAGTAGTTTTTTTTTTTTGTTTTTTTTTCCCCCTAATGACGTCATGGTCCAACAACCTAACCGTCATTAGCTGTGGTTGCATCGTGCGGAGGAGTACCCCCACCCCTAGCTCTGTCAAAAATATCTGGCTGAAAAGTAGGATTCATATTCTTCTAGATTCCGACTGAACAGATGTTATGCAACATATCAGTGTATGATTTAGTTATACAACCTTCACTCTGGACAAATGTAATTCTTCTCATGGGAGAATTAACTGTAGAAAATATCAATGTACCATGTACACACTCCGTGCATAGTCTTCTACACTCTGCCTAGAACTCTGCTGTGGAGAGTGACATACGTGACGTCGCCATATTGTGCAGGGTACATGGTACGTAACAGTTATGGTTGCTACTAAGTAAGTCAAAATTCCAGCTGTGTCATCAACACATGCAAAGGTCAAGGCCATTAGAACGTTCCCAATTTCATTATTGTAACGCCTCATAAAATAATATTTAACTGATCACTTATGAAACTATTTTGTTTTAAGAATATTGATGTGAAAAAGATGATGAAAAGTGTCACTTTAGTAATGCAAATGGTAATTAAGCAACATGGCACTCGAAGTTTCACTTTATTAACTTTTTCCGCCCTGGCCAAAAACAGCTGGATAAAAGGTTACTTTATATATTTTGAAGACTATGACAACCACATTGATTTAGCTGAGAAACTCTGTAACATACCCTTGTTATGTACTAAGCAGATATTAGCATATTTAAGTATTATTGTCAACCTGACTGTGCCACATAATCTAAGAGTCAGTGGTGACAGTGTACAGCCACACTGAAGTTTCCAATTATACAAGCCCAACATGTGTATCGCTGGTATTGGCCTACTGAAATAAGCAGAGCAGATTCTCTAACTATATTTTATGCAGGAAAAAACACAAACAGTAACATGTAGAATCATAACACAGGCTAGGATGTACAAGAGATTTTACGTCATGGCACTAGGTGGCAGCACCGTATTCACAGATCAACTGGCCCGCATGAAACGAAATCTGGCTAGTTTGCCCGAAGACACGCCTACCAACATTTTGACACATGACACAGGGGAGTATTGTAGAGACAAGGGCATTGGGCAGTACTGTCTTCTGTCAAACACTACCCATCATATACTGCAGCCATGTGACGTCTCTCTTCAAATCATTGAAAGCACATTGGCAGGCAGCAGTCAAGGTACACGACGGGTCTGTTACCTGACAAAACTTTGCCAAAATCTTCAAAAGGAGCATGGCTAGAGCTTGATTAATTTTCATATATTTGTGTTACTTTGTTAGTTAATGGTCCATTTTGGTGTCACAGAATTTATGAACTGCCATCACAGTTTTCAATTTGTCTCCTGCAGGCAGAGGTTATGATAGTCTTTTTGCCAAAAGTCTGGTGTAACAGAGCCAGTGATAATGCATCACTGAATATGGCAACAACAACAAAAGTGTGATATTGATGTCATCATGGCCAATGTTGACAATATTACGATAATCTGTTTCCCGCAAATGGGAGACAAAAAGGTTTACCTAATTGAAATTGGCCAGCGAAAACGAGGCAGACCATTAACTTACATTGTGGGCGTTTTCTTTTAGTTGTGTAGTTGCATTGCAGAGGAAGACTCAAGTTAAAAACAAGTAAAAAGGTAGTTTAACGTCAGGACGGCACACTGCTTCCAAGAAACCAGAGAGATGCGATGGGACAGTTTAATCCCTGACATGGAGGCCATGAGCCCAATCAATCGGACAAAAGTGTCTGCCACGTTTTACACTAGTCCTGGTTAGGGTGAAGTCAAAGGTAACTATCAATTTTTTGATCACTCATCGTTTCTTGCTACAAATTTCCATTTACATGTTTTTTTTAAAATCCCAGAGGCGCAGGAAAATAGCATTGTGCAAATGTTTACATATAATCAATCGTATTACTCCTTCAGGCTGAAAAACGTGATGTGATAATTACCCCTTTCACTATTCCCGGGAGCAGGGTTCATTCAGGGAGCCCAACTTTGGCTTCTACAGGATAGCATTGAAAGAATGTATTCCTTACTTCTTTGACAACAGTAACAACAAATATACCAGGTGGGCACCAATCAATCCAGGTGATATGACATCCATAGAAGAGCAGCATACAGTTGTGGCTAAAGTAGTTCACAATGGGAACTTTGTAGTTCGCAAAACTTGCAGATCCATTCTCTGCAATGGCAATTGATCAAGCTCATGAGCAAAACAATGATGTGATAAAGTAAGAGAGTGGTGCCAGCTGTGCTGGCTTTGCAAGGCTGTGTACCAAATACCATCAAGTTATCCAATCTAATGGTAGGCTTTGTAATGTTTGAGTGTGACTTAATCACTTGCCATTTTGTTTGTGTAGTTTAAGGTCCCATTAAGTTTGCAGTGGAGACTTACTCAAGCTACAGTTTTTCACAAGTAAAAAGGTAGGCAGAAGGCCTACCTTAGATCAAATCAGCCATTGAGGTGGCAACACAGGGCCAGAACACAAATGTGACATGTACCATGGTAACGAGGAGTAATGTCCAAAAAGGTTTCAAATTGATTTTATTGCCATGAACACAGGAATTATTAATATGAAGAACCAAGAATATATTCACTGTGGCAAGAAGCTCAAGTGTCCCCCTGACCATGCATTTAGGATGCCACCCGTTCAACATCAAAGACCCCTCTGTAGACGTCAGTGTTATAACTGAACTCACAAGTAACCACAAGGAAAGCAACACAAGGATGTTCCTTCATTCACAACATGCTGCCCAAAGCTATAACAACATATTGATAAAGACCCCAGATACTGATGTTGTTAACACCCTAGGGTTGAAGTTAAATTTGTCAACAAAGTTTCACTGGGGAAGGAAACACGCTGTAAACTGGTTATAGAGAAAATGGCGTCCAGAGTATTATGTAGCACAAAAAAAAACCACACACCTATTTCGCCAATATTCCGAGACCCTATCTAATATTCAAATTTTAGGTTAAGATACAGAAACTTAAAGAATCTGTGAAAATTCAGAGAGCACAAAAATATCAGTCTCAGATCGAGAGAGGACTATTCACCATGGACATGAAAAACCACAACACTGACCTTGTGCATATACACCATGACCTAACAGGAATCAAGGATGATGGATACCATCTATCAACAAGAGCTGCCAAAGAGGCCGCCAAGCTACTCATGACATAGATCAGAGAATTCGTGAAGACGGAACCAAGCCTCGACACATACTACCAGGACAGACCTGACACAAAAACAGACAAAAGAACCAACAGAAACCCGACCTTTGTTTGTTTGTTTGTTTGTGTAGTTTAACGTCCCACTGACTATGCAGGTGAGACTTACTCAAGTTTCAGTTTTTCACAAGTAAGAAGGTAGGCCGAAGGCCTACCTCGGATGATCGTATCCAGGATGATCGAATCTATGAGATGAGCCAAAAGATAGAAATCCCGCTCCTACACATTTACCGAAGCAAGGGTTCTTTAACCTCCGACACCACATAGACATGGTGTGAGAGGGACAGGCCTTTGTTATGCTGTAAGTCTACCACAGCATGGGAAAGAGCAGCCATAGGTATAGTCGGGAAGCAATGAAAACTCCAAGCTGATACAAACTGTGTGCCATCAGTCTGGAGTGATACATCCTGACTCGCCAAACTAGTCTCCCCCATTTTTTTTTTTTTTTTTTTTTCCTTTTTTGTATTTTTTTTGTATTTTTTTTATTTTATTTATTTTTTTAAATTTTCCATTTCACATTTTGTCCCATAGTTGGGTTTCCTTTAAGAATTTTAATACATTTTCGTCATTAGTGGTGTTGAAAACACTGTACATAGATGTTGTGTCTGAAAGATGTTTTCTTCTACTTTCTGCAGTCCTTCTACAGTGGAGTAGAAGATGCTCCACTGTCAGACGGGTACTGCAGTCTTGACATCTTGGTTCATATTCCCCATTCAGTCTGTACTCGTGTGTCAGTTTAGTGTGACCGATCCTTAGACGGTTTAATCTCACTTGTTCTGCTCGTTTTAGCTTTTTCCTCATTGTCACTCCTTTCAGTTTTGGCTGAACCGAGTACATGGTATTATGGCCCTTTTCTTTGTTCCATGCAGCTTGCCATTTTGCTTTCATGTGGCTATCTATGGATGGTAACAGGTCAGTGTATGGAATGGGAGTTAGGCGAGGTCTCAGACTCAGAGCTACCCGACCAACCCACCCGAGAGGAGCACAGACAAACACTGGGAAATCAACTGGGAACAGGAGTACGACTTCCACTCCACCATCAATGTCCGGCGAGGACAAGTAGGAAGAATCCTGGGGACAAAAGGATCTGTGATCCACGACATCACCTCCAGAACACAAACAAAAGCAAAGTACTACGACCAATCATCCACCCTTATGGTTGGTGGAGAACAACAAAATGTTGAAGAGGCCATCAGATAGTTTCAAGCAGGGGAGGAATTCAACCCAGAAACAATGATAGTCATGGTCTCCAGCTGCCACCTCCATAAGGTGGTTACAGAAGTAGTTGTAAGTTGTGCGGTTCTCCACCAGCAGCCGAACCATCCTCACCATCCACATCTCTGAGCTGGCAATCAATGCTATCACCCAGCTCCATGAGCTGCCTGCTGTCAAGGCCCTGAAGGCAGCGCCAAACAGCACATGGATGAAAAGCTACAACCAAATCAGAGAAACTCAGGAGATGTTGCAATTGATTGATTAATATTATACAGCTATATAACTGCAACTTTCTGTTTAAAAAGATTGATATGGTTATTTTCCAAATGTGCATTGACGTCCAGGACTTACCACGTTAGCAAGGAAGGTTCATTATTAATGTTATTCTGTTGTTAGGAGAGGTAGAGGTGTAAAATACAGCCTTTATTGGTCAAGTCAATGGGACTGCCACATTTACCATGAAATTAAAAAACTACAGTGACATCATTTCTCCACATGTAATTAAAACATTAATCCTCTTGATCATTTTTAGATGCGGTCGTTAGCTACCAGTACTCCTGCATTTCACATGGGAAGAGAATGTGAGGGATGGCTTAATGATGAATTAAATTTATAGTTGCAACACCAAGAAAAACAAGACCTAGTTACCCTACTTATTTTTTAGATACCATGCCGAGGCTCAAGAATTCAAGCACACCACATCCAAGTCACGGACAAATCTTTGTGGGTTCTGCTTTTCAAAGTTATTCAAATTTTGCACCGTTTACCCAACTTCCTTCTATTTGTCTGGTTGATTGGTCAGCAACAAACCAGCAACGATCCTAACCGGAGCGCAGAAACAACCAGGGGCCGCCCTCGCCGCCCGAGAGTTGTCCTGGTGGACCTTCTCCGCCAGGCAGGCCATATCTAAACGTCTCACTAGAACACCCACTGGCACTTCCGACAGACGTGAACATTCCATCCCTATATAATCCACTAATGGATAACCCTTTTGAAGACGATACTTTCTTGGAAGCGTTCGAAATATACTGTATGGAATATCTACCACTTTTGTATGAACACCAAAACTCAAATCGTAATGCTTCGATTAATTCTGCATATAAAAACTCACTAGATTGTTAATCCGGTGTTGTCAAACTTTCAGATCATCAGCTGTCCGAAGGGGAATTCACTCCTACACGTATTCATAAATCCCTGCTCTTTTGACGCCATAGCTGAAGTCTTCAGAAAAGTAGGTAAACAGGCAGGAGTCAAAAAGTATGGAGGAACTTACCATTTTGTGCTATGGTTGTGTCTCTGAGGGACACAACCAGTGTGGTTGTCCCATGTCGATGCTAAGTTATGTTGCCTTTAGGCCTATCGATTTGAAGAAATGCCCAATGTCCCGTGTCACTAACTACTTTTTGTGCACCCCTGTCCCATGTAGCATGTCACTAATGTTGATAGGCCTACCCGAGGTCTACTGCAGAATAATTTACCATAGGTCTATAGCGCTATAAAAAATATGCTGGCCTATGGTAGGACCCACTATGACACAGTCATCATTGCATGGTCTCTAAATACTAGCAGCTAAATACAAGATATATACTGGTATATTCTCACACTACAAAATTGTTGCTAAAACTAAAAATTCATTTCCAGAAAATGGATAAACAGACTCGGTGCGGCAGGGTGTCGAAACGTCCACTCCCCTTTGAGGAGAGAGCCGAAAAGAAACTTAAGGAACCTGCAAGTTTATTAAGATAATGGGAAATTACAACAGAATAATACTACTTCACTACCAACATCTATTCATTTCATCTCAACAACCATGCATGTCTACTCTTAATTTGAGTATGAAAAAGTTCTTTCGCTGTTTATAATAACAAGCTGAAATCATGGCCGATGTGTGGAGGTCCCATGATGGCCGGTCAGACTATGCAGGCATAACCCTCTTCCATTTTCAAGTAGTTACACCTTTAGGAAAGTTTTTCATATATAGATCACCAAGGCGTGTTAGAGGCAGGTGTGCTGGAGGTGAACGAGTGGGCGTTCTACTTCAATGAGTGCAGGGATGTTCCCACGCCACCCCTAGATTATCTGGTGCACAAGTATAGCTTGGATCTTGATGCCTGGATCCATACTAACAATTTTAGCTTTGGATCTCACCCTGTCGTGTGTCAATTACTTAAACCCATATACAACATGAAGCTACCAAAAGCATGATACACACAGTTCTGGGATGTGAGGAATGTCCTGAGACTCTTCAAGGATTGGGGACAGACAGTTGGTATCCCATGCTGTAACAACAAGAGAACACACATTAGTTTATAAGCCGCGGTAGATCAGGTTCAATTCAGTTAAATTCCTCCCCTTTAGAAGCTTATCAGCCAGCACACGTTACCCTACATCCAGGCACCTGCTGGCTAGTCGTCCTAAAACCATTAAGTCTGGCTCCGGGTACCAATACATGAAACAACCACATTGGTTTCTACTTATATGACTAATTGAGGATGATTTTTTCCCATAAAGCACAGCATTCTCAACTTGAAGTTTTTCAATAATGATCAGAATGATGTCTCCTACATCAAAATCTCTCACAGCCAAAAACAAGTCAATCACATGAAGGAGGGGCTTCTGGAATGGCACACTGCTCATGGTAAGGTGCTACAGAAGCAGTAGCATGAGCATTCATGCTTAGCGAAGCACGCTTTCTGTTTGCAACAGAAGCCTATGGCATGGGAGCAGGAGTCGAGATATCAGGTGGGTTGTCCATGGAGGCCCACCCATGTTCTTGGAAAGTAAGTAGATATAAACATGACTGAGAAAATGGGTGATTTGGGTGATTGAGTAAATGCTGACCGTATCAATATCTATTGCATCTGAGATGAGCTGAATCCCCAAAGAACACCACGCCGACCTGAAAAAACTACTCGAGGGCAACTGCTACAACTCCAGAATCAGACTGTACAGAATGTGGTTACAGGAATTCAAATATGATTTAGTACATAAATGTTTGATTTATTGCAAATTTGATAAAGTCGGAATTCCTGCATTTGCAGGAAGAGTGGCATCTCTGTTAACAGCATCACCTATCATTAAAGCTGAGAAGCATCGTTCAAGGGAACATTTACAGCACTTCATTTTAAAAATAAACCGCCAAAATGTGAATTCTGATCATTGTGACTGAAAAGCCAATATCTTCTCTGATTTATTTGAGACTGGTTCATACTTCATTGAATGTATGTGGTCTTGTAGAGAATGACCTGCAGTTTTCTGCTATGGACTTGCGGGAGGATTTCAACGAGATCTATCTAGTATATAGTTCAGCTCAGACACTAGGTGAGTTTAGATACCTTGTGTATAAAGTCCTCTACATCAACAGGACAATGAATGTGTTCCCCTCATGATGCAGCACCATATAACCCGGTACAACATGGACGTGCATACTACTTTACTAGAGCAGGGGGCCAGTTGAGGCATATGCCACAGTATTGGGAGAAGAACAAAGAACAGACTGGTGACAAAGAACTTAACCCTTGTATTAAGTGCTAAGTCTTGTAAAAGTGGGAGCACTTATTTGTTTTTATGTTTGACCCATTTCATTATGGACATTGTTATGGGTTCCATATGATTAAAAATGAGGGACCCAAGGATGCGTTTGCACCCCTTTTTTTTCATGGAGAAAGCCCCAAAGGAGTTGTTTTACGACAATAGTTGTAAGTTAGAGGAGTTTGCATTAAACAGGACATCTTTCATGGTTACAGTCATAAATGCCCATTCGCATACAGCTCAGACCGTATACCTTCCTTATAACATGTAAATTCTGAGATATGTGAACAATTTAATTCACATATTTATAATGTGTGAGTTGTCTTTCCATTTCACAGACACACCATCTTTTAACAGGAAAAAGAAGAAGAGGGTACTCAAGACAAAGCTGGAGAAGGTGTTCTACAAGAAATTGGAGCTGGTTCGGCAAGCCCTCAAGTTGAACTGTGAAGTCTTCAAGGGCTAAAACAAGAAAATGACATGCTAAGACGTGTGGTCAAAGGTAAAAGAACCAAGGTAAAACAGTGCATACTTCAGGCCTCCCCTGTCAAGCTGTATGCACCTGAATGATTTTGGCATTCGACAAGACTGCATTGCCTGGTTGCAAGTTTGGTAAATACTGAGTAAAGATGATGTTAAGAAGCTGAAGTAAGTAAGTGTTTGATCTGCACTGTCCATGCAGCCTGTATCAAAGGGGCATCAAGTTCAGCAGTAGTGAACAGTACTTTATGTACAGGAAGGCAGACAAGGCAGGCACAACATTCTCTAGGGACTGACATATTTTGTCCCATAGTTGGGTTTCCTTCAAGAATTTTAATACATTTTCGTCATTAGTGGTGTTGAAAACACTGTACATAGAAGTTGTGTCTGCAAGATGTTTTCTTCTACTCTCTGCAGTCCTTCTACAGTGGAGTAGAAGATGCTCCACTGTCAGACGGGTACTGCAGTCTTGACATCTTGGTTCATATTCCCCATTCAGTCTGTACTCGTGTGTCAGTTTAGTGTGGCCGATCCTTAGACGGTTTAATCTCACTTTTTGTACAACACAGTGAAACATATCAAAATGTGCTCAGCAAGAAACACAACTTTAGGTTATATATGTCAGGTGTAGTAAAGTTTTTTTTCGGAGGGGGGAGGTGGGGGACTACACTGACGTCCGCACTGATAGACGCTAGGCCTATAAGAGGACGGACGACACAAACCCAAGTGTCAGTTTGTGACTTGCCTCAGTATGGACTTCCTGAGAACAGTTTTGGACGATGGTGTGGTAGGAGGGCTAGGCTGTTTACCGCCCTGACTAGACACTGACTATGAGTATGGCTGGCATGAGCCAGACATTGATAGGGAAATGGAGGAGCGAAGGCAGCCATGGTAAGAGAGAGGGAGGAGGTTAGGAAGTTGCTGCTTATGGATGGTTTTCATTGACCTGAAGGTGACATCTGGTTACAGTGCGTTGCGATTAACAAATTAATACTCTTTTTAATGATTGATTGATTGATTGATTTGTTTAACGTCCAGACGTACATCAAGTACCTCACGGGACATCTCAAGTTGGCAAGGAGTCATCCACAAATAGTGGTAGTCTGCCTTGCAGTAGTAGGACAGGTATTTATATGCTGCTTGCCCAATACAGCAGTGACCGCATCTATGGATGATCGAATCTATGAAATGAATGACCGCATGGATGAGGTGAGGGAGAAAACCGCTACCGGGGCACGTCCCCTACTCTTTTCGAAGGATAGCAAGTGTTCTTTTATTTGCCTGGCCCTACATACCTGGGCGAGTACCATAGTTGGCAGGGCCAGACAAACCACGGCCTTTGATATCTCAGACGTGGTTCACTGAGGAGGGATCCCATGCCAGACCACCAGCAAGGAGGCCCGGGCCCGCGCATATATATGGGCAGCGGTTGCCAAACAGCTTACGTGACTGATCACAGCAGTAAGGCACGAGACCCCTCAAGTTTTGTCGCCTTTTACGAATCCGGTATGCCCATTGGTATTATGGAAGGCTCCCGATGAAGTTATTCTACTCCTTCATGCCCCCATCATGAAGGTCCCCACTAACACAGGGGGAACTCTTTTTAAAATGTGCACTGACTTATAAAATGTGCACTGACTTATATGCTTACACTGCAGCTACCCTTGATATGCACTAAGTGCCAAACTCTTGAACCTTTTCACAAATATCATGATAACATTATTTTAAGCTTGAAGTAAACAGGTGCAGAAGCCACAAATGGCAAAATCCTTAACGACCGAGAGTGGTTGGCCTTGTGTGATACGCTCACCAGACTCCACCACAACCCCTCAATAGCCGGTCATATTTACTTCTCTGGGAGCCGTCTTGCAGGAGCTGATTGTCATAGCACGTCACCATCTTTGTTTCTGTCCAAGAGACCATGTCTACATCTGTGGAGGGGTCTGAAGACCCAAATATCCGTATAATTGGCTTCAAGTGGGCATCAGCCATCATCCATGAGGGAAGTCCACCACCCAATGTCAAGTAAGTATTTCATGTTGCACTAAAATGCATTATCAGTTATCTTATGTCACATTCATTCTTACTATATATCCCACTTTAAATGTTCACTGTAACACAAGTATGGGTTTTGATTTTACAGGTAACAGTGGGTGAGAGCTCAGCACCTAAGAGCGCGCATGAAGAAGAAAGTGATGAAAGTCAGCTGGCATGCACTGTGGTCACAGCAAACATGGACATACAGAAACATTATTACGTATCTCAATCTGACCTCACGGGGAAAAGAAATGGTAACGGTAGAGCAGTTAAGATATACAAAGAGATTTTCAGTTACAAACATTTCAGCAAAAGCGTGGTTTATTGTCAGCTACTAGTCAAGCTAAGTTGAAGAATTAAAGGATGGAAGAAGACAGAAGACAGGAAACTCCAGTAAAGAAGCCAAGGGCCAAAGACAACAGAGGTGGATTCCAGACTGCTACAGAAACCTCAGAGAAGAGGGATGGTGTGGGGTATGTGGAAGTGATACTGCAGAAGGCGACGGCTCACAGAAAGAAGGTCCAACCCGGGGGGATCACTGTTGTTGACAACGAGACCTTTCTCCTATCTAAGTACGAGGTCGGTGAGACAGAGGCACAATTCCCAATTTATCTGCAATGTCAGTTCATACCTTGACACAGTTTTTACCCATAAGAGTGTAATATAACCTGATGAATGAATAAAACATTGTAAGAAGGTACTCAGAAAATATGGCCAGCATACATTTACAAAACCTCATCAGGTTGTGTCACCAATCAAGTTAAGACTCTGAACGGCCCCCAACAGGGTATAATTTATTTGTGCAGTTCAATTCAACAGCCCTTACTAAACGAAAACAGTCCAGGGTATTGCACAATCTTCGACATGCCTACAAACTGTTGGTGAAATCAGCTCCAAAGTGAAATTCTGTGTAGTTTATTGGGACCACAAGGAAATACCGAAGATGAGCCTGATGAGAAAGGAGAAAGGAGCCAGCCACCAAATCACCCTTCATTCTGTGATATCCCCGCCCCTTGAGGAAAATCTACCCATGGATGGATAGGTGCCCACCCAGCAGGTCCCCCCCCCCCCCCAAAGAGCTGCCCACATCCCGCCCCAGACAGAAGATGGGCTAACTAACGGGGTCTGGAACTAACAGGGTCTGGAACCACCACTATCAGCCGGATCGTCTATGGTCCCCCGGTCTACCGGCAAACACCCCTAGGCCCTTTCATGCACGGGCTGATGGACCAGAAGGGGTTCTACCACTTTGACTGTGGGCACTGCCGTCGCAGTGCTGTGCTGGTAGACTGACCCCAACCCTCCTGCCTTCCTGTGGTTGCTGTCTTCGTGTTTTAATAAAACGGGATGATGACACTTGTTTGCTCCTGGGTTAATGAATGAATTTTGTTTTGTTACAGCAAGAATGGAAGAGAGACTACCGAAGGCCTGTCCCGCTGACTTCCTCCACCCTGGGGCCGGCAACTGAAGAACCCATAATAGCCTAGGTTCCTGCCACTCTGGCCACCCCTTCTACGGATGAAGAGTACCGGCACAGGCTCCAGGCAGACTGTTACAGAAACCTCGGAGAAGAGGGATGGTGTAGGACATGTAGAAGTGATACTGCACTAAAGATGGTTGATTCAAATCTACAGGCATGACCTTTCCTACTTTGAGGTCAAGACTTTTGAGGATGGTAAGTACATCAATGAGCTGCGTCTAACAATCATGATTCTTCTTGCTGAGTGCAACCTAAGTATGTCAATGAAGGTCATCAACATAATCCTCAAAAATCTTACAGGTAAGAAACTGGCATGCTGGCGGGTAGCAAGAACCACACACTGGCATTAGATACCCAAGGTTTGTTTGATAAGTAAGAAGGTAGGCGGAAGGCATGATCGTATCCAGGATGATCGAATCTATGAGATGAGCCAAGAGATAGAAATCCCGCTCCTACACATTTACCAAAGCAAGGGTTCTTTAACCTCTGACACCACATAGACATGGTGTGAGAGGGCCCAAAGATCCTCTTTTGAAGGAAAAGCACAGGACAGAGACGGGTTCACTAACATCACAAACAAGATGCTGGTGGAGGGCCAGTTCTCCTGTACCTGCACCTTCTTTGTTTTTTGTTTGTTTGTGTAGTTTAACGTCCCACTGACTATGCAGGTGAGACTGAGTCAAGTTTCAGTTTTTCACAAGTAAGAAGGTAGGCCGATGAACGTATCCAGGATGATCGAATCTATGAGATGAGCCAAAAGATAGAAATCCCGCTCCTACACATTTACCGAAGCAAGGGTTCTTTAAGCTCCGACACCACATAGACATGGTGTGAGAGGGACAGGCCTTTGTTATGCTGTAAGTCTACCACAGTATGGGAAAGCCCAGCCATAGGTATAGTCGGGAAGCAATGAAAACTCCAAGCTAATACAACTGTGTGCCATCAGTCTGGAGTGATACATCCCGACTCGCCAAACTAGTCTCCCCCATTTTTTTTCTATTTTTTTTTTTTCAATTTCTATTTCATATTTTGTCCCATAGTTGGGTTTCCTTCAAGAATTTTAATAGATTTTCGTCATTAGTGGTGTTGAAAACACTGTACATAGATGTTGTGTCTGCAAGATGTATTCTTCTACTCTCTGCAGTCCTTCTACAGTGGAGTAGAAGATGCTCCACTGTCAGACGGGTACTGCAGTCTTGACATCTTGGTTCATATTCCCCATTCAGTCTGTACTCGTGTGTCCACACCATGTCCTCTGTGCGCAAATGTGTTGAGTGGGCATTTGGCAAAGTAATACAGTACTTTGCATTTGTTGACTTCAAAAAGAACTTGAAAGTGTTGCTGCAACCAGTGGGAAAGTACCTTGTGGTGGCTTCTAGCAAACTGCTGGAGTAGTCTATTAATGGTATTCCACCATAATTGGAGCTAGCTCGGCAAGCCCTCAGGTTCAGCCGTGAAGTCTTTAAGGGCTAAAAGAAGAAAATGACATGCTAAGACGTTATAGCACTAGAGTTAACAGCATGACCGTATATGGGCCTGGCAACACTAAAGTACCTCAGAGGAGCCAAGGAAGTGAATCTCATTTCCCGACAATTTGTTAAAAAATCTGATATTTCCTAACCTGCCACAGTAAAAAAGAAAGTAAGTAAAGGTGCAAGTTTTCCAAAATTGCCCAGCTGTGATGACGTCCGCTAAAGACTGTCGTGAGCTCTCTCAAGAACCCAAATTGAAGTAACTTTCGTTGAGATATACATGAGCACGGCGGTTATTGTGAGTGAAAAGAGGGTAGCCTGGCTGGTATTTGTTTGTTTGTTTGTGTAGTTTAACGTCCCACTGACTATGCAGGTGAGACTTACTCAAGTTTCAGTTTTTCACAAGTAAGAAGGTAGGCCGAAACAGCTCTTTGTGCTGGGAATGTTGACAAATGTGAACTTGCAGCAGTACGCGACGTCTCAATTTGATTTTCTTTTATATACCCTGACAGGACCCCAGTGTCCCCTCAATCTAACAATGAGTAGGTCATTGTTAGTTTGTATACTTTTTAAGAAACTCATAATCAATAAAATAAGATCACGAGTTGTTAAGCACTTCTGCCCCGGGCAATCCTCATTTACTACTCTATACTGGCGCTCTCATCTTAATTACCTTTCCTTTCTCCCTCATTAATTTCCAGTTACACTGAACTGCTGTGGCATAATGCGAGTGTGTTGTTGGAATTGTTTTAAGTTCCCCTAATTTGGTTCCTTAAAACTGGTAAGTGGTAATACTGTTGTGTCAGGAGACCGTTTTGTCGGTCCTGACTCACCACAACCCGTCAGCAGGGCTGGGCTCTAAGGGAGGATTGATTGATTGATTGGATTGTTTTACGTCCAAGTGTACTATGACGCCTGAGACTTACTCATGAGTTTATCGGACTCTCGGTCCGTTCTACACCGTGAAAGCTGATGTGCATTGGCAGCCACGTGGGAAGGTGAAAGATATCTGTTCACCGGCAAACAAGTCTGCTCATGAGGATTATGATTTGATATATTTGTGCTGGTATAAATAAGGTAACAGTTACAAAAAGGTACAGGACATATCATTTCATTCGGGAATCGCAATCGCAGTCAGCAGGAATCAGAAGTCAGTGCCTGTGAAAGAAGTGAAGAATATCATAATAAACAACAGTTTAAGAGAAAGCTAAGGACCGTGTCATCGTCCTCATGGTGTTGAGTTTTAAAGATTGTTCGTTGCTGATGCTGATCAACAGCTAAGATGCTGGTGGTGGGCCAGGTCTTCTCCTGGTCGGAGCCTTACACCCACTTTGTCAACGTCTGGGCTGGACACAACACCTCGTTTGCCCTGGACAGCTTGGTAAGTGGTCTTATTACATACCCTAATACAATAGTTACTTTGCTTAAGTACTAGAATACTAGTTTATCATAGTATCACAATGGCTCAGAACAATGTCACATTTGCTATAGTAGCTTCTTTAAATGATAACCCTGTACCTTATATACCATTTTATCACAATGTATTTACAAAACAAAAGAATTATTAAATTTAGTTTTAATTCTTAATAATGTTGACTCATTCTTCTCACAGGAACAAGTTGTTTTCTTCAACTCTTTGGACGATGCTGTTAGACATGTGTCTTAATATGGAGAACATTGAACAGTACACTAAGCCCAGTTCCCTGTGTTTTGGAAAAAAAACATTGGAAGATAACTCGTCTTATATCTAAGTGAGCCTTGGCAATGCCTTTGTGGCTTCAGCCATGTACCATGTTCCATCCAAAACTGATGAAACGCATCTGCCAACCGACCTGATACCTGAAAAATTCACGACCTGCTCCGTCACAAAAACAGTGATGCCTTGGCCTGTGTACAGGGTGTACAAACACGAGCCAACACTTTACAAATGCTGCAATCCCACTTCTTTACAAATGCTGCAATCTGCAAAGACCACGAGACCTGGTAACTCACCTGAGAATTTGCCTGGGGGGAGTGGGTCAAAGCAGGCCTCAGAGGAGGAACAGCCTGATGATGTAGAAAGGCTTATTGACTGTGACATCAGCGTGGCACCACCGCAGGCCCCTATACCTCAACTCCCCCTCCCATCCTGGAGGATGAGGAGTAGGATAATGAAAAACATAAGAAAGGAAAAGTGTAGTATCAAGGCTGGCATAGTTACCGAGTTTGATTGATTGATTGGATTGTTTTACGCCCAAGTGTGCTATGACGCCTTGGACTTACTCAAAGAGTTTATTGGAGCTACAACTCGGGAAGTTTATTGACTAAATTCAGGCATAGCATACTTAAGAGCTGGTGATTGATTCAATTGAATTTCTCAACTATATTCTAGATGACCGGATGCCTTGGATAGACAGTATGATTTCTCAATGATCATTGTAAACTATTAAACTTGGAAGGAAATGATAGAGTGCAGGAAGTAGGAGATGTCTAACGGTTTACAAAACTGTCAGTGATATGAATTAGTGGCCTCAGCCTGAAATTACCGACCACCCTGGGTTCATAGGAAACTGCTTGAACCAATATGTACTAGAAGTAAGTATCTACATGTGAATTCACTCATCAGAATGAAAGGCAAATAAGCAGCCTTGTCACAGGTGACATTTACTTATGTGGTCCTGTACTAGTCATTTCAGAACAGCAATAATAGTATAAGTAGTCTGGTAAATAAAGTTTCACTACTAGTAGACTGCATTCGCTGCCTAGCTGATCACCATGTCTCAGGAAATCGCCACAATAGCCCAAGAAGGACATATCCCTGACGCAGCCGGAGATAACATACAGCAGGAAAAGGTCGGTGAGGTGGAGGAAAGAGAGGAAGAGAGTGATACCCAAAATGTCACCTCTGGAGGAGATCTGGAGGAAGAAGAGGGAGAAGCGAGACAGGTGCCTTCCCAACAGGACCAGGAGGATGAGGTCTCTCCTCCCAAACCCAGGAAAAGAAAACCAGTCTTATCTGATAGCAGTGAACAGGAGGAGAAGAAACCCAAGGGGAAAAAGCTGAAGAAGAGGTAGGTCCGCAACAGTAGTTTCAATGTTACATTCATGCCCAGTTCAGGTGCTAATACTGTCATCTGAAGACAGGTTCAGGACTCAAAGAACTACTTGAGCTTGTATATGTCAATGGACTTTGTGAATCAACAAACTTTAGTATGTTGGACTGAAAAGGAGTTATAATGTCGCTCAAATTTCGTATTCTTACAGATGAGAAAATGGGGACAACACCGTTGGACACCAACGTGGGACTCCAGCGCTGGACCACACAAGCTCGCTGGCATACGCAGTCGTTACTGCCTTGTCAGGCCCCTACCTATCAGGCTACGGTAAACCTGTGTTGGGCTCGAAAGACGGGAAGGAGGGATGAGATGTCGTCAGTGCTGCATGAGACGGAGACATAGTGCAGCTAGCACTAACTCCTCTCTCCCACTACCGCCCTCCATGGGCCCCATGAAACCCATGAGTCAGGGTATGAGAGTACATAATCGGTCATTTGCAAGACAGGTTAAGCAAGGTAGCAGTCAAAGATCAAGATCTCCACAAACTTAGGCAACTGTCTGCTCTACGCCATTCACGACGTCCTGCAGTTGCCAAGAAACCACCTTCATGTTAGGTAAGCCATAGTCCAGCATGTACGTCAACACCGGGAACAGGCAGAGGTATGTAGGTTTACTTGCAGCAGAGTTGCAGCACTGCATACATTGGTGACTTTGCAGGTGCCTTGAAACTCAGAGAAGAAGATGGTATGCAAGAGGCATCATGCCATGAATCTTTGATTAGGACAGTTAAACTTTTAAAATCTCATGCTCATTATTGTCCACGAGCGTTTGCGATCAATCATGGGCGGACAGGAGTAAGAATGCTTGAGGACAGCTTGGTAAGTGGTCTTCACATTTTTTTCTATAGTAGCTTCTTACCTTATATACCATTTTATCACAATGTTTTTACGAAACAAAATAATTATATCATTCTATTCTAATGCTTAATAATGTTGACTCATTCTTCCCACAGGTTGGTTGGTTGAACAAGTTGTTTTCTTCAATCCTTTGGACGATGCTGTTTGACATGTGTCTCAATATTAAGAAGAGAACATTGAACAGTATGCTAAGCAAAGGGGACATCCCTGGGTACATATTGAACCATGGCAATAGTTATTATTCAGTGAGCAATGTGAGCGTGTGGCTAACCAGTAAACCCCTGTGAGAGAAATGGAAAGAAAACACTGAGGTCGGGAGAAGGTCCAGTTCAAATGGACTTCACTGAAAACCTAAGGAATTTGTACATAAGGAAGTGCAAAGTGCTATTCTGAAGGATGCACAAGGCATCATTGGTACACCCAGCTGGGAGCCCCGTCCGGTATTTGCTGGTCTTAAGCAGAGTACTTGTCTCACAGGTAAGAAGAGTTGGCACAAGCAAAAGGCCAGGTTCACCCAAAGGACGGCTCCTGCCCACAATGCTGCAGTATCTGCATACATCGGGGCAATAGATGGCACACACATACGCATCCAGGCACTTCCAACAGGGGACCAATGTACTTCAACTACAAAGCCGCAGATGAAAGTGACTGCAGATGGAGTAAGTAAAAAGGCTAAATCATTCAGAACATGTTCTGGTATAAAGTAATGCCACAGTAAATTTAGCCCATATGTAAGGCAGGTTTCAGCCATATGTAGACCACCAGCCAGGCCGGCCACCCAGCCCCCAATTCTAACAGAATACTGGAGGAAACAAAGTTTTCCCTAAGGGAGTGTTCATTTATTAATTACAGGGGGGGGGGTGGTGAGATTTTGCCCGGAGGGGGGAAAATTTTTTACGCCCCCCCCCTGGAGAGCGCGTGTAACGTTTCGCGCCCCCCTCGCCGAAGGCGCCGAAATTTTCCCCCCCCCCCCCCTTTGAACTATAGTAACGCGCGGGCTTTTTTGCTAAAAAGGGGCTTAAATTTTTACGCCCCCCCCCTCAAGAGGGGTCAGAATTTTTTACGCCCCCCCCTCAGAAGGGGTCAGAAATTTTTACGCCCCCCCCCCAAACCCACCACCCCCCCCCCTGTAAATAATAAATGAACACTCCCTAAGTTAGATAAAAATCTAAACTCTGAGGTAAATGCTGAACTTATAATTGATAAAATCCTGTACTGAAAATGTTTCCCTAATTTTACTGAAATCTCTACTAAAGATAGCAACAGGCGCTCACTGATCGGCAAGTCATCACCGCCACATCTTGTCTGCAATTTACCAGATTCTTTTGATAGATCAACTTGTTTTTTGCTGACCAGAGTTTAAGTTTGAGGAGTGGAGATGTAGACTCTAGATATATCTAGGTCTAGGAAGTATATCCCGGCAACGTGAGCAAGGCGCTTCCGGTTTACGCGAGCGGACGCGGATTTGTTTTCCAGCCCCCAATTTCGCCAGTCTTCCATGTCCAACCAGCCACAAGTTAAGTCAAAGTACACAAATAGACTCCCTCAAGATGTGTTAACACTCCAGCACCCATTGGATTGATTTTTCTCAAGAAACTCTCCCTAAATGTATCTGAAAAAGAAGAAAACTTCCCTCCACTCCAAGATCCATTGTTTGGGGCCCTAGCAACAAGCCTGGGGGGGCCACTCCCTCTAAAACTCCAAATATGAGGAGGATATCTTAATCAAAGTTATCCAAGGCATCAGCAAGTACCATAGCGGCTACAAGTAGTACCAGTGGGACAATTGAGGAAAACTGCGAGTGTCATTTATGTGAAAAGACATGCGATGAAAGAAATGTGTGCTTCCTGGAGTGCAGCTTCTGTAACAATAAGGCATGTATTGCATGCATAGGTATATCCACAAAACAATACGAAAATCCCATCCTGGAATGAGATGACATATTATGGGTATGTAGGCAGTGCCAACCTTTGACACACAAGGGGGGATACTTGGAATCCCTTAAAGAAAAAATGGATGGTCTGTGTAGTAAAATCGATGACCTCGGTGAAATTTATTAGCTACAAGTGGCTGATCAGGTTTGAGTAGGTATTTGAAGCTTTTTGACCTTCTACCTGAACCAGAACCAAGGGCTGTACTGGGCCGCAAGGTGGAGGGGTGTTTAAATTTTATTTTGTCCCATAGCTAGGTCCTTTAAGAATTTCTGTACATTTTCGTCAGCAGTGGTGTTCAGTTCAAAACAGTGTGCATAGATGTTGTGTCTACATTATGTTTTCTTCTACCCAATTTCTACAGTGACAGTAAACTGTGCATATCTGACACAAATTGAGGCCAAACTGTGGGCCAAACGGCACATACCTACATTTGGCTAGCAAAGGTGCAATATCCAAAGATGTGGCCGAGAAAGCAAAGGTGCAAACTTTTCCCAAGATAAGTGGGAAGGCAAACAGTGGGGAAGGTGCAGACTTCAAGTTAAAGGAAGTAAGTAAAAATATCAGCACTGGCTCCCATCTGTGCCTTACCAGAAGGACTGGAAGAACGCATGCACAAACCATCAGAAGATAGAAATCCCGCTCCTACACATTTAACTAAGGGCCTTGGCAGGGACCTCACCAAGGAACATGGTTTCATACACTCAGCTCATTTACTGCTCCCTAGCTTTGGTTCACAATGTCACCAGTTGTCAGACCACTGGAATCGGCCGCCCCCTCTCCTGCCCGCTACACTCTCCCCACCCCATTTACAAGGCAAGGCAAGGCTAGACATCATGGACAACCAAGGTTATTTCGAAATAGCGCCAGAGACCGTAGACTTGATTGATTGGCTCAAATTGGATGAATCAAAGCAAATGGTGTGAGGAGCGAATCAATCCTCAATGTTATCTCAAAGAGATATTTTGACTGGAAAGAAATGAAAGACATGATGACAATGCTAATCGCTGTGGAATGCATCCTTGCTAATCGCATCCGGGTCTTTCTCAACCCATTTCCCCAGTAAGTGTGAATATGGAAGTAATTTAATAAGGGCCAACATTTGGTTATAACAAACTTTTAAACTGGTTCCAAGGGGTTCGTTGTAACTTGTTTTACTGCACTGAATGAGTTGAAATGTTTCCCTAATTTTACAGAAATCTCTGCATGTTCTTCTCTTTGATAACCAGGCTTCTTCAAACCACAAAAGGTACCGTTGCCCTGTCTTGCCAACTGGTAAGGGTAAAAATGGTATTGGAGCAAAAGTTCCCATATATAAAGAACATAGAGTTCAGTCTTGGAAAAGAAGTTAGGGTAGGAAAGGTCTGCAATTGATTTGGGGTTGATTGGTTGTTAGGTAGTTTGACATCCCGGCTGTCACAGGACCTGGCTGCTGTGGAACAATCTGGTCAGAGCCTGAAAAAGAGTGTCTGTATCTGTGGTCATGCAGCCTCACTTGATGTACTAGGGGTACAACTTTTTGTGTCTAGATAACATTTACTTGTTAACCAGTAGAGGAGAAATATGGATTCTTTCTCCCAGGTTGCAGCTCTTACACATCTACCGAAGCAAGCATGTCTTGCTGTGCCTAGGGGGGAATGATATCTGCAACGGTGATAGCCCAATTACGGTTCTGGGGCGTATCCAGAAACTGGTTCATGACGTAAGTAGAAGAAATATTTTAATTCATCATCTCTCCTCCCCTCTCCATAACATATTTAATGTAATCTTTTCTATAGTAACTATGTGTATCACCTCACATTTGGTACCCTTATAACGGAACCAAATAGTGAGTAGTTTTTCAGAGGAAATAGAGCCATAGCATACCCATATGAAGGGAGCCAAACAAGGTAATAGATAAAATCATGAAAAGTATGCCTAACACTAATATTTCTTTTCATGTAATATGATGATGAAATGTATAATCAATGTTGAGAAAATCTGAATAAAAGTGTGATCTGTAATTTTTTTTTGTGTCAACAGACCTGAAAATGTGCCCCTTTCCTCTGAAATTGACTGAAACCAGTCCCTTTCCCTACTGATTGTGTATCTGATCCTTGAAAATATATTCATTATAAACAGAATTGGTGGTAAGAGAGTTTGTAATAACAAAGTTTCACTGTACCAGTTGATTAGCAATATAATCTACTATATATGCAAGTAGAAATCAAATGGTTTCTCTGGGGTTACAGTCCGTAGGGATATTCTGAAGGTAGCAAAGAAGAATGGTCCCATTCTCATTTCCCCTCCTAACTTTGCACAATTTCTCATACTTTCTTAAACAACAACATTGTTTTGTCTTAAATTGCCAGGATTGCTACAGTTGTTCTGATTTGTACTTTTCAGGCCGTTGACCAGGGAGTCGATCTAACAGTGTTTACCGTGCCCCCAAGGAGGAGGCGTGATCAAACATATATCGACGAGCTGAACCAGTAAGTTCAACTAGTATTACATTTAATACATCTGTTTACTTCAATTGGATTGAAAAATGACCCTTTGACTCCCCTATATATAAAACGGCATTAGTTGGTTCGCTGGTTCCACCCCATTGAATTAGGCTTGAGTGCTTGACAGGAACAGATAAACCAAAAGAGGCTATCTGGAAGTATGTATATTTTTCAAAGCTAACTCGATTTTCCCCCTAAAATTTCTCTACTTATCATAGTAGTAATAGTAGACAAGAGTGTAGCAGTGTATATCAGGGATCCAGACTACTTGGTTCAGAAAAGATGGAAGGATCCACCTCAGAAGAGCTGCTATCTGGAGGAATACTGCCTGAACAGAGAGTCTGGATGCTTCAAAGATGTGCAGTTTTCTCATGACATCTTCCATGGGTATTTGCTCAACTGTAGCCGTATACCAATACTACTTGGTTCAGAAAAGTGCAACTCAGAAATTATAGAGGCCTAAGAGATTAAACTCACATTAGTGTCACTGAACATACAAGTCCAGGAAATAAAGCATTTCTCAACTTGTCCACAATACTCTAGTGCTTTACACACATCGTATAGGCAAAGATAAAACTGTTATCACTGCAATATACTGCAAGGCAAAAGAGAGGTAAAAGGAGTTCTCTGACTTTGCTGCTCATCTAGATGGGTAACGCCAGATCTCATATTGATTGATAGGCAGTTTAACCTCCGGAGGACAAGTTGCACTTACAGGTAATATGCATCACTTTCTGGCAAAAAACTTCATTTTCATGTTTTCTTTTACAAACAGTTACTGAGGACAATAAGTGCTACTTATCTCATGAAAGACAAAGTTTTGAAATATTCTTTACCCAGCACTTGAAAAACGCAAGACGTAATTCCTAATTTATTGATTGTTAGTAAGTTTAACGTCCGGAGGGCAAATTGCATTTTGCATTCCAGACTGCCATTGGATTAAGTTTTTCACAAGGGTGATCGTACCCGGGATGATCGAATCTATGAGATGAGCCAAGAGATAGAAATCCCGCTCCTACACATTGCAGAGAAAAGCTCAGCAGCATGCATGGTTGTACAACTTGAAGAGATTGAAATCCTACAAGAACAGCATACCGGAATGTTGCAGCAAATTGCTGATGCAAAAGGAATACACTTCTAGCACAAAACCTAAAAAATGTCAGTTTAGTGTGGCCGATCCTTAGACGGTTTAATCTCACTTGTTGTACAACACAGTGAAACATATCAAAATGTGCTCCGCAAGAAACACAACTTTAGGTTATATTTGTCAGGTGTAGTAAAGTTTTTTTCGGAGTTAATTTATTGATTGATTGATTGATTTGTTTGTTTAACGTCCAGACGTACGTCAAGTACCTCACGGGACATCTCAAGTTGGCAAGGAGTCATCCTGAAATAGTGGTAGTCTAGTTTTTTCGGAGGGGGGACTACACTGACGTCCGCACTGATAGATGCTAGGCCTATAAAAGGACTGTCGACACAAACCCAAGTGTCAGTTTGTGACTTGCCTCAGTATGGACTTCCTGAGAACAGTTTTGGACGATGGTGTAGTAGGAGGGCTAGGTTATTTACCGCCCTGGCTAGATACTAGCTATGAGTATGGGTGGCATGAGCCAGACATTGATAGGGAAATGGAGGAGAGAAGACTAGTAAGGTTGGAAAGGCACGCAGCCATGGTAAGAGAGAGGGAGGAGGTTAGGAAGTTGAAGAAAGAGAAGGGAAAGGACATGGAAAAGATCAAGGAAGAGGAAAGGAAGGAAAAGGAAAGAATTCTGGAGTTTGCAAAGAAAATAAAGAAGGATATGGATGACGAGTTGGAAAGGAGGGAGAGTGCTATGAAAGAGTATGACAGCAGAGGTAGAACGCCATACTGTCCCTGTCCTATGTGAAAAAGCCACCTGCTGGCATAGAGGGAACCACCTGCCAGGATACATGTGAGTGAGAAAAGACGATGAATTCAACTTTAATGAAAATTTTGGAAATCGCAATGTTTGTTTGTGGAAGTTTGGTGGCAGTTCAAACACATTAATAGAAGTCTGGTAATACGGTTATACCGTATGTTGTTGAATTAGGGCAGTGGGTATCCTTATCCACAGCGGTCTGCCAATTTGGCAAGGAAAAGTTCAAAATCTACACCTTTGTTTTAAAAAAAAGAAACATTTTCCCCTTTATGTTTGATATCAGAAGTGGTGCTGGTTGTACGCTACAGACTTCCACAAGTTCATTAACACCAACAACGGAGTAGAGCTTCAGAAGGTGTATCAGTCAGCTAACTACTACAAAACCTTCGCCTCTAAGCGCCCCAGCTCAGCCATGACCGGTGAAAGTAAATTCTAGCTACCCATCAAACAGGGCTCTAAGGTCAGATCCTACGTGCTTCCCTAAAGGTGGTATGGGCATTAATCCTCTATCAGAGGTGGTAAAAAATATCTCTGAGAAAGCTGGTCTAGCAGGAAAAGACACCAATCACAGCCTGAGGAAGATGACCTGCCAGTCCCTGATGGCCGTAGATGTACCTCCTGTACTTGTCGCCCAGCTGTCTGGTCATAAGAGTCTATCTTCTCTGAATAACTACACAGTCGCTACCCGCCCTCAACAAACAGCCATGTCTTCCATACTTACTGGAGGAAAGAGAGTAGCAGAGTCCCTGGGAGCCCCTCCAGCGACTTAGCAAGTAGCCACCACCGAACTGGCTGCCTCCACCACCTCAGCGGCAGAACTGACAGCCCCTTCCACTGAACTGCAGCCTCAAATTACAATATCTATTGCAACACCTGGTCTGCAACACATTGATGTTTTAATGAAAAATTGTTCAACCCTAGAAATCCTACGAGTGTGCTGCTGGAACTGTTTTAAGTTCCCCTGATTTGGTTCCTTAAAACTGGTAAGTGGTAATACTGTTGTGTCAGGAGACCATTTTGTCGGTCCTGACTCACCACAACTTTTACGGGAGGATGACAGACCGTGAAAGCTGATGTGCATTGGCAGCCATGTGGGAAGGTGAAAGATATCTGTTCACTGGCAAACAAGTCTGCTCATGAGGATTATGATTTGATATATTTGTGCTGGCATAAATAAAGTAACAGTTAGAAAAAAAGACATGTATATCACAAATGACTACTTTCAGGAAAGTGTGGACACGGAACCCACGGGCAGCTACCACTGACGATAATGAATGCTTCTTTAGTCTCACTCTGAACACTACTTCTGACTCAAAGACCTCTAAAAACTACAATTCAATTTAATTTCAATTTGCAAGGTTTTTTATTCTGCAATCACGAAAAATATAAAAGTACATACAATTATATTTGTTTCAATCGAATTACAGAGAAGGTTGATACATACAATGAATGATTAATTACATTTGCATTTTTGGCTACAGCACCTCCATTTCGTTATTACTGCATGAGAACTTACAAAAAAGTCAGTTATGGTGATTACTTGGGGACAAGGGGAGGGGGAGGGGGAGGGTAGATGAATATGTGGTGATACCAAATTCTTATAGTGGATACATGTTGAGGAGTACCATACATATATGATGGTAATATTCATCTGACCCAAAGACATGGAGAGGGTATAATCAACATGGATTTTACAATAAGAAGCAGTATTTTATATTGCATCTTTCAGAAATGCAGAAGGAATCAAGAACGTCATGCTGAAGAGCCAAAAGAAACTACAAACAGAGGATGGGAAGGATTATGAAACTCCTATTCAATCAACGCCTGAGAACAGAACTTATCCTCAAGTTCTATGTCGCAGCATTAGAGAAGATGTGTTGTTTAGGAAGAAAGAGCTATCAACACATATTCTTGCTATGAAGGAAAAGGAGTTGGTGCAGTTTCATGTCCTTCTCCTGCTAACAGGTCTGTGATACCACAACTAAGTCAAGAGGCTGTGTAACCTTTCTTGGCTACGGAGAGGTGGTTAGTACGAGGTGCTGCAGAGATTCACTGCCTTTAGGTCCAGCATCAACCAGGCCTGGACAATCCGGGACATTTTCCATTATAGGTATATTAGCCTACAGTGGGGTTTCTTCCACCAAGGGGAAATCTCCCCTTACTCAGTGCAGCCCTCAGGTCGGTCTCCTGCCCTTATCTCTGTAGAGATAAGGGCCGCCGGTAGAGATAAGGGCCGCCGCCGGTCCCCCCCTCCAAGGGGGAATCTCCCAGTGCAGTATCTTATCCAGGTGTGGTGGTAAGGGAGGGGGGAGGGGGGAGGGGGGAGGGGGGGGTCCACATATAAATGTACCTTATTTAGGCTATATTTTGACATTTAAATCATTATATCTCGAGAAATACAAGAATGTTATACAAGCCCATTCACATACAACTGGCTAACTATATTGTGTACCTATAGATAAGTTAATCATTTTCAGCAAATTATGGTAAGATATCAGCAAATTGGATTTTCTAATTGTACTGAAAATTAATGTATAACAACCGAAAATCAAGGGAAGAAACCCCCTCACTCTATTTTCTCCCTTCAAGGTATGAAAGGCAGGATTTTCCCAACCTGTCAACAACCTCAGTCATACGCTACTATTTTAGCCACCTTGTATACGTGGGCTATACATTATTTGTCTCCCAGTAGGTTTGTGAAGCAAATAGTATCCAATTCAAGACATGTAGAGGTGCAAATTTGGTCATTACATGTAGTTTAATTATCTTCCTAAATGTACCCTGAGTAGGGATTTGGCTATAAAAAGTGAATATCAATCAGATTGTATTTTTCACCAAATGCACCCCTTTTTTGCCATGTAGTTGCCATGCCAACAGTGACCACAGCGTTGGAGCCCGTGTCTCCGCTGGTGGCGGCAGTGGCAAGCACACTACCATCTACCACAGGTTCTAGAACAGGTGAACAGTACCTGATGATCCTAGGTCAGGAGGTGGGCACCCTGCAAGAGTCGCATGAGGCCTACGCATCAGTCTGGGCTGATGCACGTGAGATGCGGCAAAGGAAGCACCAGGATGAGTGTACAGCGAACCCAAACGATCTAGTATATGATACAGACCGATATATTGCCGTTTTTGCCAACGATGTCCGCCCACAACTTTTTTTTATATACTACCACCGGGATTGATTGATTGATTGCTAGTTAGTTTAACGTCCGGAGGGCAAGTTTCATTTTGCTCCTAAACATTTACCGAAGTCATATCAAGCCCACTAGGGGATTTTTTGATTTTGCATGCAAACATGCAATAATTTGACAGGCTGTACGAGGACACGGGGGACAACATGGTGTTGTTGTTGCGAGCCCTCCTGCAGTACCGTCGTGATGACTTTGAGGCGGTGCTTGTATCAACCCGGGGGCGGGTGTGGTCACTGCCGGCGCATGTTGTATAAGCTGATGCTATGTGGCGCCGGCAGGTAGAGCACACCAGGAGATGTGTAATAAATCTGAGGAAATCAAGGCCACCCTAGTTGGTTAAGCACGTAAAGAAGTCTACAGCTGAGACGAGGTATATGACCATCTCTTCCAGCAAAGGCCGTTCCATGTATGGCCTGAAAGACTACTTGCCAACTTTAAACTAGATGCTAGCCCCATGGCCTGTATTTCCAGCTGAACCAAAGCCAAAAGAGGCAAGCAACCAAAGTAAAAGATTGTTATGTCATGTCTGGACTGGAAAAATTTGACAAGGCTAGATATGGCGGGGGCAAGATTGTGTTTGCGTCTGTGGTGGGTTTGGACATAGAAAAGTGGAACACTACACCGCTAGGTGCACACCACCATGACATTCACTAAATATCACTTTGGCCATACTGAACCATGGCAATAGTTAGGAGAATACCAAAGTTCTAGGAAGACCAAGTTCAATCACTGTAAAGCAGTACTTGTTGAAGACAGGGGACTTCAAAGATGACCTGGTGGCCCGTTCATACAAGATAAGCGGGCCTTATCAGCTGCGTGGCTTCACGCATTTGATGGGAATAAACTGGGCACCACTAAACAACGACGATGACAGCTTCTTCGTCGTGGACAGCCGCTGCAACCCCTCCCAGTTCACAGCTATTGAAGAGGTGAAGGTTGTCTTCATTGTCTTCTTGAGCACTGGAGAACCACTCGGAGCCTACTGCTCGTGTACTGCAGGGTATATAGGTGTGTCCACGCATCCAGATGTAGAATGAAGTACTTGTTATGTGTATGATGCTGGGTGTTATGTAATGTTATGTAAGCGGTCATAAATACAATATGATTATAATAAGTTGTGATTGATGGAATTGTATTATAGAATCATGTGTGTAGGTTTATATAGTAGAGCATTGGCAACAAGATTATAGAAAGAATGTGTAAACAAGGAACAGTTATTAATTATGAATACAATGTTTGTATGATATACTGGAGTGGTAGCCTACATGAATGGGCAGGTGTGTTACCTGTACAAGTCCCAGCCGGCTCCCAACCTCCCCGCTGGGAGGGAGGGAGGGACTTAGTAGTATGTAGGTTTTAGGATTATGCTAGCTACTGGAGGAGGGGCCTGCTTGTAGGACAGGCCTGGACAGGTAGAATGTACAAGATTGGAAACAATAAAAGGCTGATTTTTAAGTAGTAACCAACTAGAGAGGTTGTGTTTTCTCTGCTCCTGCAAGTTATAACATTTATACATAATTCTACCCTAGTTAAAGTCCTAACTTTACACTGGCGACCACGATGAGTTCTTGGTTCTTTTGACCAAGAGGACTGTAATAAGTTTAGTAAGAAAGAGGGTAGAATTGTATAGGTGGGAGTAACAGAATTCAGCATGGACAACCTGGTTTATGTGGCGGACCAACGCCGCCAGATAGAGGCCGGGGTGGAGACAAGGCGTCGGGTACAGGATTTTGCTTCAAAAGTACCAACAACAAATGGGGATGACAGGGATCAACTGCGGCAGTGGCTGATTAATATAGATGAGATAAGGACGTGGACACGGGCACCTGAGCCATTGGTGATTGATGTGGCTGGACAGTTATCTGCTCCTCCCTTAAAGTCGGCCATATTGGCTATTAGGGAAGGCCTACAAGCAGATCAGAGGACGTGGCCTAATGTCCGTGCTGCTATTGCTGCACAATTCTTGGAGACGGATGAGTTGCAGTTTTTACAAGCAAGACTTGACAGACTCGTCCAACAGCCCATGGAGGATGTACGGGGCTACTCACGTAGATTCAGAGCACAGATGCTGTTGGCGTACCCGCCAGACGAGAGGGAGGTTCCCTCCGTACGTAACAGACTGATAAGAATGTACATTGGGGGTATTAGTAGTGGGACTGTGAGACAGCAGGTTGCTAAGGACAGGCTCCAGGACATTGAGCAGGTCATGACCTTGTCACATGATGTGGAGGATTCATTCCGTCAGGCCAGACTGGATGCACGTGGCGCACGTACGGATGATGGGATGCAAGGGGGCCTGGCCAGGCAGGAGGAACCTATGGATATATCAGCTATTGCACTGGGTATTGATAGTACTGTCAAATCGGCCTTGAAGCATGTAGACCAAAATATGAAAACAATGCAGGGAGAGTTGAAGTCTATAAGGAAGGTGGTTGTGTCACCCGCCACGGAGCACGTCCAGGTGGCAGCCGTACAGGCAGGACAGCCTAAACAGGATCCAAGTGGTGTACCTGCAGGAGGGCCTCCATATCAGCAGCAACCCCCACCATGGGCCTTTCCGTGGCAGGCACAGGCCCCTACACCATGGCTACCCCCATACCCATGGTATCAGCAGCAGTATCAGCAACCATGTTGTAATCACCTACCTCAAAACCAGTGCTGTGGTAACCAGCACCAGTCTACTTCCCGTGGTAACCATATGTCACACAGTAGTCTACATACACCACAGGATCATACTGGAGGAAAGGACCACACAGGCTACAACAGGAGCAGTGCTGGCGGAGGAGGGGGCGGTGGCTATTCTGGGGGTGGTAGCAGCAATAGGAATTTGGAGCAGGGTAGACCAATGCGCCGACGTGCATGCTATGAGTGTGGTGAGTTTGACCACCTGGCGCGATCATGCCCTAAGAAGGTACAAGTGATGCAGGCTGCTATTGATGCTGCTTTTGATGCAAGGATGCCACGTTATAATGATGCCAGGCAGGATGCCAGACTAAACCGACAGGGTGAAGGGTATCAGCAGTACCAGCAACCACACTACAACCAGGATGCACAGCGTTTAAACTAGCAGCCGCGCCGGATCATAGAGTATGTGTATCATTAGAATTAAATGGTGTGCATATATTATCACTGGTGGATACCGGTGCGGCTCGGAGTATGATGAAGGAGGATGTATGGAGGAACCTGTGCCACAGGAGGGGTCACCCGGCTGTGACCCTCCCTGGCCTGAGGTTAAAGGCATTATCTGGCCACGAGATAGCTACACTGGGGAGAGCATTAGTTAGTATAGAGGGTAGACGGTGTGAGTTTTACATTGTGAAAACACTGCAGCATGATGCCTTGTTGGGGGATGATGTATTGACGGAGCTAGACGCCAGTATTAATTTCTATGACAGGTCGGTGCAACTGGCGGGGGAGTACTATAGTGCAGTAGAGGGAGTGAACGTACACTCACCCATGCATGGTGTGTATGCTGAGATAGACTACTGGAGGTCACAATATCCGGAGGTGTTCCCTGACACTGATGATCCTATTGGTCACACCAACTCAGTAAAGATGTCCATTGATACAGGTAACGCTTATCCTGTTAATCAGCGACCATATAGGCTACCCCTAGCAAAGAGACTGTTTGTGGACCAACAGTTAGATCACATGTTGCAAAATGACATTATAGAACCCTCGAGTAGCCCCTGGGCTAGCCCTATTACCCTGGCAAAGAAGAAAGGCTCTGAGAAGTGGCGACTATGCACAGACTACCGGAAACTGAATGCCCTGACACGAAAGGACGCGTACCCCCTACCCTTAATACAGGATATATTCGATTCTATGCAGGGCAGTACCATTTTTTCCACACTAGACCTACGCTCTGGGTACTGGCAGATACCACTAGACAAAGACAGTATCGAGAAGACGGCTATAGCAACCCACAGGGGATTATTCCAGTTCAAGAGAATGCAGTTTGGCTTGGCAAATGGCCCTGCATTTTTCCAGAGAATGATGAATAGGATATTGGCCCCTTTTATTGGAAAGACTGCTATGGTATATATCGACGATATTGTAATTTATTCCAGGTCGGAGGAAGAGCATGTGGCACATATCCATCAGGTGTTGCAGGTACTACAGAAACATGAATTAGTGGTACAAGCATCCAAATGCCAGTTTTCAATGCCACAGATCAAGTTGCTAGGGTACATAGTGGATAAGGACGGCATTACATCTGACCCAGAGAAAGTAGCTGCTATTAGGGACATGGCACCACCACGTGATTCAAAAGGGGTCAGATCCTTTCTAGGCATGACGGGCTATTACCGTCAATTAATAGACCATTATGCCGACAAGGCTAAGCCACTGACAGAATTGACACGTAGGTGGGTCAGGTTCAAATGGGATGACGAGTGCCAGAAAGCATGGGAACAACTGAGAGATGCCTTGATGTCTGATTCCATAATGGCATACCCACAACTTGACAAACCGTATAAACTAATGACGGATTCCTCCAAATATTGTGTTGGGGCAATATTATTACAAGACGACTGCGATGGGGTGGAGAGGCCGGTACAATATATATCCAAACAGCTGTCTGAGACACAGCAGAGGTGGCCAGTGGTAGAAAGGGAGGCCTACGCAGTGATATATGCTCTCAGGAAGCTCAGACCGTATCTACACGGTGCTGAGTTCACCATATACACGGATCATAAACCACTTAAGTGTCTCTTCCAGAATGAAATTAAGAATTCAAAGATACAGTGCTGGGCGGTCACATTGGCTGAATACGCTGCACCCATTGTCTATAGGCCAGGAGCGATCCATGTCAGGCCTGACATGTTGAGCAGGTTGCATGTCAATGTACCACATGACCACGCCCCCCTCGACCCCACTATGGCTGCAGTCATGCTAGGACCGCACTTTAATGAAGGGCTGCTGGAGGCTGATGGTATAGACCTCACACAGCTACAGGAGGAGCAGCGGCGGATGCCGGAATACCAAATGGGACTTGACCAGGAAGATGAGTACTATGTGGCTGAAGGATTGTTGTTCACACTCAGGCCCCCACCTGGACAGTTGGAGTACCCTAGACTAGTCTTACCTCGGTCGGCCAGGTATAGGGTGGTGCAGCGAGCACACAGGGAGGTGGGTCACATGGGGATAGTCAAGACACTGGCTAGGATACAGGAGGCATATAAGTGGCCTAGGGTTCATAAAGATGTGGTCACTTATATTGGTAAATGTCCTCAGTGTCTAACAAACAAGACCAGAGTGGAGAGACAGCTGCCCGATCCTATGCCACTGGCAAAATATCCGGGCCAGATCATGGCAATGGACATTTCAGGACCTTTTGGGGCGTCAACGTCAAATAACAAGTATATATTGACGTTTATAGATCATGCCTCGGGGTTCCCGGAGGCAGTACCCATCAAAGATAAGACTGCCTTGTCAGTTTACAATGTACTACAGCGGTCCTTCCTGCCATGGGTGGCGCCACCGGAAATACTTGTGGTAGACAATGGGATGGAATTTGTAGCAGAGTTAACAGATTCTTATCTTAAAGAGTTGGGTATAGATGTCCGCCATATCACCCCATGGAATGCTAAATCGAACGGGCGCGTGGAAAGAATGCATAGAAGTTTGAAGGACATTATCAGGAAACTGACCAATGCACGGCCACACCTGTGGGAGGACGTGTTGGGGGATGCACTTCTTGCATTAAGAACAACACCATCCGATGTGACGGGTTTCTCCCCTTACTATTTATTTTTCGGTCGCCATCCTCCTAAAACATATTTTAGGTTGATGGACAGACAGGAGGGGAGGGAATCGTCACGGATGGCACAAAGGGTGGACGACCTGTCAGCTGCTTTGAAGTTGTCATGGAGAAATGCCTATATAAACAGGCAGTACAACATGGACAGACTTGTAAAGGCAGCTAATGCTAAACCCCTCCAGGTGGGGGACGCAGTGTTGGTATTAAATCAGGATACCACAAAGCTGGACCCCAAATGGGACCATGGCTTTATTGTCACAAGGGTGCGGGGGTCGGTAATTACAGTGGTTGGCCTGATCGGGGTTCGGGATTTTACAGTAGCTCTTGTAGTTTCTAATTCTTGGTATTTCTTTCTTCTTTCTTATCTTTAGTTCCTGGAGGCATAGAGCAACTGGGTCGAGTTCAGCTGCCATGATAAGCAGGTCTGCTCTGTTTGCTCTAATGCCTCGACAGTTCCACTGAAAGATATTATATTTATTACCTGCCATTGTGGGAACTACAGCTTTGCGACGCAGCCTTGTGGCCCCTGGTGGCTACAGGACTCCGGTCCAGCGAAAAACCCCTACTTTTGGCTTTCTTTCCTTTCGAATGTTTCACCTGCTCCCATCCTTTCTCCGGAGGTCTATCTTGTGGAGGTGCTGCTACCCATGTAGATACGACAGCGATGGTATTGGCCAAAAAGCCATGAACCTCTTAACTTGATTATGCTTAAGTACTACAATACTAGTTTATTATAGTATCACTATGGCTCAGAACAATGTCACATTTTAGACTATCTTCTATAGTAGCTCCTAATTTGCAGTGAAGGCGATCTTAAGAAGCTTGATGTCGACCTAAAAAAAGAAAAGGTCTGCCGCACATTCAGGCAGACACTACTATCTTCATCCCTATGTAAAGGATCAATCTCTCCCTCATGTTCTTCTCTTCCAAGATGAAGCTCAAACAAACCTCATGAAGCTGTATGGGGCCAATATGGTCCTCATTGACTCTACATATCACACTACACGATACAAACTTTCACTTCCCAACGGCCGTTTTCTCACCATAGCCATTTTTTACAGGCCTGACATTCATGTACTTCTTGCCACTCTGCAAAACTCCTGAGAGATCCCACTTTCTGAACCTATTCAAACTGATGATGGTTCAGTCAAAGGGAAAGAGCATACAAACTAAAGTTCTTGTAGTATTGTGAATTGTCAGACAGAGATTGTTTGTTTGTGTAGTTTAACGTCCCACTGACTTTGCAGGTGAGACTTACTCAAGTTTCAGTTTTTCACAAGTAAGAAGGTAGGCCGAAGGCCTACCTCGGATGATCGTATCCAGGATGATCGAATCTATGAGATGAGCCAAAAGATAGAAATCCCGCTCCTACACATTTACCGAAGCAAGGGTTCTTTAACCTCCGACACCACATAGACATGGTGTGAGAGGGACAGGCCTTTGTTATGCTGTAAGTCTACCACAGCATGGGAAAGAGCAGCCATAGGTATAGTCGGGAAGAAATGAAAACTCCAAGCTAATACAAACTGTGTGCCATCAGTCTGGAGTGATACATCCCGACTCGCCAAACTAGTCTCCCCCATTTTTTTTCATTTTTTGTATTTTTTTTAATTTTATTTATTTTTTAATTTTCCATTTCATATTTTGTCCCATAGTTGGGTTTCCTTTAAGAATTTTAATACATTTTCGTCATTAGTGGTGTTGAAAACACTGTACATAGATGTTGTGTCTGAAAGATGTTTTCTTCTCCACCCCATGGTGGTCGAGATCCGGGGAGAGGATGGACAGATACACAGCATCACTTACATGGGCGTCACTAGTGTGACGGACTACAAGTTTGCTACCAACTACCACTTCATTAAGGATACTCTCTACCCTCCTCTTTCCAGGCAGAAAATACACATTCAATGATCCATCACTTAATGATTTTTTGTCCGAGCATTACTTATTCTACATCATTATGACCCTATACTATGCCCTTTCAATTTCCTTGGGTTTAGATGGCCGTTGCTAGGGAAGGAATGTGAATGGAACAAAAACGTTCTTTTTTGAGTAATTCTATGGATGATCGAATCTATGAAATGAATGACTGCATCTATGAGGTGAGGGAGAAAACCGCTACCGGGGCACGTCCCCTACTCTTTTCGAAGGATAGCAAGTGTTCTTTTATTTGCCTGGTGGCCTATGAATATGTGACGTTATGTTTGGGGTACTGAAGAATATATGCTAACCCTAATTGTGAAATGGGTAATCGCTTACCAATTGGTAAATCTATGTACTCGCTTTCTTTGGGCCGGACGTCAGTTGCATACCCAAGCTCTTCGAAAGGAAGTTGCTCACACTGTTCCCCACCCTGGGGGACATCTCGTTAGACAGTAAGTTGCAAGTTATGTGTACACGTTGCCTTAGTGTGAAAACCTTAATAGATCCAAGTATCATGATGACGCTTTCTGCATCGCGTCCGTATATATCACTGGCCACGGTTCCCACGTAAAAAATCAGATACCAGAAATCTCAATGTTCCAAAACATTTACAATTTTGTAGTCGTGGCTGGGCGTTTGGCTGCTAAAAAAAAATGTCTAATCAATAAGTAGACAGCAAATGGGTCATTGTAGGGGATTTTAAAGAAGAAAAATTCTTGCCTTTTACAGTGCGGTTGCGCGTCGCTTGCCCATATGATATGTGGCGCAAAGTGGGTAAGTAACTGCTACAACCATTTGCCCCGAGGTGTGGCAGTAGTTCCGTCCTTTTGTGCCTGGTTGTAAAAGAATAGGGCAGAATTAAGGAAGGACAAAGAAATTCCATAGCCTACCTAGTTCCTTCATGAATTATCCATTTCACAGGGTACAACCCACCTGGGCTAGTACCATAGTGGGCAGGGCCAGACAAACCACGGCCTTTGATATCTCAGACGTGGTTCACTGAGGAGGAATCCCATGCCAGACCGCCAGCAAGAAGGCCCGGGCCCGTGCATATGGGCAGCGGATGCCAAAACAGCAGGGGGCAAAACAATACAAGACTAGCAAGGGCTTCTTTCCCAGGCCTCTCGGGAGTCCTGCTGTTAGGCAGGGGGGGGGGGGGGGGTGGGTATAAATGGTATTGTACAAGACTACTTGGATAGGTCCACAATCAAAGCATCAAGAACACTGCCAGTTAGTTGAAGAGATTTACGCCATGCAGCCACCAAAGGCAAGATATAAACAGTTTTGCCCAGGTACCAGTATCCTACTTTTTGTTTGTTTGTGTAGTTTAACGTCCCACTGACTATGCAGGTGAGACTTACTCAAGTTTCAGCTTTTCACAAGTAAGAAGGTAGGCCGAAGGCCTACCTCCGATGATCGTATCCAGGATGATCGAATCTATGAGATGAGCCAAAAGATAGAAATCCCGCAGTATCCTACACTCATTTCATTTTCTGATGTTTTAGAAAGAGCAGACTGACGTGTGGACCAAAACCTGCCATAAAAAGGGCAATGACAGGTATAGTAAGTGAGAAAAAAAAAAGTCCTTTGTACAAATTTTAAGATGATAAATTGCAAACATTGCATTGGTCTGGAATATTTCATGTTATTAATTTACAATTCAGACCTACATAATAATGTGCATTCCTTGTGACCAAGCTTTTTAAAATGTCAACTAATGTTTGTGTTTCATACTCTGTTCATATTTTCCCATTATTTCTTCTCTTACAGATTATGCTTTCACTCAAACAATTGGCTGTCATAGCCATGGCAAGAAGAGTTTAAAAAAAAAAGAAAACCATCTAAAATTGCAATAATCAAATCCAAGATTCGGCTTACTTATTCTCCCAACCTCGGGGGAGACTTATACAAGGGTTTGGCTTCTATAGACTTTACGGTAATCACATCAAGCCAGGTTTTGGACAAAGTTAAATACTCCTTTCTAGCCGAAAATGTTTCTGCGGGGACGTAGAAGGGCGCCTGGCGCTGTGGTAAGACTGGGAAGATACATGCACTCCTACTTCCTTGTAATGTCGGTATTTTGACCATAAATTCCAAATGTTCCTCAAACACTGATATACTCCGAAGAAAGCCACATTGAGATGTCTGGATTGGATTGATTGGATTGTTTTACGTCCAAGTGTGCTTTAACGCCTGAGACATACTCAAGAGTTTATCTGCCAATAACAGGCGTAATATCCAAGTTGAGCACGAGAGGGGAGCCAGATTAACTCTGGCCAACAGTTAGGGAGGGATAGAGGATGGCCTCGGATGACATGAAATCTATTGATTCAAACCTATATTACCTGCCAAATTATTTCCATCTAATGATGCAAACAATTATAAAAAGTCTGGGAAGTTCAACATAGTGTACACACATCCAGAAGCTCTACTGCCTGATGGTAGGGAAGTGAGTTAATGCTAATAACTACAGGGACCACTGAAACATTCGGTTCAATGTATGAACAATAACAACCCACAAACCGTGTATAATTGACCAGGCAATACCTCTTTTGAATGATAAGATAGCAGTAGAACACAGCACATGGTGTTATCGGTCCTTTCTTTTCCTTTTCTTTTCTTTATTCATCGCCATACAGTCACGTTTCCTGTTGTAACTAGTAAGTTCAAAATTTAGTGACATAAAAACAGACAAAACATAAATACTTTCACAACGAACAGAAAAGTCTAGAGTGCCCCAGCTCCCAGCCATCCCGAGGGAAGGTGTCTGGGCATATTGGTAAGTCTTTGTTTTTTTAACGTCCAAGTGTACTATGATTGCCTTGGACTTGCTAAAACAGGTACAAGATGGCAACTACAGGCTAGAGCAGCAGGTTAAAAACCCAAGTCAAACTGACACTATAGGATAACACATGGTACCAATAGGACCATAAAGGATTACTCTACACCGATTGAAAAAGAATATCAGCCATGGAGTTGAGATCTAGGAGGAAAAATGGATTATGTCTTGTCCAGTCGGGCGCAACATCATTTGTCTGGGATTGGGCTGCCTTCGCCTTTGAGTTCACTCATTGTTCATGAAATTTGAGGCGCCCAAAACTCACAAAAGAAGGCTGAGCAGTGACTTGAAGAAATAGCTCAAGCCAATAATCTATGCCGAGCCTGTGGAGCTTCTGTCCCTGACTTAGATTGTGTTGTCTGCAGACAATGTGAGGCATGTTTCCACAGAAGGTGTGCAACATTAAATAGTTTCCAGGAGTTGGACAAGTGGCTGTGCCTGGACTGCAGTCCCTGAAGTGCTTTTTATTCTAGCATTTCAAAACAAAACTGCTGTATCATGGAGGCTGGCTGATAGTAAGGGAGTGATCATTTTTTAACAACAGGGGGGTGGTGGTGGGTTTCCGCGCGGAGCGTGCGAAATTTTTTTGAAGCATAGTAACGCGCGGGCTTTTTGGCTCAAAACAGGTTACATTTTTTTGCCCCCCCCCCAGAGGGGTCCAAATTTTTTTGCCCCCGCCCCCCAAACCCACCACCCCCCCCGTTGATAATAAATGATCACTCCCTAATTGTGCATACTTTCAGTAAGTGTGTTTATAAAAAAAAAACACTGTTTCATCAACGGACATGTACTTGGGGATTATTATTAGCATAGCAACTGTTGGGATACATGGTGTCATATGACCCGCCCAGCATGTGGACAACAGGTTCATCTAATGATACATCCAACTTCACCGAGATGACATGGTTCTTATCGACTCAACCTACCACACCACCAGAGACTACTTTCTTAACTTGTGCTTGTTGTGGCTTTTGTTTTTTGTTTGTTTGTGTAGTTTAACGTCCCATTGACTATGCAGGTGAGACTTACTCAAGTTTCAGTTTTTCACAAGATCCTAATGGCATAGATATAATGCCACCACTCCCTCGGACTTTGACTGTCGACAACATTGACTCATTTTACAATATTCTACACATTTATTTAATGTCACATTAGAGTTACTGCATTTAGGTGATGTTGAATTTAGATTATTTGGAAATGATTTCTGAAATGCACCAAATCTACTAAGCACATCCTAATATATTCCATTTTCCTTGTTTCAGATTGTCAGCAAACCAAGAAGAAAACCGCAGTTCAACACCAAAGTTTTAACCGTGGCTGATAGCCAAGGAAAGAAGATGCATGATTTGGAACTCCTCCACGTTCGGTTTCGAAGTGGTGGACTTGTGTTCTAATCAACCAGGGTGACATCTCTCAATATGAGGACGTCACAATTTGGATGGAGGCAACAACGCCCATTCCATGCTCTGGGGTTGGTTTTTGGGCAGAGCACTTCAAAGCCGACCTGCACCGTGCAGTACGCGATGTGCAGGCTGATAAATACACACGATCAGGAGTAAAGATACTGAAAGCCGGTAAGCTGCATATCAGAGCCGTTGCAGTTGAGGCCAACTTTATTTGGGCTACCGTACGTTGCGACAGATGCCTACACGGTCAAGAAGAACAGCAAGCTAGGGGGCGGGAACTTTGGCGCTGTGTACCGCGGGCAGTACAAAGTGCCAATCATGGTGAAGGTGATACAGACTACACACTCCGTGTCCGTTTTCAAGTCGGAGATAAACATCACTGGGTGAGTACCTTGTTTCCCCTTTCTTATATTAAGACATATATATATAGTACATTGTACACCCACCATATAACATACCTGTGTTCAGTCTCCACATTTACTTCCAGCACCATCCGACATCCAAAAATCATCTGTTTGATCGGGATTTGCCCCCAGCTGAATGAGATATACATTCTCATGGAGCTTGTTGTTGGAAAGAATCTGGACCTTATGATATTAAGGAGATAATTGGGGTTCTTGATCACGCTGAAATTCTATGTGAGAAGGCCATTATTAGGATCTATAAGAAGTTAGCCCTCATAAATTAGGATAGGGCCATCAGATGTAGGACCAATGTCGAGGGCCTGGTTTTTTTTGGTCAGGTTAAAGGGTCAGATGTCCTCCGTTATTTCAGCTATGACTCCATTTCGGTCTGACAAGAAGGCCCCCTCGGGAGGAGGGTCGTCTTCAGAGAAGAGACCCTGCTTCCCCTTCAACAATAAGGTAAGTACACCCCCACAGGGCTTCCTTCCACGGGGCAGCTTCTTGCCCCGGGGGAGAGAAGCCCACTAAGTAGGAAGCTCCGGGGGGGGGGGGGGGGGGGGGATGAGCCAAAAGATAGAAATCCCGCTCCTACCAAAGCAAGGGTTCTTTAACCTCCGACACCACATAGACATGTTCTCCAAATGCTTATATTCAGGGAAATCAACGACCATTTACATCGCTGCTAATGAAACATTGGATTCATCAACTGATTGTTTTATTTCATTTATTGTTTGTCTTTACAGGCATGGGGAGGAGGTAGTTTTACATGACATTAATATTAATGGCCATTCCCTCACCCACATTGTGGATCAGCCAGTGCAACTCGAGAACCTGGTGCAGGACAGTGTCCCGGTCACTCTGAAGGCGGTGCTAAGGCAGACCAAAGTAAGATTTCAAATGTTTGAATGTGACACATAACTTAATCACTCGCCACTATTATGGCACATTCCATAGATTCATCTGCAAATCAACCTACTTTCTACAATTGGAAAGAGGTTCCAAAATGCTGGGTTGAGAGACCTTTGCATTGAGTCAGGCCTCTTTAACAAGGGATCCATCACAAGTATCCCAGAGCGGAAGATGTTTGTTCGTAAGTGATCAATGTATCCTCCACAGGAGACTCCGTAAAAGAAGCCAAGGGCCAAAGGCAACAGACGCTTTGATTGATCGATTCATTGTTAGTTAGTTTAACGTCCGGAGGGCAAGTTGCATTTTGCATTCCAGACTGCCATTAGAAAGTTTTTCACAATTGATGATCGTATCCAGGATGATCGAATCTTTGAGATGAGCCAAGAGATAGAAATCCCGCTCCTACAACAGATGCCTTTATCCTGGAAAATGCCAAACGCAAACTTCACACAAGTGATTTTGGCAACAGTGCATTCAAGGAAGAGAGCCAAATTCTAAAGAGAAGAAAAGGGGGAAGGCATCGTAGTTGAAAAACCTTTGCAGATTTTTATTCAGGAAAGGAACGGTTCAGATCCTTATTAGACCAGACCCAGATGCAGACATATACTTTCTCTAATATGACCAAAAACTCCTCCAGCCCTTATTGATAAGCACTGGAGTCCAGACCGCTTGGTTCAGAAAAGATCAAGCTATTGAATTGCAGAGCGATTCAATAGCTTTATACAGTGTATAAAGTACCCTGCACGGCAGATGACTCAGGGAAAGTTTGTGTTCTTTCTTCAATTCTTCATCAATGTTTGGAACAACAAGAAGGCTGAGAAAGACCGGAACAAACTTTGCCTTGCCTTACTTGATTGATTGACGTCCAAGCTTAGATAGACCTTATGGGACTTCTCAGGTTTGATCGGACAGGTCCTTTCTTTTCTCATCTTAAAGTTGCGCATAAGTACGTGGGCTTTCCTGGACAAGGATGAGCCGCCTATCCTGGCACTGTCCAGTAATGGGTTGCACATCAACACTCCGCCCGGGGTCACCAAACTTACACAACTTATAATAATGGCCCTGGGTGATTGGTGCACTCGTCACAACACTTCAATACAGCAGCAGTTGGCAAGGACATAAACAGTTTACTGTCTAGTGCTAGATATCATTTCTTGGTTAAATTTTTCTCACTCCCCCAGGCCTAATGTCTGATTCCCCTGTTCGGTTTGGTGCCCCCGCTCCTCCTCTGATAGATAATAGGCTAAAGAACAACCTAAACTGACACGGAGCCCTTAGGGGACGGTTCATTCACCCCGGATGTGACAGGTGCCGGGACGTTGCTGTCCACTGGCTCGTTGTGCCCAGCCTGGCTGATGCTTCCATCCGAGGTCGACCGCTACGAGTGCGGTAGAGTAAGTTATTTCGCTTGCAAATATCCATACACAGATTGGTAATGATAATTAGTATCAATGACTCAAGTATTATCTGACGAGTTGATCACCATACCACACTCAGCTCTCAGTTAACAGGTTTCTGATGTCTTTTCATCCTCAGGCCTTAGCATCATCTTGTCTTGATATCCGTCATCACACACATCTCACAATCTCTCTCACTTTATTCAAACCTTCTACTTCTAAGTCAAGAAGTATGACCGCCATACTAAATCAAAACTGGTCTCTCTAATCCTAGAACATAAAACCCAGTGACTAAACTAAGATGATCATCAAACACTAAAATCTGCATGATTTAGGTGATGTCGAATTTAGATTATTTGGAAATGATTTCTAAAATGCACCAAATCTACTAAGCACATCCTAATATATTCTATTTTCCTCGTTTCAGATTGTCAGCAAACCAAGAAGAAAACCGCAGTTCAACACCAAAGTTTTAACCGTGGCTGATCACCAAGGAAAGAAGATCCATGATTTGGAACTCCTCCACGTTCGGTTTCAATGTGGTGGACTTGTGCTCTAATCAACCAGGGTGACATCTCTCAATATGAGGACGTCACAATTTGGATGGGGGGGCAACAACGCCCATCCACGCTCTGGGGTTGGTTTTTGGGCAGAGCACTTCAAAGCCGACCTGCAGCGTGCAGTACTATGTGCAGGCTGCCAACCCGTGGGCTGATGAACACACACAATCAGGAGTAAAGATACTGAAAGCCGGTAAGCTGCATATCAGAGCCGTTGCAGTTGAGGCCAACTTTATTTGGCTCAACACTTTCTAGGTTGTGGAGAACGGGCGCCAAATGGAGGCCAACAAGACCCTAACTGCACCCCCCCCCCTAAAGCCAAAGGGCTGGGTAAGGAGACCAACAAGACCCTGACTGCACCCCCCCCCCCCTAAAGCCAAAGGGCTGGGTAAGGAGACCAGCAAGACCCTGACTGCACCCCCCCCCCCTAAAGCCAAAGGGCTGGGTCAGGAGAACAACAAGACCCTGACTGCACCCCCCTCCCCTAAAGTCAAAGGGCTGGGTGAGGAGGTCAACAAGACTGTCTCAGAGGACGACCAGCTGGATCTATAAGAGTGGAATCATGAAATAGCCAATGCCTGAATCTATGTCAATATGACCATGGCAGCTAGATGGGGTTGAGTGGCAGGCTGCTCACATTGAGAAGATGCCGCAGGTCACCAGCAGTGACCTATTTAACTACCTAGTTCTGCAAACAAGCTTCTTTACTGGGCAACAAATGAAGAGCTGGGTAAGGTGGCCAACAGTGTCAGAGGATGACCGGCTGCTGCTTCTACAGCCAACGGTTAATCAACCAACCAATTTTACTCAAAAGTCCCCTGATATAAGTAATATCAGAAGTTATGATAGTTCTTTCGCCGAAAGCCTGGTGTGGCAGAGCCAGTGACAAATACATCACTGAATACAGCAACAACAACAAAAGTGTGATATTGATGTCATCATGGCTAACTTTAAGACAATTTTTCCATAATCTATTTTCTGCTTTGTTTGTGTAGTTTAACATCCCACTGACAATGCAGGTGAGTCTTACTCAAGTTTCAGTTTTTCACAAGTAAGAAGGTAGGCCGGCCTACATTGGATGATCGAATCTATGAGATGAGCCAAAAGATAGAAATCCCGCTCCTACACATTTACCGAAGCAAGGGTTCTTTAACCTCCGACACCACATAGACATGGTGTGAGAGGGACAGGTATGATATGCTGTAAGTCTATCACAGCATGGGAGATGGCAGCCAAAGAAAATACAAGCATTTTTAGTTACTAGTTTTACTGTCATGCAGGTCAAGAAGCAGCTTCAGGCTGAGAGGAATCAGCTCGTGAGGGCCATCCGTTCTTAACGGCGGAAATAGAGGACTTTTGTCGGAGGCTGAAAGTATGCTTACAATTACAATTTATTTATGGGGGTTTCTATTATGAATTATTGAAGAGTTACAAAAAAAAGAATTACAAAAAAAAGAATTAGAGAAAGTATTGTGAAGCGATCTGTGATACAATTTTGGCTTTAAGTGATATGATTATATATTATGTCTAGTCATTGCTCTTCAACATATGGGATAATTTAGAGTACAGATAGTCCCACCATCTAATGTTAACTTTGATGTTCACTGTGTCAGAGTTCAGAGTATACAGGCTACTATGAGGTTTGGTTTTTCTTTGTTTGTGTAGTTAACCGTCCCATTGACTTTGTAGACTTACTCAAGTACAAAAGCTGGCAAGCAATTATTGGAAGGTTAGTGTTCAAATGTTTCAGCCAATTTCTTCCTTTATAGGCCAAGTGGAAGATGCAATTGTAACCGCTGTAAGGCTTGAGATGTGTGACGAGAGGTGCCGTCTTGCGATGTCAGCCAAAGTATAGTGGAACAATGTGATCATTGTGACTGGTAGATTCACTTCACCCGTGAAAACCTCAGAATGTGCAGGATTTGCAAAATGCATCAGTGATGTCACTCCCACCACATGAAGTAAGTATGAGTCTGTAAGATACCAGAGTTGGTTGTTGCTTCAGATAAGACACTGCATGGTTAGAGGTGCTGCTCTGTTAGGACTCAAGACAATGATCATCCCCTATTTTGATTATTATGGAAGGATTTTTACACCAAACCTTTAGTTATTTACACATGATAAGCCCTCCTTTTCTGTTTTAAACTTCAAGTGTTAGTAATGTGTAGAAGAATGGGTATATCGGTACTTATTTTACCCCTCCCCCAACAAATGTGTCTAGCATGTAGTAACTAATCTAACTGATCTGATAACAGCCAGCTGGCTTTGTGCTGACCATGATGTCACCATGTGACTCTATGTCACCCTGGTAGGTCAATATGATCGCCAGGTCCAGTTGACAACAACCTGCCCCGACAGGTTAGTAAGTAGTTCTGAGACAGTTATCAACACTAACACTTATTTTTTCTGTTAGTGACGCAATATTGTCCTATTTAACCTGTGACTTCAGAAAATGAGACCCATTGTCCTTAGTGCTGAATTCACCTGTGTATGAAGAGATTATGATTGATTGATTTGTATTTTAAATGAAGAGCACAAATGTGTTGGTACAGAAGAACTTGTAGCAACGTCATCTTAAGTTAAGTTGACAGATGATGACTCTGCCAAAGCTGCTATCCATGATTTGTTTTGTTTGTTTGTGTAGTTTAACGTCCCACTGACTATGCAGGTGAGACTTACTCAAGTTTCAGTTTTTCACAAGTAAGAAGGTAGGCCGAAGGCCTACCTCCGATGATCGTATCCAGGATGATCGAATCTATGAGATGAGCCAGAAGATAGAAATCCCGCTCCTACACATTTACCGAAGCAAGGGTTCTTTAACCTCCGACACCACATAGACATGGTGTGAGAGGGACAGGCCTTTGTTATGCTGTAAGTCTACCACAGCATGGGAAAGAGCAGGCATAGGTATAGTCGGGAAGCAATGAAAACTCCAAGCTGATACAAACTGTGTGCCATCAGTCTGGAGTGATACATCCTGACTCGCCAAACTAGTCTCCCCCATTTTTTTTTTTTTGTATTTTTTTGTATTTTTTGTATTTTTTTGTATTTTTTATTTTATTAATTTTTTAATTTTCCATTTCATATTTTGTCCCATAGTTGGGTTTCCTTTAAGAATTTTAATACATTTTCGTCATTAGTGGTGTTGAAAACACTGTACATAGATGTTGTGTCTGAAAGATGTTTTCTTCTACTTTCTGCAGTCCTTCTACAGTGGAGTAGAAGATGCTCCACTGTCAGACGGGTACTGCAGTCTTGACATCTTGGTTCATATTCCCCATTCAGTCTGTACTCGTGTGTCAGTTTAGTGTGACCGATCCTTAGACGGTTTAATCTCACTTGTTCTGCTCGTTTTAGCTTTTTCCTCATTGTCACTCCTTTCAGTTTTGGCTGAACCGAGTACATGGTATTATGGCCCTTTTCTTTGTTCCATGCAGCTTGCCATTTTGCTTTCATGTGGCTATCTATGGATGGTAACAGGTCAGTGTATGGAATGGGAGTTAGGCGAGGTCTCAGACTCAGAGCTCTCTTTGCAGCTTCATCTGCTTCCTCATTTCCTTCGATTCCAATGTGACTTGGTAGCCAGCAGAAAAGTACTTCTTTTTTCTTCCTTTTCAGGTCAGAGGTTCTCTTTCGCATGTCGCGTATCAGTGGATTGACAGGCATATATTGGAGCATTGCCTGCAGACATGACTTGGAGTCTGAGAAGACAATAAATTTGTTCTCTTTGCAATCATCCATCCACTCTACTGCTTCAAGAAGTGCACTGGCCTCTGCAGTGAAAATGCTGGCTTTAGGGTGTAGGCGTCCACTGAGATTCTGAGATGGCGTGTGAACTCCATAACCTATCCTTTCATTGTCTTTTGACCCATCTGTATAGATTGGCATGTGATCTTTATATTTTTCCTCAATAGTTTTCAGATTCTTTTTGAAAAGAGCAGGGTTTGTGTCTGCCTTTTTGTTTTTTGTGAGGTCCAGGTTGACACTGGGCTTCCCTACTAGCCATGGGGGAGTATCTGGTGGTCTGATTTCCCTGACATTCTTGAGTGGGAGTCCTACTTCCCCAACCAGGGTTTTCACCCGAACCGAGAAAGGTTTGGTGGTGTTTGCTTTTCCCAGGTATATGGTCTCACTGTTTGAATTGAAAATGGTGTCATGTGTCGGGTTTCTCCTATTTGCTTTGACTTTGGCTGCGTAGCGAAGGGAAAGATTTTCTCTCCTGAGATTGAGAGGAGGTACGTTGCTCTCTACCTCGATACTTTTGATGCGTGATGTACGGAACGCACCCAGGCATAGTCTTAGCCCCTGATTTTGGATTGGGTCCAACCTTCGTAGGGATGTTGCTGATGCCGAGCCATACACTATGCAACCATAGTCAAGTCTTGAGAGCACATATGTTTTATACAGAGTCAGGAGGATTTCCTGATCTGCACCCCATTCCTTGTGGGAGAGGACCTTCAATAGGTTTAGTCCTGGTTGACACTTCCTACGGAGGTACTCAATGTGTGCTTCAAAAGATAGCTTCCTGTCAAATATCAATCCCAGAAATTTGGCCTCATCTGCCACTGCTATTTCTGTGTTCTGGAGTCGGAGTGCAGGTTCATCCGTGCATCCTCTTTTTCGGCAGAAGTGAACGCAGGTGGTTTTCTGTTGGGAGAATTTGAAGCCGTTCTCAGTGGTCCAGGTCTCTAGATGATTTATGGCCTGTTGTAGCTTTCGCTCTATTGTGGTCATATTTCTGGATCTGTAGTAGATGACGAAGTCATCTACATACAAGGAGCAATTGAGATCTTTTTGTAGGGTTTTGGTGATGTCATTGATCTTTATTCCGAATAAAGTTACTGAGAGAACACAGCCCTGAGGGACTCCCATTTCCTGCTCTTTTTTGCTTGATAGTGTAGAGCCGAGGCGGACACTGAAGCGTCTGTTGGCAAGGAATTTGGAGATGAAGATGGGAAGTCTTCCTCTTAGTCCCATGTTGTAAACATCCTTGAGGATTCCATACTTCCATGTTGTATCGTAGGCCTTTTCCATGTCAAAAAAGACTGCCACCGTATGTTCTTTCTGGGCAAAACCGTCACGAATGTAGCTCTCTAATCTCACTAGGTGGTCAGTGGTACTGCGTTGGTGGCGAAAACCAGACTGGGCTGGGTTAAGGAGGTTGTTTCTCTCCAGATACCAGACCAGTCTGTTGTTTACCATTCTATATCTAATGTGCAGGCAGAAATAAAGGTTAAAACCTCCAGAGTAATTGGACATCCAATGGATGTCTAATATCTGGTCCCGCAAAGATATAGCTGTACTGAGTGCAAAGCATTCCAGGTAACAGAAACAGAAGGACGTATTAGAACTGCAGCTCGAAGAATTTGATGAATGCTTTTGTAAAGTTTTAGGGTGAACTGGGAATGGTGAACTGGGAATGGCCCCCTCCTCCCCGGAGAGATCCTCGACTGGAGGAAGATCATCAAGATTATTCACCCTGGCTATGATGAGTGTCGGGACATTGCCGTTCGCTGGCTCGTCATGTCCAGCCTGCTGACGATGCTCCCAATCGAGGCTGACCGCTAGAATCACGGGGCCAGGGGAGTGTCAGGAGTGCAGGGTGACTAAATTGGTTAAAATGACGGATCAATTGAAGCTTTTCGACATCTTACTCTAAATTAACATTGGATCACAGGACTCAACTTATTTTTTGAAGAGGGGAAGGGATGAAAGATAATTTTGTGCACCCTACATTGGAGGCCTCTTCTCATGGGCCTTCGGATTGCCCGTGCTATTGAGTACAATAGAGCTCAGGGTCTTCATCTGTAAATGACATTTGTACATGTTTGTAGGTTGGGTGTGCGAAGTGCTGGACTACTGGTGTGATCTTTCATGGTAACTTTACTTCTCACTGCGATATAACTGCAACTGTTGAAGGCTTTAGGTATAGAGGTACAGACTGCCACCTGGCTGCTGGACAGAGAGATACCCTATGTCCCTACTCCTACTATCGCTTAAATATTTACTCCAAGTTTCACAAGCGTTCAGAGTCACCAGAGATAAATTTTATGATACTCGTGATAGGATCCATGACAAGAACTTCAAAATGAAACCATGCATGGCAAGGTCAGTGGCTGGCAAGATACTCAAGCATTTCAGCATAGATCACCTGGATGCTGACTTAGTTTGTTTGTGTAGTTTAACGTTTGACAATGCAGGTGAGACTTACTCAAGTTTGTTTTTCACAAGTAAGAAGATCTGGACTTTTAATCTGGATCCCTGACAGGGTGGTATTCCTGACTCCAACAAGGATACCAGCACAGAAAGCTTTGGTGATACCGCTGGACAATTTGGGAGAGTCTCTAACTAACAAAAGCAGAATTTGAAAGTGTATTCAAAGGTGCCTGGGAAAACCCCACTTTGCCAGAGCTGGCAAGGGCGGGCTTCAGGAGGGTGGGCCTGTGTCCCTGCAATCTGTAAATCCTTGACAGTGGACCAAAAGACAAACCAAAAGAGGCTACCGGAATATACGCACCACACCACATCGAGATTTACTTATATAAAATATATCGTTACACCACTATAGCATCACAATTTTCTATGTAGTAAAATAAAGGGAGGGGTTACTAGTTACAGCACTATATTTTGCTATATTCCTTTTAGGTGACAATGATGATGTAATATGCCCATCGCCTTTCATAATTCCTCATATTAGTTTAGGCCTACCAAATATAATTTCAAAAGCAGTTTAATGCGGGTTTTAATGTCCCTAGTTGAAATCAAGGAGGGAAATTACACCTATAGGCCTAAACCTGCAAATAATGAGTTAAATGCCTAGTTGATTTTATTCATTTCCACCAAGGTTTATGACTTTCGAAACAGTTTTAGAGCCTAATATAGGCCTATTTTATGGCCCAAGTAGGCTACATATAGGGTATAGGAAAAAGAATTGTGTTGTGACACCTAAAATAGTGAATTATATAGAGGCCTAACCTTGCTCTTTACAGATATCTTAGCTAAGCCACATGGCCCTACTGGTATTGACCATCTAAAAAGGTAGGCCTAGGCCTACCTCACTCACTCCAGAACTCCGGAGGCCCACTACATGTAGGCCTACTCTACATGTAGCCTAGGCCTAACATGCCCCCCCCCCCCATCAGACAACTTTTTTTTATTAGGCCTAGTCTATAGGATTCAGGAATTCCGGGTTTCAATATAAGTACCACCATGCAGTTCCTCAGCACTCAGAGGCCATGGCGCATCTGTAGCGTGTCCGCCTCTAATGCCTGCGGCCCCGGGTTCGAATCCGGGCCGAAACTGACGTTTTTCTCGTAGCAGCGTCTGACTAGCGCCATATTGTTTTGAAATGTTGGCGTAGGCCTAAAGGTGGGGCAATTTTGAAAATTTGGTACACACAGGGAGCTTATTAATGGTAAAAGAATAATAAATGACTGCCATGACTCTTTTAGTACATGCTGGTCGAAAAAAATACTTTAGATGATACGGTTTTCAAGGAGAATTTGGATGTTGTTTGGGTACTTTCCCTCCATCGGCAAAAGGACAAATATGAAGGAGAACTTGTGACAAAACTATGTGTGAAATATTTGTTATGTACATACATAATACAATGAATTCCAACTGATATCCATACCAAAATTATTCAACAGATCTCGATAGTTATATATGTGGAAACTTCTTTTATTTAAATGTGTATGAATATGGGGAAAAATACATTTATCTAAATGTAACCAAACGCAACTAAAATGATGAAATATCGCTAACGGAAATCGTCCAAAGACCTCTTTTACCAAATATTTTTCTCTGTTTTTTATACAGCTATTGACTGCACCGACAACATAGAACACAAAACAAATGGCATTTTGATGGGTCTGTGAAGAAATAGATGTGATTTTCGAGGTGAAACAGAAACGAAGCTTTTTTCCCATTGAAAACAGTGTGAACTTAGAGGCGGCATACGTCGGAAACAGCCCAAAATGGGCCAAAATGAAGCATCCGGCCAACAAATATTGATCTAATTCGCTGTATCAACTAAAATGCTAACTGAAACGTTGATAGAAAGTTTAATCAAACCAAAATACAACTTTGTGTGAAGTAACAGGAGGGAAATCTGTTGTTTGATGATTGTACAGCCGAAAAAACTAAATGGGCGGACCCCCCTACAGAGGGAGGGCTACTACATTATAACGTTATAACGGTCATAGATTGTGGTAGCGTAATATAGTAACCCCTCCCAATAACAGGAAAGGCTAATGGCAGACAGGGACCACCCACATTGCCTAGGTGCGATAGATGGCAAACACATCCGGAGAGGTAAGTAGATCTGCTTGCTTACATGAGTGTCTGTAGGTTGTTACTACACAATATTACCAATTACTGTGAAAATGTACAGCATAGGAGAAGCAGTATTTGACTTATCAATTAATAAATAATTTGTTTTAGTACTGAGACATGGGGTAGCGCACTGTGGCTACTTTGATAGACATGAAAAAGGCTTTTAATTCATCCATAAACAGTAGTAGTATAGCTTTGCAGTTGGACAGCAGAACAGAGGAGAGCTAAATGTCAGTATCATTGAAGGATATCTGCTTTAACATGTCCTGGGCCACAATTGTTTACATCTTTCCTAAGATTCTTAAGAAAGGTGTAAACAACTGTGGCCCCAAGATAGTGAGAGCTTGCTTTCTCATTGATGTTAATATTGCATGTTATTAAGGGTGAAGCTGAAATAAAATGTTTAATGCTCGTCTGTTGACAAATGTAGTACACCAGTATGTATATATTTGAAATAGATGAAGAAACTTCATGTTTAATATTGCACTATGAGTTGTTTTGATGGGGTTTCACACGAGAGAAGTTTCAGTTTTTCACAAGTAAAAAGGTAGGCTTGGATGAGCGTATGCTGGATGATCGAATCTATGAGATGAGCCAAAAGATAGAAATCTGACTCCTACACATTGATGAGTTTTTTTTACATCATTTAAACCCAGTATCATCTGGGTTATCTTCTGACTCTTCAAAGGTTAGGAAGTTGAAGGAAGAGAAGAGAAAGGACATGGAAAAGATCAAGGGAGACGCTAGGCCTATAAAAGGACGGTCCACACAAACCCAAGTGTCAGTTTGTGACTTGCCTCAGTATGGACTTCCTGAGAACAGTTTTGGACGATGGTGTGGTAGGAGGGCTAGGCTATTTACCACCTGGCTAGACACTAGCTATGAGTATGGGTGGCATGAGCCAGACATGGACCGACAGATGGAGGAGAGAAGACTGATAAGGCTGGAGAGACAGGCAGCCATGAAAAAGGATTGATTGATTGATTGATTTGTTTAACGTCCAGACGTACATCAAGTACCTCACGGGACATCTCAAGTTGGCAAGGAGTCATCCACAAATAGTGGTAGTCTGCCTTGCAGTAGTAGGACAGATATTTATATGCTGCTTGCCCAATACAGCAGTGACCGCATCTATGGATGATCGAATCTATGAAATGAATGACCGCATCTATGAGGTGAGGGAGAAAACCGCTACCGGGGCACGTCCCCTACTCTTTTCGAAGGATAGCAAGTGTTCTTTTATTTGCCTGGCCCTACATACCTGGGCAAGTACCATAGTTGGCAGGGCCAGACAAACCACGGCCTTTAATATCTCAGACGTGGTTCACTGAGGAAGAATCCCATGCCAGACCACCAGCAAGGAGGCCCGGGCCCGCGCATATGGGCAGCGGTTGCCAAACAGCTTACGTGACTAATCACAGCAGTATGGCACGAGACCCCTCAAGTTTTGTCGCCTTTTACAAATCCGGTATGCCCATTGGTATTATGGAAGGCTCCCGATGAAGTTATTCTACTCCTTCATGCCCCCATCATGAAGGTCCCCACTACACAGGGGGAATGAAAAAGGAGAGGGAGGAGGTTAAGAAGTTGAGGGAAGAGAAGAGAAAGGACATGGAAAAGATCAAGGAAGAGGAAAGGAAGGAGAAGGAAAGAATTCTGGAGTTTGAAAATAAAATAAAGAAGGATATGGATGACGAGTTGGAAAGGAGGGAGACTGTCTATTTTTATCATAATTTGATACATGTCTTTGTGTTATTAGTTTCAGCTACAAGACAGCTGTGCCATGTTACTTGAGGACAGAGTCACTTACCGGACCAGAGTTGTGTCCAGAACCAAAGTCCAAAAACATCCTCCAAAACGTATTCATGAATCCCTGCTCTTTTGATGCCATAGCTGAAGTCTTCAGAAAAACAGGCAGGAATCAAAAAGGATGGAGGAACCTACCATTTTGTGCTATGGTCTGCCATACATTCAAGAATACCAGAGTAGTCAGAACTAGGCTGCCTGTACATAGCTGTCTCCGAGCAGTTGCTAATCTATATCTTTTATATATCACATGGCGTTTTGGCCGCAGGGGGAGGTATTGACGACTCTAGTCCTTTGCACATTCAACACTCATCTTCTATCATATCCACATTTCTTTAGATATGATAGTTTTCCCTCTCTCATATACTTGTTTTAACATATACTGAAAAGTGGATAAATACTTTAATGAGTTTCTTTTTCTCCAGTTATTCCAGCTGCAGAAAAATGAAGCGCTTGAAGTGTTGTGAGGAAGCCAAGCTTTGCACAATATCTAAAGAAACCTAGTGCCAGTGCTTCCTTGTCTTGTCACACATCTTCCTCTATCGTTACTTTGGAGGATGAGAATGACGTTCAGACGGTACACCAAACCCTACACCAGTTAAGAGGTTTGACTTTGTCAAGACGGTGACAACTGCTGATAGCAATGCACAAAAGGATAATTACAAACCTAGTTCAACGGACAAATGAGTGAGTGAGTAATGAGGGTGTAACGCCATTTCAACAGCTAGGGTCATATTCATGGCGAGAAAACTACATTTAAAGAACAATTTGTTCCAGTAACGAGTGTGGTTATTGGTTCAATGAGGGTGACATGATGGTGGAGGGCAAAATCATGGTAGATGAAATGGTGTCTTTTGTTTTGTAAAACGATTGATGGATATAGAAGATAGAAAACCCGCTCCTACACATCTACTGAAGCAAGGGTTCTTTAACCTCCTGCACCACATAGACATGGTATGAGAGGCCTTTGGTGTGCTGTAGATCTACCACAGCATGGAAGAGGGTAGCACAGCCACTAGTCAAGAGAGAGGTAGACGATTATTGTGTGGACTGGAACATGCACAAAATCCGGCAACAGAGAGCAGTCACACTACCCACCTCTGCAACCCAGACAATATGTTCCACCATCCGGACATGGAAGTGAATATCAGAATAAACGACAGCCTTCAGAGAAAGCCTTGACTGTGTAATGAGATGTCCCTGAAACAACACCTGCGATACAACAGAGGTCATTATGTCATTGAGTGTTTTGAGGGTATGGGGAGTGAGTGTCACAATATATGCTAATCATGCTACTGTATTCATGTTCCAGTGCCTGAGCGGCTCTTGGAAACAGGCGATTGGGTAACATGTACACATATCCCATGTTATTTGCCTGAGGGCTCTTACCATAAAACTGCCACCTTAGAGGACATCCCCTTTGGCCCCATGGAGGAATGCCATCCACTGTTCAGCGTCACGGCAGAAAGGGCCGTCGAGATGGCCCGTCACCTCCTGGGCCGGAAACACCTCCATGATGGGGGTGCCCAGCACGCCTAGGTGAGGAAAGAAAATATGCCCGCCCCCTACCCCACACACCTAGGCCCACCGGAGCAAGGGCGCCTGCTCCCCAACACGCTTCATTATGGACCTGTATATGTAAAGGCTAAATATACAACTGAGGTTCAAAATAAGTACCAAGGCCTTTAGGAAGAGAAGTACTGATGTGGTGTTGGGAGAATTTGGGTAGTGACGCCTTGATGATGGGGGGTAGGGGTAGGGGGGGTTAGAGGGGCAGAGAAAGGGGAAGGTCATTGGGACGAGGTTTTTATGGTAGTCAACAAGTTTTTTGTTTGTTTCTGTAGTTTAATGCATTGACTTTGCAGAGGAGACTTACTCAAGTTTCATTTTTTTCACAAGTTAAAAAGGTATTTCTAACTTCCGGAGGGCACGTTGCTGCCAGACTGCCGTGTGTCAGTTTAGTGTGACCGATCCTTAGACGGTTTAATCTCACTTGTTCTGCTCGTTTTAGCTTTTTCCTCATTGTCATGGTGTCTGGAAAAAGAACATTCAGAGAATACCAGATATCAACGACATCACTGTAAAGCAGTATTTGTTGAAGACAAAGATGACCTGGTGGCCCGTTCATACAAGATAAGCAGGCCGTATCAGCTGCGTGGCTTCACGCATTTGATGGGAATAAACTGGGCGCCACTAAACAACGACGATGACAGCTTTTTCGTCGTGGACAGCCGCTGCAACCCCTCCCAGTTCACAGCTATAGAAGAGGTGAAGGTTGTCTTCATTGTCTTCTTGAGCACTGGAGAACCACTCGGAGCCTACTGCTCGTGTACTGCAGGGTAAGTCTTAGGGTATATAGGTGTGTCCACGCTCACCGTACCTGTCAATGCTAAGTGGTCTGTCCATAAAAATGTTGTAGACCTTCTGATGAAGTTATAAATCTTCTCCTACACATTTACCAAAGTAAGGGTTCTTTAACCTCCAAGTCGTGTATCGCTGGGAAAGTTTTTTAAAATGCTGGCTGTACTGTGATAGCGCCAAGTGACATTTCTTAAACTATGTATTTCTCTGGTATGTGACCATTTCAGTCACATACGTTTAAAACAAGCATATCATCACTCAGGCAAAAGGAGGAGCATGAGCATTTATGCTTAGGGAAGCACGCTTTCTGTTTGCAACAGAAGCATATGGCATGGGTGCAGGTGTCCAAGATAACAGGGGGGTTGTCCATGGAGACCCCACCCATGTCCTTGGAAAGTAAGTATATATATACAGGACTGAGAAAATAGGTGATTTAGCTGATTGAATAAATACTGACCGTGTCATGATATCAATAATAATAGACAAGAGTGTAGCAGTGTATAGCAGGGATCCACACTACTTGGTTCAGAAAAGAGCAACTCAGAAATTATAGAGGCCTAAGAGATCAAACTCTAATTGGTGTCACTGAACATACAAGTCCAGGAAATAAGGCATTTCTCAGCTTGTCCACAATACTCCAGTGCTTTACACACCTCGTATAGGCAAAGATAGAACTGTTATCACTGCAATATACTGCAAGGCAAAAGAGATCCAAAGACAGAGAACAAAGTTAAATGTAAAGAAGTAAGGATTCATTTTATGATGTGAATGATATAATAGCTTTAATGTGCATAGACATACTTAGCAGAATGTATAGAAATTAGGCACCTCCAATTCTGTCTCCAGCTAACGTGCAAGAAATGGGGCGGTGTGCCGGAGATTAGGCCCCTGGCCAGGCGACCCTGTTCTTCAACATGTCTGACTTTGCAGGCAAAAAGTTGAGAAAGATGGCAAAAAGGACGAGACTGAAAACAGTAGGATGACTGACTCTATAAGGGTGTTCTGTTATGATGGGTTGCAGCAACTGTGGTGAGAGTGGCCACTGTTTACTCAGTCAGCTTGAAAAAAGCCAACAAAGCAAGATGCCGGTCTGTGGAACAGACCAGCCACATATCAACAATGGGTCTATTGACTTTAATGATGAAATTGAGGCCCCTACCGTTGGGGCAGGATTATCTGATGGAGAGGGAACAGAGGGGCTGTGGAGCTACTTGGGAAGGTTCTCCCACATCTCAAAGGAGAATACCTCTCTACTATGCAGAGATCAAAATGGGTAATTGGTGTAGATATGACACTTATTCTTAAAAGTAATTCATGTCTTACTGATTTAGTTGTTATTCAATAAGCTCTAGGACTGTAATGAAAAATTGTAATCAAGAAAGATATTTGTGATATTTTGACAATGTTTGGTTGTTGAAACTATTATCATACAAATGCTGCCTAATAGAACAGCAATTCTGACAGGATATTATGGGTACGCTGTGCAAAGCCATATTCGTACTCGCTGACCCCCTCCCACAGTCCCCCCCCCCAAGGGTTTTAGACCAGGGGAGAAGACTAACAGCGGCAAAACCATGTCTAGCAACTCTAATGTCACAGTGGGCGCCTGAACAGATATTTATATGCCGCTTCCCCAATACAGTAGTCACATACGTCAAATCCCTTCAAAGCATATGTGAAGGAAAAAGGCACATCATGATTAAGAGTGCGGTAGAAGTTTCCCTACATGCTCTTTTAAAGCAACTGATAAAGCAGTTAAAGAAAGACAAGCCGTTCCTTACTCACATTCATTTCGTAACGGACAGCCAAGCTCGCAATACACGAATCGTTTCACCGTGCAAATAATCGCTCGCTTCTGTGCCACCTTCCGTCTCGTTGCGATATGGAATTGGCTAGAGCGAGTACCAATGCAGGGAGCGATGATAATGATAAGTACCTCCCGATACTCATCCGACACAAAAATGATGAGGTGGACATGATCAACTCGTTCCTGGACAGGCCAACCATCAGCAAAGGGGATTCAGAAACATTGTTCAGAGATGTGTAAGCTTGTAAAATAATACAGGTCTTGATAGTCTGTCCTTATTGCCAACAGTCTTCTTAGCAGGGGTGACCTAGATTGATTGATTGTTAGTTAGTTTAACGTCCGGAGGGCAAGTTGCATTTTGCATTCCAGACTGCCATAAGACCAAGGGTGATCGTATCCAGGATGATCGAATCTATGAGATGAGCCAAGAGATAGAAATCCTGTTCCTACACATTTACCGAAGCAAGGGTTCTTTAACCTCCGACACTGCATAGACATGGTGTGAGAGGGACAGGCCTTTGATATGCTGTAAGTCTACCACAGCATGGGAGATGGCAGCCAAAGATGAAGTCATTAGGCAAAAGAAACTCGTAAGATGGTCAAATGATGCAAGTGTGCTGCAGTAAGGGCATGACACTAAGTAGTCTTGATGTATGGAACAGTTCAGAATGGACAAGAATAAGAATGAGACAGCAAGTAGGAATTTCCTCTCTCACAGCATAAAAGGTCTTTTTTTTAAATCTAAACCACCTCTTGACCGCACAAAAAGAATATCATCTCATGTCTGCTACATAGATGCACAATCAGCAAAGGTTGTAAGAGAGCAGTGGCTTTCCTTCATCATGGTCCACACTTGATGCGAATGAAGGAGCACTATGATGAATGCAAACACCTACTCAAGTTTCTTCAAATCCAGATGTCAAGATATAAAGACCCTGATGTTGTCGTTACCACCGCAGAACTGGCCACTTCCACCACCACCGCGGAACTGGCTACTTCCACCGCCACCACCGAACTGGCCACTTCCACCACCACCGCGGAACTGGCTACTTCCACCACCACCGCCGAAATGGCCACAATAGATTTACTGATGTACCTTTAAGCAATAGCAATAATTGTTCCAGAATGTTGAACAACACCCCCAACGAGATGACCAGGAGATCTAAGCACTGAACCATGCAGTAAACAAACTGATGGAATTGACAGATGGGTGGCAGAATGAACAGGACATTTTCATGGCCAATCCGTGGGAATCGTTTACGAGCAGAAGTGACTATGACGGCTAAGACAAGAGATGACAACGGTGACGTGTAGGATGTCGGCGGGGTCACCAGGTCCTTCTTAGCTGCCCTGATAGAGGAAGTGCCCAGGCTGCCGGTCCTGATAGGGCCAGATGCAGAGAAAGTTCTCATCTATAATGCACAAGGTAGGAATTTAGGACAGAGCCACGATTAGATACTGCAGAGTTTACCGCAAAATTGTGAACTGTTCATCAAAGCTCACAGTGAGTTAAAAGTTGCAAAATATTAAGCTTGTTGAAAATTAGTTTGGCACATATACTTTACACTTGCCAGAATACATCATGAAGGCAGTTGAAAGCTTTAAAATCGAACCTCAGAAAGCTGTCTCAGTTGGCATCTTCTCTCTTCATAACCAGGTTGTACTGTGGGTGCCAGTAGTAGTGCTGTAGTTAGTGTTTCTTTTTCAGTTATAGTTTACACAATGTGCTGTGTCACAACACCGGACATTGAATGTCTAGCAATAAGCGTCAATGTCCCTAACACAGTGAATATGTAACTGCTTGCCAGAAAACTGGTAGGCAACCAGTGAGTTTGGCAACATTTAAAGAAATATGGCTGAGGTATCTGCCGGGCATAACGAGAATTGTGTGCCACATGTTTTGCCCAGGGTACGGGACACCTCACATACTTTTTGCCAAGCAATCTATCTTAAGCTCCCTTCTACGTCGCACCTCGAGTTAGCTCATACGCTACATCCTCATATTTAGCTAAACTGCGGAAAAGGTAAAAGAATAAGTCAAGTTGTGGGTAAAGGTCTGCATGTGAAAGTACATCGCGGGCAAATGACTCACCAGTCCCCTACGAAAATATTGAGAATATTGTCGGTTAATTGGTGATTTCGATAAATTTTTATTTAAAAATTGAAGAAATAGAAGACGATGCTATGCAGAAAGATTTCTGGAACACTGATGTCACAAGGTTTTGGTCCACCCATACTATTATTACTAAGCCCACGCTGATTTAAGCGCATAGAAATCCAGTAGGTGACAATCTGCTAAAAGTGCTACTATGTGGATGAAGAGGACAGTCACTTAGCAACAATATTTTAAGGCATAACTGACAATTTTCTGGTGCTAGGAAAGGAGAGCTCAGCTGGAGTAATTTCCTGGGACTTTACCCCACGCAGTCGTAAACCAAAGAAAGTCCATATTAACTTTGCGTTGCTCCCAAGGCAATATTGTCATTATCACCAATCGGAAGCAAACAAATACATCAACACAAGTTTGTACAACTTCTGTGATGTCTTTATTAGAATAATGAACAGCACCTAGTGAAGTGCAAAGTCAAAGTGGTGTAGGACTAGGTGGGAACAGCAGGAAGGTGAGTAGGTGAAAAAGCAGGAAGTCTGACCAAGCCCTCTTGTTTTGTTCGTTTGTTTGTGTATTCTAACGTCTCACTGACTATGCAGGTGAGACTTACTCAAGTTTCAGTTTTTCACAAGTAAGAAGGTAGGCCGAAGGCCTACCTCGGATGATTGTATCCAGGATGATTGAATTTATGAGATTAGCCAAAAAATAGAAATCCCGCCGCTACACATTTACCGAAGCAAGGGTTCTTTAACCTCCGACACCACATTGACATGGTGTGAGAGGGACAGGCCCTTGGTGTGCTGTAAGTCTACCACAGCATAAATTGATAGCGAAGCTGAAGGCCCAGATAACTAAAGAAAGAAAGGACAGCACGAAAAGGCAAGCTGAAGCATTGGCAAAATCGACACCAGTCACAAAGGACCTAAAAACAAAAGGTCAGAAAAAAGACAGAAATAAACAAGCTGTTAAAAGTAAACTCGGATCTCGTAGCATCGGGACAAACCCAAGCCGAGACCATTACGGAGCCCCTAAGCAGGAGCCAGGAGCATAAGAGGGAACTGGAGCAGAGAGATGAGATTATTAATGATCTCATGGAAGCGAACAGCGAAAGGCAAAAAGAGGGAGGGAAAAGAAAGGGCAAAATCCAATAAGCAGTATAGTCCATGAAACAACATTCACCCCCAACCAGAAACAGGGACGATGACAAAGAAAGACCACGGCTGCCGACAATCATTGCAGCCACAGGGACGCCAAATGTGTCAATATTCCCGCCAGACCAAACCCTCCACCAGGAGGGTTTCCACATCCATTTTTTCTTTTTTTAAATTTCTATTTCATATTTTGTGCCATAGTTAGGTTTCCTTCAAGAATTTTAATACACTTTCGTCATAAGTGGTGTTGAAAACACTGTACATAGATGTTGTGTCTGCAAGATGTTTTCTTCTGCACTCAGCAGTCCTTCTACAGTGGAGTAGAAGATGCTCCACTGTCAGACGGGTACTGCAGTCTTGACATCTTGGTTCAATATGTGCTTTGTGTTACGATTGGCGCTAATTTAGATTGAGGACAGTTCTGATTTATCAGATTATTAAAGAAAATGTCTCCAGATTCAAAAATAGCAAGCAAGCAGTTATGGGTGCTACTAAGTAAGTCAAAATTCCAGCTCTGTGTCACCAACACCCTCATGCAAAGGTCAAGGCCATTGGAACGTTCCCAATGTCACTATTGTTACGCCTCATGAAATAATATTTAACTGATCACTTATGAAACTATTTTGTTGAATATTGATGTGAAAAAGATGATGAAAAGTGTCAGAGAAGTAACCACCATGTATTGAGGGTAGTTATTGATGATTAGGTGGCGGCATCACTTTAGTAATGCAAATGGTAATTAAGCAACATGGCAGAGAGGTCACTCTAAGTTTCACTTTATTAACTTTTTCCGCCCTGGCCAAAAATAGCTGCATAAAAGGTTACTTTATATATTTTGAAGACTATGGCAACCACATTGATTTAGCTGAGGAACACTGTAACATACCCTTGTTATGTACTAAGCAGATATTAGCATATTGAAATATTATTGTCAACCTGACTGTGCCACATAATCTAAGAGTGGGAGGTGACAGTGTACAGCCACACTGAAGTTTCCATGTGTATCGCTGGTATTGGCCGCTGAAATGAGCAGAGCAGATTCTCTAACTATATTTTATGCAGGAAAAAACACAAACAGTAACATGTAGAATCATAACACAGGCTAGGATGTACAAGAGATTTTATCTCATGGGAGCACTGTATTCAGAGATCAACTAGCCCGCATGAAACAAAATCTGGCTAGTTTACCCGAAGACACCCCTACCAACATTTTGACACATGACACAGGGGAGTATTGTAGAGACAAGAGCATTGTGCTGCACTGTCTTCTATCTAACACTACCCATGTAATGCAGCCATGTGACGTCTCTCTCTTCAAACCATGAAAAGCACATTGGCAGGCAGCAGTCAAGGTACACCAACCCTGGTCAGCCTGTCAACCGACAAAACTTTGCCAAAATCTCCAAAGGAACATGGCTTAAGGTATCTAGAGCTTTAATGATTTTCATGAGGTTTTGTGCCCAGAGCCCAGTGTGGCGTGAGGGTGTACAGTAATAGCAAGCCAAGTGAAAAAGGTGAGAAAGAAAAAAACCCCTTAGACATTAGGTTAAGTTTTTCACAAGTGATGGCAGGCCGAAGGGTTATCGTATCCAGGATGATCAAATCTAGCACCCTTTCGGCAGCACTGCATTCCAGTATATGGCTATTTGATATTTCGTCATGTCCAGGAAACCCCAACATGTTAATCACTACGTTCCTAGACTGACTGCCAGTGAAGGCATCCTCCCAAACTAATTCCTCTCACTTCGTGATTCGTGTCAGGGGAAACAACATCCCCACTGTACTTTGTCAACGGAAATCGGGACAATGAAAAGAGGACAGTAACTTCCTGGGGGAGGAAGACGATAAGGGTAAGAGTTTGCATTGTGAGACTTATGGGATTTTACAATGAAGAGAATGCACGTTGGGCTTTGCATGTTTTGCCAACCACAAAGCAATGCCACTTCTGTGTGTATTAGTCTCTAAGTCACCTGAATACAGTTCCGTCCGTTACAACTCTAAATAGCATTTGTTGTCATCTCTCTTTGACCCCCATACATCCTTGTTTGTTTGTGTAGTTTAACGTCCCACTGACTATGTAGGTGAGACTTACTCAAGTTTCAGTTTTTCACAAGTAAGAAGGTAGGCCGAAGGACTCTGGAACACGAGATGGATAACAGAGAAGACAAGGTGAAGGAAATGCCAAAAGGGCTGGTCTGTCAGCATTTTTTGTTTGTTTGTGTAGTTTAACGTCCCACTGACTATGCAGGTGAGACTTGCTCAAGTTTCAGTTTTTCACAAGTAAGAAGGAGGTCTGTTTGTTTGTTTGTTTGTGTAGTTTAACGTCCCACTGACTATGCAGGTGAGACTTACTCAAGTTTCAGTTTTTCACAAGTAGGAAGGTAGGCCGAAGGCCTACCTCGGATGATCGTATCCAGGATGATCGAATCTATGAGATGAGCCAAAAGATAGAAATCCCGCTCCTACACATTTACCGAAGCAAGGGTTCTTTAACCTCCGTCACCACATAGACATGGTGTGAGAGGGACAGGCCTTTGTTATGCTGTAAGTCTACCACAGCATGGGAAAGAGCAGCCATAGGTATAGTCGGGAAGCAATGAAAACTCCAAGCTGATACAAACTGTGTGCCATCAGTCTGGAGTGATACATCCCAACTCGCCAAACTAGTCTCCCCCATTTTTTTCTTCATTTTTTGTATTTTTTTCATTTTTTTGTATTTTTAATTTTATTTATTTTTTTAAATTTTTCATTTCATATTTTGTCCCATAGTTGGGTTTCCTTTAAGAATTTTAATACATTTTCGTCATGAGTGGTGTTGAAAACACTGTACATAGATGTTGTGTCTGAAAGATGTTTTCTTCTACTTTCTGCAGTCCTTCTACAGTGGAGTAGAAGATGCTCCACTGTCAGACGGGTACTGCAGTCTTGACATCTTGGTTCATATTCCCCATTCAGTCTGTACTCGTGTGTCAGTTTAGTGTGACCGATCCTTAGACGGTTTAATCTCACTTGTTCTGCTCGTTTTAGCTTTTTCCTCATTGTCACTCCTTTCAGTTTTGGCTGAACCGAGTACATGGTATTATGGCCCTTTTCTTTGTTCCATGCAGCTTGCCATTTTGCTTTCATGTGGCTATCTATGGATGGTAACAGGTCAGTGTATGGAATGGGAGTTAGGCGAGGTCTCAGACTCAGAGCTCTCTTTGCAGCTTCATCTGCTTCCTCATTTCCTTCGATTCCAATGTGACTTGGTAGCCAGCAGAAAAGTACTTCTTTTTTCTTCCTTTTCAGGTCAGAGGTCTGTCAGCAGCCAAAATGAGTATGCTCGTGTGCAGCTAAGTGAAAAAAAGGTAAGCCCAGAGGTGTATAAAACTTGGGATAGGCTAAAATGTGTGCACCCAAAGTTCCAGCTGTCATATTTGCCAGCAGAACTACGCCTATATTTATCTGTATGATGTAGGTGTTGATCAACAGCTAAGATGCTGGCGGTGGGCCAGGTGTTCTCTCGTACCAAACAGTATACTCAATTCATCGACGTCTGGGCTGGGCATGACATCTCGTTTGCCCTGGACGTCGATGGACAGCTTGGTAAGTGATCTTATTACATACCCTAATATACCTTGTTTTCTTTCCTTTAATTGTACAGCCTTTAACAGGGGGGCACTGCCGCTAAACCCACTTTACATCAATGTAAATAGAAGCAAGGTGGTGTTTGAGAACATTGCATTAATCAATTGTTTTATCACATTTATTGTTGTTTCTACAAGCACGGGGAGGAGGTAGTGGACGTGCACATTAATATTAATGCCTGACCCACATAGAGGGTGAGCCAGTGCAACTTGAGGACCTGGTGCAGGGCACTGTCCAGGCCACTCTGAAGGCGGTGCTAAGGCAGACAACCCTGTACAGGTAATTGTCCAGGCCGCTGCTATGGAAAACCATGCCCAGGTCGCTGCCATGTAAGACCATGTCCCTGTGCAGACCCATGCCAACGAGTGAGAGAAGGAAGCCAAGCAAAAGGGCCGAGATGGCAGCAAGAAGCTGAAGCTGATGAAGCCTTTCAGGCGCCTCTTCTACAGAGTTGCCAAGACGGTGCGAGCGGCAAGAAGAGCTGTTGGCTCACTCCTGCTCGGTTGCTGACAGTAATAGTAAGAAGCAATGAAGGAGAAGGACATGACAACGATGGTGACTCACATCTAGTTACATGAATGTGGTCAAGAAACGGAGTGAGAAGATCACCGAACTACTTGTGGCAGCAGCATCAAGAGCTTTCCATGATAATCTTCGTTCTCTACTCTGTTGTTCATTGCAGTGAAATCTCTCTTGTGAAGCGAGTGAAGTTAACACAAGGTCCCACATACAATGTACAATGTCCAAACATACATTTCATCTCGTCAATGTTACGACAGCTTGTTCAAGCCCAGTTCAGGTGAAGTTTCAATTGCAACAACTGTATATTAACGAGTATACTTAAAGAGAATATAATGTCATATGTTTGCAGATGGAAGAGCCAGGACAGCAGACAAGAAATGGAAAGGATGAGTTGCTGTGTGCAGGTCTGCTACCACCAAACGTGATATATTCAGGTGGAGTTGGTCCCCAACTGTGTTGGCTGGATTGAAACAAAAATCCTGAAACACGGGGATGAGGCCAAAGAAGATGTGCTGGATACTGATGTAGAATTTGACATCAGCTCAGGGGAGTCTGGTTACGAGACCTCTGATGGCCTCCCACTGGCACGTTGACACAAGAGCTACGACTGTGGGAGTGCAGGGGAGGGTGCTGACCTTACCACCAGGGGTGTCAGCCCTTTATAGGGAATGGTTGGAGACAATTCAGGCTGCTCATAGCTGGGTATTCTTGACAAGAGAGGTATTTATAGGCTGCTTGCCCAAAACAGCATTCACCACATCTATGAGGGGAGGGAGGAAGCACTACTATATAACGTCCCCTACTGGCGGATCTGAGCCAAGCCCTCAAGATGTGTCAAAATCCACCAAATAAAAAATAGGAGGAATCGAAAGGTCTTTGAACGCCCAACACCTCTTGAGGAACTTAAAAGTGCCAGTGCTACCTTCCGGACTACTATGCACCATCGTCTCTATTAGCGCAGGTTATGGCCTTATAGGTCATGATCCCAGGTATATTTGTCCGCGACATGTATATCTTCAAATAGCGGTATGAATTAAAGCCTATTAGCGCAGGTTATGGCCTTATAGGTCATGATCCAAGGTATATTTGTCCGCGACATGTATATCTTCAAATAGCGGTATGAATTAAAGCCTTTTTTTAAAAAAACCTTATATGATGGAATCTCACTCTACTTTATACAGCAACCAGCTATCCAATGTCATTTTTCTCAAATTTGTGTCATGATCTCCGATCGGTTTAAGCCTGGAATTCCGGCAGCTTCTTAAAACTCATGTTGGCATGTCTGATAATCTATGACGTTTTTTTTGTTTGTTTGTTTGTTTGTGTAGTTTAACGTCCCACTGAAAATGCAGGTGAGATTTACTCAAGTTTCAGTTTTTCACAAGTAAGAACGATGTTTTTTTGCATGATAGGAGAATCTTGTATCTCGCCATCCCATCCCCCCTTCAGGCCCAATACAACTGCAAGGGGAAGGAGACAAAGCAGACAGCAGAGGACGCTGCCACCTGATTGATTGATTGGATTGTTTTACGTCCACGTGTGCTATGACCCCTGGGACTTACTCAAGAGTTAATCGGACTCTCGGTCCGCTCTTTCCTCATCTAGGTTGGGTGTTTAAGTGCGTGTGCGCCTTACTGCAGACGGACAGTCTGCCACCTACCCCACTGCCTGCGGCCCGCAACACAAAGAAACAGAGGAACCTCAATGCCCCACTGCGTTGCCCACTAATGGACGGTCCACCCCTTGCCCCACTTTGTCAGCCACCTCCTATCTCACCAGGTTCACTGCCTGCCACCTCCCGTGTAAGTATTAATTGCATACTTTGCTTGATAATTCATCTTTTGATTCAATCTGTAAGTAGACATGTTAGACTAGCTGAAACCTATTTTAATTTTTAACTTTGAAAATGAACGCAAAATCAGTGTTCTGAGCTTTACTTTCACCGTGCCTGGTGATGAGAAAACAGTAAAGTAACCTAATACATGACTTCAGAAAAAATACTAACACATTTACATCTATATTTTTAAAATTCACAAGGACTTTGATGTGTGTGTGCAAGCGTGCTGCGTAATATGTACCTTAGACATAGGTAATTGTGAAGCCCTTTTCCATGCTGGGAGCGCGTTAAGGCAAAAGGGAGAATATGAGGAGGCGATGAGGTAAGCTTGCAGCCAATATTTTCACCCATCCTTACAAACTGGTTCTTTTCCGGGTGGATTTGTACTTCGATATCACAAATGGTGCACGATATTTCGTTTGAATTATAGGCCTAGTTGATATATTTAGTTTTGCATTGAACCTTCAGAACCCCCCGAGGATGAGGCACCTGGGGCAAAAAGTCTTCCAGCATTTGACAACAGGCAGTGCTAGGCTAATAATAATCCAACGGCCACCTCTTTCAACATACGCTCAATCAACAACTTGATACCTCAACATATTTCACTAACTTGTTTCTAGAGGTCTCATATACTATACATTTTGTGGGTTACTGTCATTCTGTTTGAAGTACATTTCCATTTACCAAGTAAGAAATATCAAATGTGCAGAGATACGTTAAATCAAGTGTTCTTTTCTTTGCAAAGGTTAGGAAGGGTAGAAACTATTATGGTGACCGACACTGACATACAGGTTGAGAAAGATGCAAGAAGAAACAAGCAGACAGCAAGGACGGCTATTACAGGCATCATGGCCCCCAGCCATATAACAGGCAGCAAGGACGTGGCCCCCAGAAGTAAGTATCTACATGAGAATTCACTCATCAGAATGAAAGGGAAATGAGCAGCCTTGTCACAGGTGACTTTTACTTTTGTGCTCCGGTCCTAGTCATTTCAGAACAGCAATAATAGTATTAGTAGTCTGGTAAATAAAGTTTTATTGCTAGTAGGCTACATACCATCAATGAGGATTAACCACTGTATATTAATTACTTTCCTAAACACTAATGACCTTGGATGTCCCTTCTAAAAGCCGAGAGATGTCTGCAAGGATTCTGGTCCAGATCCACGCCAAACAGACAAGCTTCTCACTTCGCTATGGGTATGACAGGAGGCATAAAAACACGATGGAAGATGGCAGCGTTTGTGTGGAACGGTGTCACGGAAGGAGAACTGGTGCGGCTGTGGGAGGAGAGGCCATCCCTCTACAACACAACAATGTCAGGATACTCCAACCGCGATATTAGGAGACAGGCTTTGGAGACGGGCAAGAGAAGCCCTATAGCGGGAGGTAGATGAGGGCATTCTTTGTTTGTTGTGTAGTTTAACATCAAATTTGTACACATTACTAAACTTTATTTGAAGATGGCCGTGATGCCATTTGAGATAAGATCAGGCTGGAGATACATATTGGTGGTGATCAGCATCACACCCACAGAAAAAGAGAGGGTTCCACAAGCCATAGCGTGTCAGGTATTTTATAATTTTGAAAAGTGGGTTCTTAAGGATCTGGTGGAAGAGGCCCTTAATGAATGCGCCGAAGAAACCATAGGTGATTTCGGATTATTGAACGACTTGTTTGAGTACGATATGACAGAGGAGCCGGAGCTGAGGTTGAAGAGTTAAAGAAGTCGGTAGCAGATTACAAGCAAGGTAGGCGAAGTATCCAGCAGAAGCAAAACTTAACGTTAAAGCCAATCAGAAAGAGAAGAAACCAGAGGATGTGATCACACGTCTGCATCAGTTTATTGAAGCCCACGAAAAAGATCTGGCATACTATGAGAACCTGACCAACTTCATGGAGAGTGATGAGATCAAGAGTTTTGAGGATGGTAAGTACATCAACAAGCTGCGTCTTACAATCATGATTCTTCTTGCTGAGTGCAACGTAAGTATGTCCAAGGTCATGAAGGTCATCAATGTAATCTTGAAAAATCTAACAGTTAAGAAACTGGCGCGGAACCCATCACGTGGTGTCTTACACCGACTTCTAATTGAGGCACAAGCAATAGGTAAAGATCATGTGGCGGAATGCATGCTGTCCGAAGCAGATCTCAAGTGTTTGTCTGGTAATGTCTTACATTCGGATGCAACATCGAAACACCATCAGCACTATGAGAGTTTTCAGGTCACACTCCCCAAGTGGAAAAACCATGTCAATCAATGGGCCTCAGCGAGACGGCAGGTGGTTCTACAGAAGAGCTTACAGAGAGAGGCATTCCTAAGCAACATCAAGGAGCTTGCTGCTGCAGTGGCCAACAAGGAAGAGAATGCAGTGGCCCGTTTGATAGCTTCTATCAAGTATACCCTGTCGGATCAAGGTTCCGTTAACCCAGCCTTCAAAGCAGCCCTCGAAAAAATTGGATCAGAAGTAGTGGAAACTGTAATTAAGGACTGGGATAAGGTACCCGATTACCCTCTAAATACTGCTGTGCGTTCCATTGCATTATCTTGATGACAACTTTGATGAATAATATTTCCCTTTATTTCTTAACAGTTACCGCTAACGAATCAACCTACCGTAGTGCAGTAGTAGACAATGGCTGAGGCACACCTCAAGAGTGGACTAGGTGCTATGAATTTGGTATGTATACTCTACATATAAAGACTGACCAGAAAATAATTGACATTGCATGGAGTTGGCCGAACAATTAAATAAGGATTGGAATGCTGATAAATACTCATTGGTATGCTTGGTATGCACTGTCCATGCAACCTATACCAAAGGGGCATCAAGTTCAACATTGATTGATTGATTGGATTGTTTTACGTCCAAGTGTGCTATGATGCCTGGGACTTACTCATGAGTTTATCGGACTCTGGGTCCGCTCTTTTCTCATCTAGGTTGCGCGTTTAAGTGTCTGAGTGCGTGCATGTGTTTATGAGTCTACTTGTAGCAGCGGTTTAATCTCACTTGTTCTGCTCGTCTTAGCTTTTTCCTCATTGTCACTCCTTTCAGTTTTGGCTGAACCGAGTACATGGTATTATGGCCCTTTTCTTTGTTCCATGCAGCTTGCCATTTTGCTTTCATGTGGCTATCTATGGATGGTAACAGGTCAGTGTATGGAATGGGAGTTAGGCGAGGTCTCAGACTATAGGCAGAGAAATGATGACAGAATTTTATACTCTTTGTTCTATAAATACACTCTGCCATAAAAAGACACTCTTGTCACTCAAAGCAGCTCTTTCACTCGCTTCTCGATGTCATGTTTACTAAGGTGCCGACTGAACAGCTTGGAAAGGCAATACTGGAAAGCGTGAAGCGCAACAAGACACAACTGCTCCAACTTCTAGAAAGACCAGTTGGATATCCACAGATGGACCTGCTGGCAGAGCAGCATGATGTGAATTATGAAGTAAGAGAATCATGGCAATACAATAGGATACAGGATGAGAATACCTGTAAGTAATGGTAGGACATCAGAACAACCTTCTTTATTTCCCTCACTGCTGCTGATCCAGGTTACAGGGGAGCCAGGTGTGGGTTTTAGTGATACTGAAACTTACACCCAGTATAAAATAAATATGTTCTAGCTCTGCAGCTGGGAAAAGTGACCAAATTCCATCTACCAGCAAAGAGTGAAATTCTTTATTGAGGGTACAACATCTAATATTAAACCCCTACACAATCGTGCACACGGCATAATTAATAAGAAACCATTGTGAGCACATTGGCAGGCAGCAGTCAAGGTACACTTGGACACCAACCTTGGCGAGTCTGTCACCCAACAAAACTTTGCCAAAATCTTGAAAAGGAACATGGCTTAAGGTATCTGGAGCTAATCTCGAAAAGGAACATGGCTGAAGGGATCTGGAGCGTTATTAATTTTCATCTATTTGTGTTACTTATTGGTTAGTTAGTGGTCCATACTGAGTGACAGAATTTATAAACGGCCTCTCATTGCAGTTTTCTATCCTTCTCCTGTAGGCGGAAAAAACTTCAGGAAGGCATTCATTCTGCCATATGGAGAGCCCTGTTGCATTCTTCCCGTCTGCCTCACTCATGGCCATGAGTGGCACACTGTCCACAGCTCAGAGGAAGTCATTGCCTCAATTCCTGTGCATGTGAGGAAGCTACGCCAGATAGGAGTAACTTTCTTTTTTAAATAACTAGAACACGGCAAGAACAGAGCAACCGTGATCCATATGAAGCAATTTACTTGCCTGCATACGAAGCACTCTAGTAGTGATTGGTATTTTCTAATTGCAGAAGGACTCGCTTATACACGATTATGTAATTATCACAAAATATACTCACGTAAGTAAATTGTACTTTCAAAATTCTACATTTACATAGATGCAGGCATGGGATTGTGTTCTGAAGAAAAATCCAAAAAGCAGACAAAGACTTTATCTGGGGGGCATTTTGTATACATTGCATGGCATAAAGGCCTCAAGAAACTGAGACCCACCCCCACTTAAACCATTAATTTCAGGACAGAGGAAAATTAAGAAAAGGTCAGAGAATAGATCTGGTTTTAGTTTCAATCGGGATTTATGATCTAATAGACAAAGACGAGAATGAAGCATTGTTCATGGAAAAATTTGAGAACAATTAAAACATGAAATGCATAATTCTAAGGCAACATGGTCTCTGCACTGCTGGTACCCATTTATTTTCAGGAGGACATCTGGCATGCCTCAGAATTACAAAAGATCTATTCAAGGTGTATGGCACAAGGGGCATGCTTTATTGATTGATTTGTTTAACGTCCAAGCGTACATAGTACCCTATGGGACAATAGGTCCTTATTTAGCCATATTAGGCTTACTCTACCCCACCAACAGTCAAAATCTCATCGGTGTACCAGCTGCCTGCCAGTCTGGAAGTCCCTCATCTTTGTGACAAGACCCTTTGTATCAACCCCCAGCATCTAGTGCTCGACATTTGTTTGTTTGTGTAGTTTAACGTCTCACTGACTATGCAGGTGAGACTTACTCAAGTTTCAGTTTTTTTAACACATAATTCTACTATCTGATATCTACTACTTTAAGCACAGAACGGAACCAAAAAGATGACATCCCACACCACCCAACTATTAGGGATGTTCCCTGCTTCGGGAGAGAAATGCACGAGGCTCTGCTAGAAAGGGTGGAGAGGATGGGTAAGAATGAGCTGAGGCAGCAGAAGGAAAAGGTGAAGGTGTTGAGGAATCCCAGCATCTGGACTTTTCAAAGAGTGAAGAGTCCTGTTTTGACAAAAAAAAACTGTGCAGATGTCTTTACTTTATTTGGCCTCTTAATCCTCAAAGGAAATCATTGCCTGTGAAGTGCAGGAAGAATGATAAAGCACTATATAGATAGTAATGCTTCTAGAACGTCGTATATGATATTATACGAGGCCATAAACATCACCACACACAAGTTAGTGGTGGATGTCTTCTGCTGTTTGATCAAGACTTGAAGTGCATGAATCAAAGGCATCTGGAGGTATTGAAAAACAGAATGAGAAAAAAAGGCACCACGAGTTTTCTTTGCACCTCTTCTTTACTCCCACACTGACCCCGCAGAGAGGAAACTCTTACAGACAAACCAGATGACAAACGTCAGGTTCAACCAGTCATGCTTCACAGAAGCAGATCTGGTAGTACTGGTGCACAACACGGTCCATTACTTAATCCTCCTGCCCAATATGCTTTAGTGTTTGACAAACGACATCTTCACCAATGAAACTCTTGTTCGACTTGCCAGGACAACATAGAAAATCTCTACTACAGCTCATCCATTAGCCACAAGGTCACATGCTGCTATTGTGGCAGTTCAGAAGCCACAGTTGCTCCAGAGTTGTTGTTTTTTTTTTGCATTTTTTAAAAGGAAATTTGTCAGAGGACAGTCTGCAGACCAAGTCATTGATTGATTGATCAGATGCAGGTCACAAAGCATTATCGAAACATTTGTATCATGTTGATCTAATGCAAAAACATAATTGTGTTTTGGCCTGTGAGATGAAGATCAGCATGGGTTTAGTGTCACGTATTATCACCACCTGGAGCACTTTCTTAGCTATTGAGCTGAAGCTTTTGTTTGAAATGAAATACAACCTGGATGACCCCGAGATGATTGATTGATTGATTGATTGATTGGTTTGTTTTACGTCCAAGTGTGCTATGACGCCTGGGACTTACTCAAGAGTTTATCGGACTCTCGGTCCCGAGATGATTGCTCCCTGCTATCACCGATATCCCTCTCTGAAGCTCGTCAGTGACTGAACTGATTGCAGAGAAGTCTTCTCTCTACGATGCTCGAAAGGAGGCCTTCTCAAATTACAAGAGCCGTGATACCATTAAGTTCAAGGTATCCTTGAAGCAGGGCTGATCACTGCAAACAAGTGCAAAGTTACTTTAGTACAACGCGATGCCCAACCCATTCATCGTGCATCATTGGGTCACAACCCTGGATGTGTGTTGCTGGATACCACCCAGATTGAGCCCAGCACAGTGCAGGACGTGCTAGAGGAAACCACTCCCTAAGTAGGTTATCTCGGGACAGGTTATGCATTTAATCTTGTCTACCCTCCCACACTGAAAAAGACTGACTATTAAATAGAGGAAAACATGACAGGTACATCGGCAGACAACAATTTCCAAAATTGACCCACCATAAGGACACTACCCTCATGCTCTAACGTGAGAAAGAGGGATATCCCACTGTAAGAAAATGCAAATATCATAAAACATCAGAAACTTATTAGATAGAAATAAAATAAATGTCGAGACTCAATCATATTGAGTAGTTTATTAGTTACACACCAGGGGGCGCCATTGTTCTCAGCCTCCAGTGTGCCGGTGGCCAGCATGGTCAGCCATTGATCAGAGCCTGGCCAGACTGGCTGCAGGGGTCAATTATTTTGCTTGGAAAAGACGGACAAAACAATGTCACGCTCCACCCGCTCGGCCGGCCCAGCCTTTAACCCTGTGGCTGGCCCCTCCGGGACGCAGCCCTTACCAGACTCCTAAAAGCTGAAGAAATTAAAAAATAACCTGCTCCTGTCAGGGAGCGTGGTAAGTAAATACAGCAAGGTTCATATGTCTATTATGCATTTCATTGTCACAGGATTTATTGTTGTCTGGGAGAACATTCACAAGTAGTCAAAGTTGAGGAATAGCTACACTGGATGAGTTGTCCTGCTGCTGTGATTGTTTGGTCCTTTCACCATGCACTTTCACTACAATGTGCGAAGAAAAGTGTTGAATAATCCATGTTAAACTTGCTCCCCCCATTTTCAATTATTTGATGTTGCGCACAGTGTCTCGATGATACCCGGATGTTAATTCAAAAATTAAATCATCATTTTACTTTTCATTTATTGCACTTAGTGATTTTCAAATACAGTTACATCTTCAAATCTTCATTATGTCTAAGAATCACAAGATACAAGTTTACATTTCCATAGAATGCACAGAAATAGTGAAATATCTGTCTGTGTCTCCTTTGAATCAACATATGGAAAACTGCATGTATACGGATCTGTAAGTTTTACAGGCGGTCTATGGCAAACTGAACAAGACAGGATGAGGTGTCTGGGAAGAAAGGAGCTATATTTTAGCATACTTACAACACATGAATGGAAGAGATCATAATTGATGTTCAAGATAGACCTTAAATGTTACCATTGTTAGTTACTTAAATGTGATCTAGATACAGCACCACACAGCAGGTCCCCTCAGTAATTGTTCACAACCACCATGCTGCACATTTGAGGGTTTCTTTCAGGAAAGTGGGCGGGCAGGCATAACCACAATCGCCACAACAACCATGGGCTTCAAAAATGAGCGGCCGCTCTGTGAACAGTTCATCCACCCCTACGCGGCGAGCCCCCCGTGGGCCCCCTACCAGTTCGCCCACCTGGAGGACTGGCGTACGGATGTCCCAGATATCAGGTGGGTTGTCCATGGAGGCCCCACCAAGGAAAGTAAGTAGATATAAACATGACTGAGAAAATAGGTGATTTAGCTAATTGAAGCCTGAAGTGTTCAGTGACTTTCTCATCACTCATGTGATCCTTGACTCACTGAACTCTGGGTCCTGTCTAATGCTAAACAGCGAATTCATTAAAAAAAAAAACCCATTGAAATCACTATATTTTTCTTCGGAAGACGTTAATACCAAGAAAGAGAAGATATTTTCTCTTTTTGTCAGCGGTATGGGGAGAAGAGCAGGAGCGACGTTAGTGGTAGTCTGCCTTGCAGTGGTAGGACATATATTTATATATTAATATATGTCCTACTACTGCAATGCTGCTTGAATATTGTACATTTCTGTGCTTCGACATCGTTTGTGAACAAAAACAGAAGCATGTTCCAAGACTAATGGTGAAGGAAAATCATGGAATAACAATCACCACCAAAGTGAGAATTCACAGGTCTTTCATGGTGGATAAAGACATCAAGGAGATTGACTTCTTCAGGCTGAAGTTAGGTAAGCTGGACCACTTCCACTCTCTATACTAAGAAATGGCAGCTGAATCGTCACCTAACAAATCAATATCAATTTAAAACAGATGTACCACAGCAGTGGCTCAAGCATCTATAAGTATTGTGAAAGCCAAACTCTAGCAGAAATGTTCCCCAGCAAGGGACCTGACTCTACATATGTATATAAGGGTACTATATTATGTATATACATCTTCAGAAAATCAGATTTTCCCTGATCTCAAATTTCCTGACCTGACATTTTCCCTGACAGTGGCAACCCTGGAACAACTACCGTAAAACCTCGCTTATAGGTCGACCCCGTTTATAGGTCGAGTTGGACTTTTGGGTTAAAAATTCGACCTATAGCAAAATACTTTGACATTTGCCAAAACCCCGGTTATAGGTTGAATTGGACTTTGAGATTTTTTTGGGGGCAGGCCCCCCCACAGATGCCCCCTAAGCGACCCTTTCCTGGGTCAAAAGTTGGTCATATTTATGATTTATTGCCCAAGTTGGCCCATAACCCGTCCATAATGAGCTCTATCCTTTGTATGTCACAACTGTGTTTGTGTACGTTTCTGCTATATTCTATCCTTTAAATAATTTTTTTAGGGCCTAATTACTTTTTACTTTTCAGCAAAACCCCGCTTATAGGTCGAGTTGGACTTTTTTGGGGAAAAAAATCGACCTATAGCAAAAATAAATACCAAAAAAAAATCGACCTATAAGCGAGGTTTTACGGTAGCTCAATAATTCAAATGTTTATGTGACCCTGCCGGTTACAGAGGCGACATCTCCAACGATATGGCCATGATGTGATACTATTGGATGCCACACATAAAACCACACAATATCACCTACCACTGTACTTTGTGACTGTTCCTACAAATGGAGCTTACATGGTGATCGGAAGAACTGTTTGACCCCTCGAGTGTTGCGTGGTAGATACGGACGCACGTTACCATGGGAATATCTCTCGGCTTTATCTGGAGCAGAGAGACGCTGAAGCGTCCTGCCCAGATTTGGACGGGAGTCCTTCAATACTTTGGGACTCTTCTTTCAAGAGAGGTCGGAATCCCCCCTCCTCCCCTTGATCAAAGGCTCGACATAGCCTATTTAACCTCCCCCCCGCAGGTAAGTGATAATTTTATTTGGCCTACAACAGAAGGGGGGGTGAAGACGTGTGAGCCTAAGTTTTACTGAAAAGCAGTGTTCTTTTTTTTATGCCCCCCTTCTCAAAATAAACACCAGTTCATGTAACCCCATAGTTTATAGTTCTACCCACTATGTTAAAATAAAGCATTCTTTCTCGGGTATGTGACCATTTCAGTCACATACGTTTAAAACCAGCATTTCATCACATAGGCAAAAGGAGGAGCATGAGCATTCATGCTAAGGGAAGCACCCTTTCTGTTTGCAACAGAAGCCTACGGCATGGGGACAGAAGCCCAAGGTATCAGGTGGGTTGTCCATGGAGGCCCCACCCATGTCCCTGGAAAGTAAGTAGATATTGTAGCGGGAAACGACGGGGGCAAGGGCCGCCGGTAACGATGACCGCATCTGTGACGTCACCGACCGACCCCTCCAAGTTCAGTTTGTTGCCCCAGATCCTACAGTCAAGACGTCACAGGTGCACCTCCACCTTGGCCAGGGATCAGCTCTAACAAGCCATCCTAAGCTACTCCATTCAAATCTAGTTCCGGTAGGGTGTGTTGATCATTGTATATATATATTTGTACCTGTTTCCCACTGTGAAATACACATTATTTGGCAGCAAAGTCACCAAGTTTGTCTCTCCCTGCAGCGGCGACCATCAGGTCGTCGGTGCCCATCGTCAATCAATATCCCCTCCATATTCATCAAGATCTCATAATATTAACATGTAGTCGACCTTAGTTTCCCTTCCCTGATATAAACATGACTGAGAAAATAGATGATTTAGCTGATTGAGTAAATACTGACCGTGTCATGATATCAATATTTATTGTATCTGAGATGAGCTGAAGACAGAGTGCCGCAGTGTATATCAGGGATCCACACTACCTGATTCAGAAAACATGGAAGGATCCATCTCAGAAGAGCTGCTATGACTTTGCTTGCGGTCTGGATGCTTCAAAGATGTGCAGTTTTCCATGGGTATTTGTCTACTGTAGCCGTATACCAATACTACTTGGTTCAGAAAAGAGCAACTCAGAAATGATAGAGGCCTAACAGAGCAAACCCTCATTGGTGTCACTGCTAACATACAAGTCCAGGAAATAAGGCAGTTCTCAGCGTGTCCACAATACTCTAGTGCTTACACACATTGTATAGGCAAAGATAGAACTGTTATCACATTTGATAAGGCAATATACTGCAAGGCAAAAGAGATCCAAAGGCATCGTAAGAGGAGTTCTCTGACTTTGCTGCTCATCTAGATGGGTAACGCCAGAACTCATATTGATTGATAGGCAGTTTAATCTCCGGAGGGCAAGTTGCATTTACAGGTAATATGCATTACTTTCTGGATAAAAACGTACTTTTCATGTTTTCTTTTACAAAGGACAATTAGTGCTATTTATCTCATGAAAGACAATGTTTTGAAATATTCTTTACCCAGCACCTGAAAAACGCAAGACGTAATTCCTAATTTATTGATTGTTATTTTGTTTAATGTCCGGAGGGCAAATTGCATTTTGCATTCCAGACTGCCATTGGATTAAGTTTTTCACAAGTGACCAAGGGTGATCATACCCGGGATGATTGAATCTATGAGATGAGCCAAGAGATAGAAATCCTGCTCCTACACATTACAGAGAAAAGCTCAGCAGCATGCATGGTTGTATAACTTGAAGAGATTGAAATCCTTCAAGAGCAGCATACCGGAATGTTGCAGCAATTGCTGATGCAAAAGGAGAACACTTCTAGCACAAAACCTAAAATAATTTATTCAACATAATATGCTGATACCTCACAGCAATGCATTCTGTGAGGGCATCCTCAGAGATTCACAATCGAAGCCAAAATGTTTAAGAAGGACATGCAAGGACAAGTGTCACTGCAGAAAAAACTAAACATGACTTCTAAACATCTTGAGGAATCAGGAAGGAGCAATTCTTGCAGGAGATTTGCGCCACAGACATGGCAAAAGACTGGCTTTTGACACACCATTTTCTTGGGGTTAATAGTTATGGCACATGTACTTTGTGTATGAGAAAAATTAACATAAAGATTTGTACTAATGCCTTGATACATCTGTATTTCAGAAATAGCAGTGACACGCCCACGCATCCTTGTCATCGGAGACTCCATATGCCACATGAAACACCTGAAGGTGTTCACCAAGAGGATGTCTGGGGACTTTTTGTTTGTTTGTGTAGTTTAACATCCCACTGACTATGCAGGTGAGACTTACTCAAGTTTCAGTTTTTCACAAGAAAGAAGGTAGGCCAGGATGATCGAATCTATAAAAGATAGAAATCCCGCTCCTACACATTTACCGAAGCAAGGGTTCTTTAACCTGCGTCACCACATAGACATGGTGTGAGAGGGACATGCCTTTGTTATGCTGTAAGTCTACCACAGAATGGGAAAGCACAGCCATAGTTTTAGCTATAGTCATAAAGCAATGAAAACTCCAAGCTAATACAAACTGTGTGCCATCGGTCTGGAATGATACATCCCGACTCGCCAAACTAGTCTCCCCCATTTCTTTTTTAAAATTCCTATTTCATATTTTGTCCCATAGTTCGGTTTCCTCAGCTAAGACCATACACCTTCCTTATTGCATATAAATTCTGAGATATGTGAACAATTTAATTCATATATCAAGAAGATCCAGTTCAGTGGTCGTGCCATGAATCAGACTCATTTCATTTTCTATTTACAGGTTTTCATTCAATTGTGGAATGTAAAAAAGTAGTTGTTACCATGTTTTATTCATGATTGGAATTTCCTTTCATGCAAGGATGTCTATTATATATTATGATATACAATATATACCAATAATATGATGGACCGATATGGCCTGTGTGGACTGGACTTGGCCTGTGTACGATCCGGCTATACAGGCCACATTAGCCTTTACCCATAGCGGTAGATGGCGACGTACCCCCTGCAAGAACCGACCAGACAAACCCCCCGGCTAACCAAGCTATATCCCCGGAAAACCCCTCTGATCATCCTATCATTAAACTGACTGCTACCCAGAAGACGGCACGGACTCTGGACGGGGGTTGCCAAGTCACTCCACAAGCGAGAGGCGAGATTATCACACTACATGAGATCGCTGAGCTTGTGAGAGGCGCTCTACCCCATGTCCAAAACCTCTTACTTGCAAAGCACTGTGAAGGCGCTGTCCCGCGTTATGGCCAGAAGTCGGCACTGGCCCGGGCCCTTGGAATGTGCCGCAACAGTGTGCTCCCAGCTAAGGTCTGTATTAAACGCAACTCGCGTGCCAGCATAGCCAAGTGGAAGCGAGTTGCCGTGAATGGCTTCCTACGACGGACCGACAACTCCTGCACACTCCCGGACAAGCGCCATTACTCGGGGAAGAAGCGGGCGATTCAATACCTGGGCTAGTACCATAGTAGGCAGGGCCAGACAAACCACGTAGAGAAACCCAAACGGTTTTCTATGCCACGAAAGAGAAAGAAACCCAAACAGGCCTCACCACCACAGCAGAGAGTGGCTCACAAACCATAATGGCTAGTCTCAGCATGCAGAGAGAAGGAAACCCAAACAGGTACAACCAAGAACATTCCAACCGGTGGGAGTGGAACCCCTGCAATTGGAGAGTAAGGACTGCTTTAGACGAGTAATACATTTGTTTCAGACAGACCAACATGGGGAAAGACCTATGGCCTGACATGGTTAGTCAAATGTATTCTGATCACTCGGAACCTTGCCCTTGCTTTGCTTTGAAATTTGTGGAGTGTAGCTTGTCAGCACGACCACTGGCTGCTACCACATGGACACGCTGCCAGCAGGAACTGAGGTCCAGGATGCCCTGAAGGATGAGCTCCTGAGGGGGTGGAAGGGGCTGCACCACACTGGGGTGGCAGCTGTTAACAAGTGCTTCAAAAGGATTGTCTATCAGGTAGGGTTTTCCCATCTTGCCAAGCACCATAACTAACAACACTAGGACTGATTTGCCTCATTGAAGCACTGTGTACTAATTATAATCTATATTTACTATGAACAGTGCATAAGCCTAAGAATAGCTTTTAAAAAAATTAATCAAAATTGATGCAATGACTAGGTGTGCAGAGAAAAATTATTTCAATGAAAAACAGAATCACAAAAAGACTGATCCTTACTTTGGCAGCCTGCAACTAATTTCTTACTTTCTTCGCAGCACATTTGGCTGCTTGGTGACAGCTTGTTGCAAGACTGCCTCACAACGTGTCTATCCCTGGAACTACACCATCTTGTCTTAAATGAAAGGGTGGCTGGAGAGATATTCAACGTCCTGAGGCGTACAAGAGTGACCATTGTGAGTGAGGAAAAGCTACTGAATTTGGAGGTCCATCCATGTCACTCTATTTGGCTGCAAGAAGGCTCATAGTTGACCTTCGCACTCTCACTTCTAAACAAAGATTGTACCCAATGCTAAACTATGACCTAAAGCTATAATCGGTATAAACATAAGTGTATCTGTTTGATTGATTGGATTGTTTTACGTCCAAGTGTCCTATGACCCCTGGGACTTGCTCTAGATTTATTGGACTCTCGGTCCGTTTATTTCTCATCTAGGTTGCTATTTAAGTGTGTAAGTGCGTGTGCATGTGTTAATGAGTCTACTTAAATGTTGAACAATTTAAAGTTTCGTTGTTTTCACTGGATGCCGATTTTAATTGGCCTATGTTGTCATTAGTTATCAGTCTTAATGTTCCGGAGGATCCTCGAAACCTGAAGTATGGAATTGAAGGACCTGGGTCTATCCTGCTAAGTGACAAGATGGTCGAGCAGTGCTGGGAGTCTGGTACATTCGAATATGAAACTCCCCGTAGTCTCCAGAACACTACCGGTATATTTTCTCTCTCGAATGCCTTCGGTTGGAGAACCTCAGCTGAGCAGTATGACACTGCTTGGACAGATATTAAACACGATGGCCGCATGTAACAGCCTAAATTGTCTATTGAATAATACTACCAAGTTCTACACTACTCTACAACTGCCAGCTGGACTACAATCAAGGGATTTACATGATCCTGCCAAAGACAGTCACAGGTTTCTTGGCAACATCTGCAGTGACAGGTGAGCACATATTTTTCAAAATAAAAATATGAAACACACAGGGAATTGAGGTTCCTTTGGGCATGTCAATTTACATTCATTGGCATAACCTGAAAATGTATAGGTATACTACAACATTACATCACAGACCATTCCTCTTTTTTTGTGTGTTGTAGTTTAATGTCCCATTGGCAATGCAGAAGAGACTTTCTCAAGTTTCAGTTTTTCACAAGATGATTGTTTCCAGGATGATTGAATCTATGAGATGATTGAATCTATTGATTGGGTTGTTTTTTGTCCATGTGTGCTAAGAGGCCTGGGACTTACTCAAGAATTTGGGCAGCAATTTCCAAAGAAGACAAATGGGCACTGCAGCTTCAGAGGGCAACAGCAGCTGCTTTCCTGCTGCTCAACTCGTGTTCAGACCGACTTAACTCCAGTATGTAAGTACACTCCTTGCATATCAGCACTGCCTGCAAAAGGAAGGCATAGAATTTCTCAAAGACATTGGGGTATCGGTTTCCCACTGGTCGCTGCTACAGGAACAGGATCGCCTGAGACCCATGACACGGAGATATACAACTTGGAGGCAGCAGTGAGTTTTATAAGATTGTCACCTTAGATACCCACCTACACGTATAATCATATATAATGTATGTGTCCATGAACAGAATAACTGATGACAGCGGGAAAGGTCTTCTCCTCCGTAGAGTCGCACACACACTTTGTGGATATCTGGGCCAGCGAGGACACTTCCTACGCCCTGGATGTTGATGACCAACTCCATGTATGGGTGCTGAACAACTCCGGTCAGCTGGGTAAGTACTATGGCCGTAGGTCTATTATGAGAACCACAGCCATGGTAGTACTAGAACCATACTATTGTCATGGTAATACTAGAACCTTTATCAACTCCTCAGATTTTTCGGATTTCTCCTTGTTCAAATCGGTCATTCTAGCGATTGGGTGGGAGTGGAACCCCTGCAATTGGAGAGTAAGGACTGCTTTAGACGAGTAATACATTTGTTTCAGACAGACCAACATGGGGAAAGACCTATGGCCTGACATGGTTAGTCAAATGTATTCTGATCACTCGGAACCTTGCCCTTGCTTTGCTTTGAAATTTGACAGGGATTTACTTAAAGCTTGGCAGTGGCATGTCAAGGGTACTAGTACACAAACACAAGATGTATAAAAAAGTGCTGCAAATGCCGGCTTTCAACACCAAAATCTAAACATGCGTTAAATGCTGAGGTGAACTGTTTGAATTCTTCAATTCCAGAACAGAACAAAAATGTGTGTGATGTTTGAAGATGACACACATCACAAGCTGAACCTGGCATATCTGGTTTTGATTCTACGTCACCGTGGAGAACAGAGTCGCAAAGAACAAGATTCAATTTCCCTATGTAGATGCAGACAACGGCCCTTCCGAAACAAAACTACAATGACATCTCTTGCTTTCTCTCTATGTGGACTGAGTTAGTCAAAAAAAAATATTAATTGGCGTTTCTAACTTTCTCTTGTAGAGCATCCTACAATGCAAGACGTGACTAAAGATCCTCCTACTATGGCACAACCTGATTTGACACCAGCCATGATGATCATAATTCGGTAATACGCTTGAACTTACAAACATAGAAATGCATCATATCCACTACACTATTAGCTCTATACTAACCTGTACTTCATACAATGTCTCCAAGCAGCACCTTATTCAATGTCACTTGATACTTTACATTTTATAATTATTTCTTGTACAACCGGCAGAGGCCGGAAACATAGATGGTGCACTCAATTAGTGTCAAACTGCCAGCAGTGCCCACATTAATCACCATCTCTAGTTTTCTTTCAGAGTTCCTGAGTTCCTGCATCAACTTCAAGCAGCACTGAAAGGCTGCATACGAAAGAACGGAGAGCCGCTCGCTGCACTTGCTCAGCATATCCGTTACCTGGTTAAGCTCACTTACCCACGGCTTCTGCCAATTGCCACAGACGTAATGGCAATAGAGCAGTTCATTCATAGCCTGGACTCCCAAGCACTGGGGAAGGCTGTGTACAATCCGAGAGGAAGCGTGGCAGGAGTCGGAATCAAAACCGGCTGCCAGCCGAGTACGCTTCAGCCCTACTGACAGTTCGAAGGCACACCAGAAACAGATGGAGGACCGCATGGCCACGTTTACTGCGGAGCTGGCCGTCCTAAGGGCGGAGAAGACCCGGTTCCACTCAGATAAATAGCACCAAGACCTGAAGTCTTGCCCAGCCTAGTCATACCTTACCCATAAACCAGCACCAGAGGGCAGATGATATATATACCAGGAATTCAGCTCGACCAAATAATGGAGGATACAATTAACAAGGAAACTCAAACGGGTGGTGGTACAAAAGGCCTTAACCCCAAAGACTGCTGCGGAAGCAAATTGCCATCAACAGACAGTTGAATGATTGCAGAAGTTGAGAGCCTAGAAGTGCTACGAAAAAAACATGAACCAAGCAATCGGTTGAACTATGAGACTGAAAGTAGAAGAGAAGGGAGGGGAGAAGGGAGGGTAGAACCGCTCCACAACTTGGCAAAGCATCAATGTCATTGTGTTAGAATAAGCGCCATCAAGTCATGAACTACAACACTACGTTCTGCAACAACAATTACCTAATTACCTTCAATTATCTCAAGGTCCCAGAGGCAAAAGAGAAAACCCCAACATAGGCGTGTAGGAGTGACAAATAAGCACCTAATAAGTCCTGGAAATGCTCACTTTACAAGCTAGATGGTATGGACTGGGGAGGTTTGAGAAAATGTGGAGGCTATAGTTTATAAAGGAGGTAAATAAATTTAGATAAAATGTGAATCTCCATGTGTCAAAGCCATCAGAGAAGCATGTATAAAATGCTCTCGTTTTCACCAAAATAGCTTAGATTTCAAGAAAATAACCACAATGAACATGCCTATGTTGGGCTTGAAAATTTGGAAATTTGTGAAAATATTGAAGTCAGATAATGAATTTTATGAAATTAGTCTGAGCGCTTGTTATTAGTATTTAGACTCACATGCATAGGTGGCTCACCATTTTTCTTGGGGTTAATGTTAGTTATAGAGTGTGTACTTTGTGTATGAAAAATAGTAAGATTTGTACCAATGCCAGAAGGATGGTACACACCTAAACTCGACCAGACATTGCACAACTAGCAGCTAAAAAAACAGGGAGTGGAATAACCAGTTTGGAAAACTAAAGGACAGTGTCTCTCTACCACTATTGGTGAGTACAATTCTCAAATTACCCTTTCAGCTATAGTCTGACTTGGCCTATTTGTGACATGCTCACCAAATTTTTGTTTATTTGTTGTGCTGATGCACTAATGCAGCACTTTCATTTTGGGAGAGTTTTTCAAATTCAAAATTGGATGTGAAATTGAACTTTCACTATCTTGATGCAACCCCTCACAAGGCGTCGCATAAGACTCAGGGTGGTAATAATAGACTCGACATTATTGAATTGGTTGGAAATAATCTTTTATTAAAAAATTCAAAAAGAAAAGAGTTGGTCAATGGATTTTACTTTTCAAAAACTGGTGCGAGTGAGCATTGTTTTTTAAAAGAGCTTTTCATTATCTTTAACCAGTGACTCCGGGCGACTGGACACCTCTTAGGATACAAACCACCGGAAATCCATATAAAAGCAGGATATTTCCCAGTGATTAAAGAAAACTAATTTTCCTGTTTACGATGAGGCGGCGGCTTTGTCTACTTTCCCTCCAAATTTGGATTTAACTTCCCCATCTTCAGTCCCAGGACCTGCTTCAGTCACCAAGAATTTGGACTCCACAAACACTGTAAATCTAACACAGCGAATTTGGTGAATCCCCTGCGGGTAAAAAACCATAACAATGGAAAACGTCAGAAAGCTGCAACAACAGAACAAATGTTCAAAAATCATCATGTCCAGTGTCACCCTTTTGACTGGATTGTTTATAGGAGTAGACTAACCCAATTGACTCCTAATAACAAGTGACTTTAACTTGTTTGTTTGTGTAGTTTAACGTCCCACTGACTATGCAGGTGAGACTTTCTCAAGTTTCAGTTTTTCACAAGTGAGAAGGTAGGCCGAAGGATGATCGTATCCAGGATGATCCATGGGCAGCGCCTGTGGTGCCAGTAAAGAAGAAAGACGGCACCATGTTTTTCTGCGTGGACTACCGGCGGCTCAACGGAATCACCACCAAAGATGCCTACCCACTCCCCAGGATTGATGATTCCCTGGACACCCTGGTGGGGTCGGTGTGGTTCAGCACTATGGACCTGGTGAGTGGCTACTGGCAGGTGGCCATGGCGCCCGAGGACCGCGAGAAGACGGCCTTAAATCTTTTTATATATTTTTGTTGTAATTTTTGGTTGTTTAATTTCTATTTCATATTTTGTCCCATAGTTGGGATTCCTTTAAGAATTTGAGAATATTTATTGTCATCAGTGGTGTTGAAAACACTGTACATGGATGTTGCGTTTGCAAGATGTTTCCTTCTGCTCTCAGTGGTCCTTCTACAGTGGAGTAGTAGATGCTTCACTGTTAGACGGGTACTGCAATCTTGACATGTTGGTTCATATTCCCCATTCAGTCTGTACTCGTTAGTTTGGTATGGCCGATCCGTAGACGGTTTAATTTCACTTGTTCTGCACGCTTCAGCTTTTTCCTCATTGTCACTCCTTTAAGTTTTGGTTGAATCAGGTACGTGCAACTTCAGGACCTGGTCCACGCTGCTGCAACGGCGGAGGATTTCTCTCTTGAAGCATTTCTCTCTTGAATAAAATGGAAAAAACAGGAGAGCGTACTCAAGACAAAGCTGCTCTACAAGAAATTGGAGCTGGCTCGGCAAGCCCTCAGGTTGAACTGTGAAGTCTTCAAGGGCTAAAACAAGAAAATGACATGCTAAGACGTGTGGTCAAAGTAAAAGATAAAAGAACCAAGGTAAAAACAGCGCATTCTTCAGGCCACCCCTGTCAAGCTGTCTGCACCTGAATGATTCCGGCATTCAGGAAGACTGCATTGCCCGGTTCCAAGTTCTGATTGGGTTTCTATAACCATACATTCCTCTCACCCAAGAGCAGAGAGGTCATCTTCAGTGAGGCAGATATCCCATGTTATTCCCATTTGTCTGTACCTATTGTGAAGCCCCAGTCCTTGAAAAAAATGACATTAATAGCACGGGTCATTATCAGGGATGCATGGTATTCAAGAGGGAATATCAAGACCAGGCTAACCAGGGAATTTTTTGTAAACGATTTGTAGATAAAGGTCCACCCGAGTCCCTAAATTCGTATCTTCCACGTGGAACCAGCCACTCCCCCAGCTTCATCCTACAAGCTGAGGAGGCCAAATTAAATCAAACTCTCCAAAGCATCCACTAGTAGCATGGTAGGAATGGGAGGCACCAGCGCTGATGATGACATCTGGGAATGCCATGTCTGTAAAAATAACTTTTGGCCGGCCTACTAATGTATTTTCTGGTAATACAGCGCTCTGCTCTCTTCAGTGGCTTACCTTCCAAGTATGACAAATATAACACATGATATTATCACGTGTTAAGTGAAATATCTAGTATAAATGATGTAATTCACTTTACACTTCACTTGACCAGATGTAAATCATTATATTAAACTTTTTGCATTAATTTAACGCTGTCACCCAAACATAACGCTCAAACGTTTAACTCTTAGCAAAAATAAGACAGCCACTGGACAAAATTACTAGAGACAACCTGTACTATTGGAAATAACCAACCGAAATATTCATATGCAGTTGCTTTGACATAATATGCATTCAAGAAACCAGTTTTAGCTTGTTCCTATGCTTATTCTATACGAACTTGTTCAACGTTCAATCACAAGACGACCTAACAGAGCATTAGAAAGCCTGCAGTGTCATGAGTGCTGCCAACAATCATGGCTACCAAGCAGAACATGACCCATCTCTTAATGCCACCAGGACAGTGTTGATAACTTTCCGGATAGCCTGCTTAGGCAGCTGCTCAGTATGTCTCCACTAAGACAAGTAAGAAGTAGACGTAGTTAGGTCATGCTAAAACTAACTTACTATGAAATACTATTCTAACAACATAGTACTGCTGAAAGCATCCATCTTAATTGCACAATTCAGCAAAAAAAAAGTTTCTCCAGAGAAGATTCATTTGAGGTGTTACTACCTGTGGCAGGCGTCTTAGACAGGTGGTCACATACTGTTTTAGAGGCTGTCAGTCTCCAGCAAACTCAGCAGCAAGCTGCCAGGAGAAAATGTGTTCAAGGAAATGTATAACATGCATAAAATTTAATAATTTCATTACTTTCAGAGAGATCCTTGAACTTTGCCCGACCCAACTGCCACTATAATACGCACATATCATTTGGTATTTTTACACTAGAGGAACCTGAGCTAGACAACTTGGCGGCTGAGGCTCTCAGCTACTTGGATATGCACCCAGATAACTATACTGGAAAAGTTGAAAAATGTAAACAGTAAACTTGCAGCAGTACGTGACAAATTTGACCGAGACGGCATCCCAATACGGGATCCAGATGTGGCAGTGGTGCTATGCCAATTGGAACTTAGGCTACCAGAAAGAGTAAAGATTGAGATCTAAAAGCCTCCAGGAAAGAGTCAACCTCACTAAAACTGATATGAAACTGAGGCTGAATGTTCTCCTACACAATCAAGTCCTATGTAACAAACAGGAGATGCAGGAAGAGGAACCCAATCAGTCCACGTCCGCAGCGCCACTCAAGCTCATACAAGAGGTTGTGCGACGGTTGCCACCGGGTGTCAAACTAAGACTGATATCATTTATATCAAGGACGTATCAGATTACAGTGCAGCCTCCTATATGTTAATATGTCGTCTTCTTCAGTAGTGGTAAATACTTTAGACATGGATGTAACGTACAAGAAACTGATTCCGACCATTATTTATAGCATGGATGTTGAAGAAATGATGTTGAAGAAATAAAAGAACTATACTTAGAGTTAAATATCTTTACATTTGAGCTTAAAAGGGAGCAGTTAGAGGCCAGAGATTCAGCTTTAAAGGTGGCTGGATGTGGAGTGTAGCTTGTCAGCACGACCACTGGCTGCTACCACATGGACACGCTGCCAGCAGGAACTGAGGTCCAGGATGCCCTGAAGGATGAGCTCCTGAGGGGGTGGAAGGGGCTGCACCACACTGGGGTGGCAGCTGTTAACAAGTGCTTCAAAAGGATTGTCTATCAGGTAGGGTTTTCCCATCTTGCCAAGCACCATAACTAACAACACTAGGACTGATTTGCCTCATTGAAGCACTGTGTACTAATTATAATCTATATTTACTATGAACAGTGCATAAGCCTAAGAATAGCTTTTAAAAAAATTAATCAAAATTGATGCAATGACTAGGTGTGCAGAGAAAAATTATTTCAATGAAAAACAGAATCACAAAAAGACTGATCCTTACTTTGGCAGCCTGCAACTAATTTCTTACTTTCTTCGCAGCACATTTGGCTGCTTGGTGACAGCTTGTTGCAAGACTGCCTCACAACGTGTCTATCCCTGGAACTACACCATCTTGTCTTAAATGAAAGGGAGGCTGGAGAGATATTCAACGTCCTGAGGCGTACAAGAGTGACCATTGTGAGTGAGGAAAAGCTACTGAATTTGGAGGTCCATCCATGTCACTCTATTTGGCTGCAAGAAGGCTCATAGTTGACCTTCGCACTCTCACTTCTAAACAAAGATTGTACCCAATGCTAAACTATGACCTAAAGCTATAATCGGTATAAACATAAGTGTATCTGTTTGATTGATTGGATTGTTTTACGTCCAAGTGTCCTATGACCCCTGGGACTTGCTCTAGATTTATTGGACTCTCGGTCCGTTTATTTCTCATCTAGGTTGCTATTTAAGTGTGTAAGTGCGTGTGCATGTGTTAATGAGTCTACTTAAATGTTGAACAATTTAAAGTTTCGTTGTTTTCACTGGATGCCGATTTTAATTGGCCTATGTTGTCATTAGTTATCAGTCTTAATGTTCCGGAGGATCCTCGAAACCTGAAGTATGGAATTGAAGGACCTGGGTCTATCCTGCTAAGTGACAAGATGGTCGAGCAGTGCTGGGAGTCTGGTACATTCGAATATGAAACTCCCCGTAGTCTCCAGAACACTACCGGTATATTTTTTCTCTCGAATGCCTTCGGTTGGAGAACCTCAGCTGAGCAGTATGACACTGCTTGGACAGATATTAAACACGATGGCCGCATGTAACAGCCTATATTGTCTATTGAATAATACTACCAAGTTCTACACTACTCTACAACTGCCAGCTGGACTACAATCAAGGGATTTACATGATCCTGCCAAAGACAGTCACAGGTTTCTTGGCAACATCTGCAGTGACAGGTGAGCACATATTTTTCAAAATAAAAATATGAAACACACAGGGAATTGAGGTTCCTTTGGGCATGTCAATTTACATTCATTGGCATAACCTGAAAATGTATAGGTATACTACAACATTACATCACAGACCATTCCTCTTTTTTTGTGTGTTGTAGTTTAATGTCCCATTGGCAATGCAGAAGAGACTTTCTCAAGTTTCAGTTTTTCACAAGATGATTGTTTCCAGGATGATTGAATCTATGAGATGATTGAATCTATTGATTGGGTTGTTTTTTGTCCATGTGTGCTAAGAGGCCTGGGACTTACTCAAGAATTTGGGCAGCAATTTCCAAAGAAGACAAATGGGCACTGCAGCTTCAGAGGGCAACAGCAGCTGCTTTCCTGCTGCTCAACTCGTGTTCAGACCGACTTAACTCCAGTATGTAAGTACACTCCTTGCATATCAGCACTGCCTGCAAAAGGAAGGCATAGAATTTCTCAAAGACATTGGGGTATCGGTTTCCCACTGGTCGCTGCTACAGGAACAGGATCGCCTGAGACCCATGACACGGAGATATACAACTTGGAGGCAGCAGTGAGTTTTATAAGATTGTCACCTTAGATACCCACCTACACGTATAATCATATATAATGTATGTGTCCATGAACAGAATAACTGATGACAGCGGGAAAGGTCTTCTCCTCCGTAGAGTCGCACACACACTTTGTGGATATCTGGGCCAGCGAGGACACTTCCTACGCCCTGGATGTTGATGACCAACTCCATGTATGGGTGCTGAACAACTCCGGTCAGCTGGGTAAGTACTATGGCCGTAGGTCTATTATGAGAACCACAGCCATGGTAGTACTAGAACCATACTATTGTCATGGTAATACTAGAACCTTTATCAACTCCTCAGATTTTTCGGATTTCTCCTTGTTCAAATCGGTCATTCTAGCGATTTACAAGGTTTATACAGTTCTAGCACTCGTTCAATCTTTCTATCTGTTACATCACATGTTTATGTTGATACTGTTATTTCTACTTCTATAGGCACCAGGGATGTTCAAAGCAGCTGTCATTTTTGCATGTAGGCGGGCGGCCAGAACCACTTTGGGTTGTGGTAACAATTCTTTTTGTTTCTTGTGTAGTTAAACGTCCCATTGACCTTGCAGAGGAGACTTAAGGGAGAATATGATGTAACTAACAGGAACTACTTTTTCCTACCAGGCTGGAGGTAAAGGACTATACTGATCTCTCTAAATACTTACGCAACCACAACAGGAACGACATCATGCAAGATTGTCACAGTGTAGGCAGAGAAGCGCTCGTTTGCCATCCCGAAGGTACTGGGTCTTTTAGTGCTTCTACTTAGTACATAGATTACAGACAGCATCATCCAACAGTACAAGGTAAATGAAATCTGTGGGATGGTGGGGGCAATTCTAACACAACAACTCCACCTTCAAATACTGTTCTATCACTTTTGATAAGCAGAGCACCAATGTTATTGTGTTAGAATAAGCACAATCAAGCCATTAGACAACAATGAACCATACAATGGATCCTGCAACGAGTTTTTTGTTTGTTTGTTTAGTTTAACGTCCAACTGACAATGCAGGTGAGACTTGCCCAACTTTCAGTTTTTCACAAGTAAAGGTAGGCCGGGTGATCGAATCTATGAGATGAGCCAAAAGATAGAAATCCCGCTCCTACACATTTACCAAAGCAAGGCCACTGTAAATAACTTTGTAGCAGACCAAAGTTGGGTTCCAGCTTATATGTTTGGCTTATACACTCGATCATTCATTGTAGCAAAACATCCTTGTACCTTGGTGTGAATTGCTGCACTCTTTCTCTCCTTCTCACGCAGTACCTGCAAACTCAGCACCGCTCACCCCTGGAAAAGGAAACACTGACCTTCCTGGTTGCCAAGCGCTTCTGCATGTCTTCCGCCACTGCTGTTGTCGGGTGCAAAAAAAAACGAGTCAAGGTTGATTGATTGATTGGATTGTTTTACGTCCAAGTGTGCTATGACGCCTGGGACTTACTCATGAGTTTATCGGACACAAAAGTAACCAGGGCGATGCAGTGAAGACTTTAGCACTCTGAACAAAGACGGCCTGCACCGGACACAAGAACTGCACAGTATCTGGTCTAACATTCTTCTCAACCATCTTGATCGATTGATTGATTGGATTGTTTTACGTCCAAGTGTGCTATGATGCTTGGGACTTACTCACCATGCCAAATAGATCTAGGAGGTGTTGAATGATTGATTGATTGGATTTACGTCCAAGTGAATGAGGTTTATATTGGGGAGAACCTGAGGTTGCACAGATATAACTCTTTACAGTGTACATGAAACTGCCTCATTGGTAACAATTTATGTTCTGTTTTAATCAAAATCTCTCACAGCCAAAAACAAATTAATCGCATAAAGGAGGGGCTTCGGGAATGGCACACTGCTCATACCAGCTGACTTTATTGTATTGGTAAGTGGTTACCTTGGTGTTGAAGAGACAGGGATTGTTCATCAAGGTCAGACTGTCAAAGCCCTTAGACCCTTTTCCATTGGTAATTTTATTATGGTTTGTTTCTTTGTGTAGTTTAACGTCCCACTGACTATGCAGGTGAGACTTACTCAAGTTTCAGTTTTTCACAAGTAAGAAGGTAGGCCGAAGGCCTACCTCGGATGATCGTATCCAGGATGATCGAATCTATGAGATGAGCCAAAAGGTAGAAATCCCGCTCCTACACATTTACCGAAGCAAGGGTTCTTTAACCTTTTATTATGGAATATGAATGAGACTTTGTAACATAGGAAAAATATGCCTTAAGCAACATACTAAGTTATACAGTGATAAGAGAGCATTAGTGCTAGTGATTGCAATTTGCCGTCGTTGGTGACAGCACCACACCTTGTTTATAGTTTACTCTGCAGAAGTCTCTTACTTTGCTGTAAGTCTACCACAGCATGGAAAAGCGCAGCAACTACCTCGTAAGTCCATTCTTTAACCTTGACACAGACCTCCGGTACACAGGCAGGTCACACATGGCCTATGATGTCAACCTCTCCAGCACCTCTCGGTTGCCAACCATCACCCACCGACTCCCCAGTGAATTATCAGCAGCTCAGCCTCAGATGAAAAAATAAACGCCACAGTCTTCCTGCCGATGGCTTCCCTGCCGGTCCCTCCCCAAGGACAACCAGCAGATCCAGCAGATATAGCGTACCGCTGTAAGATGGGAGAAGGGGTCTCTGCATTTGTCATGTTGGCAACATGGCAAGGTAAGGAAGTCATTTTAAAAATGTACAAAAAAAGTGATGCAGAGGTAAGTTCAGCTGAGTGTCTTCTTGTCGCATGTAGGTGCCAGGTTCTGAATAAGTGCCTGTTTTGAATAGTAACTGGGGTTGATAGGGGTTTCCATATCCGAAATGGCAAAACGCTTTGAGCATGAAGTGTAAAGGTACACAGTCCTGACCCAGGCCATGGCAGTGGTGATGTATGAGCACGCTCAAGAACTGTGGATGGACACCCACCTCAAGAGGAAGAGTTCTCGGGTGTGGACAGTTGTATCTTTTTGTTTGTTTGTGTAGGTTAACGTCCCACTGACAATGCAGGTTTGATTGATTGATTGATTGATTTGTTTAACGTCCCAGTGTACATAGACCCTATGGGACTTCTCAGGTTTGATCGGACAATAGGTCCTTTCATTTCTCATCTTAGAGTTGCGCATAAGTGAGTGGGTGCGTGTGCGCGTGCGTGTGTTTGTGAGTCTGCTTGTAGCAGTGGGACACGGCTCGTAGCGGTGGAACAATGCTCGTGGCATCGGGCCCCGCTTTATTGTGCTGCCTCACACAGGTGGTGTGCTGCCTCACACAGGTGGTGTGCCGCAGACTGTAGACACATCATCTGGCCAGTCACATTGTCCTGACACCGGCGAACCAGTCGTAGTCCATACCAATCGGGCCAGCAGATCAGGGCTGGCGAGTATGCAACTACTTTCCGTCTGGCTAGAGAAATCTTCTCCAGCCTGCCCTACCGAAACATAGGGGGGGCTGTTCCTCCCCTTTTACATCTTTTCGAACATCTTTGTTTCCCGCAGGAAGCTCAGAAGTTCTTTCTTTCCAGTAAAGACGCTGTTCATGGACGACGTACCTTGGAGGTGGTCGTCCCTACTTTTCTTTGTTGCTTGACAGAAGAGCACCAAGTGCTCCATGGTCAGAGGTACTTGACATCGCTGACATACCGGTTGGTTTTCACCCTTCATGAGGTGTCTGTGTGTCAGCAGCGAGTGGCCTATCCGAAGACGGGTCAGTCTTGTCGATTCCCTCCTGGTCAAGCCTGTATGGTCGGGCTTTTTGCCTATCGAAGGTTCGATGGCTCTCAGTTTGTTGTTTCTGTCAGAGTTCCAGCGTTTCTGCCATTCCTCTCTGATAAACTCTCGGCAAATCGGGAGGAGGTCTGAGGAAGGGATGCAAGCCGAGCTGGGTTTCAGTCTCAGGGCTTTCTTAGCTGCATCATCTGCAGCTTCGTTCCCTTCTATGCCAATGTGGCTGGGCAGCCAACAGAGGACTACCTCCTTTTGGGTGTCTGTGAGGTGCGAGATCAATTGCTTAATCTCCTGCACCACAGGGTTTTTGGGGTCATGTTGGTGTATTGCTTGCAGGCACGACTTGGAGTCGGAGAAGATGATGAAGGCCTTTCGGCTTGACACCCTCATCCACTCCAGGTGAGACTTACTCAATTTTCAGTATGATCGTAGCCACTGTGTACAAGATATCTTGCAAAAAGCCAAAAGAACAAATCAAGATTATTTTCACGAGCACATTGCTGATCACTTGTGCAACAAATACACGTGCCAGTTTATTACAAGGCAGATAAATGGGTCAAAGTGGCCTTGGCAGAACCCCTGCCATTTATCAACATGTAAAAGCTAGTAAAAGTCAAGATCTTGAAAAGAGCAGAAGTGACATATTCCTAAATCCAGGACAGATACCACAAGCAGCAGTTGATTTGTCATGAGGAAACATGTTCGATGGAAATTGGCACACCTCTATGGAAAGTTTGTTGTAATGCTAGGTGGACTTCATATTGAAATGGCAAGAGTCCAATCTCACGAAAACCAGGCACTCTTACCAGGTAAGTGTAGTAGCTCTTAAAATCTGAAAACAAATGTATTCAATAAATCAGCATACCCTATTGCCGAGTTCATAGGGGTGCAGTTTGGGGACTTCAGGAAGGACATTGATGCAGCCACTCTCAACAATTACGTCTGCAATTTCCTCATCCAAGCCAAGAGATAGGATGGGTTTTTCCCATTCTGCAATTGGAAACTGGTATGCTTACAACATTGCTACTTTCTATACACTCTGAAATATGATACAGAAGACATTTTCACGAATTTCAAATAGGAGCCCGGCTAGCTGCAGCTGCCGCCCCAGGTAAGTTAATATGGGCAGGTCCGGGATTTTGTAGTGATGGGCTCACATCAAACAAGATCTTCATGCCGACCGAATAAGCTTGTTTTCTGCAGTGCATTACAAAGTACATAGCGGTAGGACATACTAACCTAATAATGAACGAGTAAAGATATAACTGGATGTACGACGACGAGTTTGGGTGTGCCGCATCCCACGGTGTGCACCCTGCAATGCAGCACACCCAAACTCGTTGTGCATCCAGTTGTATCTTTACAAGTTTTTTTTTTTTCATTTATCATACCTAGCATATGACATTGGGAAGATTACAATAGATATTACCGTAGATATTACAATACATATTCCGGAATACAAGTTGCAATACAGAGGTGTGTATCACACGCGTAGCTTGTCCGGCGCTCCTACCTTATAGGAATGGACTTGTCATATGCTAGGTATAATAAAGCTACATCTTGCACACAGATTTCAGGACCAATCATGGATTACACTCAGGTCTCTCGTTATCTCTCAGTGTTCCCACAAAAATTTCAGATCAAAATTCCATGACATTCCATGACAAAAATCTCAAATTTCCATGACAATTATTATGTGGGGTCATGGGGCTTGGCCCCTGAGAAAATGTCTAAAATCTAGAAAGTAAATATAGTACATTCTCGGAGATTTTGTAATATTAATTCTATTATTTTCAAATTCCATGACATTCCATGACATATGACGAATATTTACAAAATTCCATGACTTTCCATGACATTCCAGACAGCTTTCAAATTCCATGACATTCCATGACACGTGGGAACCCTGTCTCTGTATATGAGAATCAGAAAGAAGATAAAATCATGTCATGATGCTCTTTTTTAGGTGTTGGAAGAAACTCCTTATAAAAAATACCCTTGCAAGAGAGATTTTAAGAAAAGGAGGACCCAGAGTCATTTATAGTTGATGCAAGATATTGGAGAGTATGACAGTGAAAAAGTAGCGACTTGAACTCTCAGTACCTTTGGATGTTTGATAAACCATGCTACAGATCTTATCGTTTTTGTACTGATTGATTGGAGACTAGGACAGGCACCTCTTGCAATGAAAATTGAGACATTCGAGTGCAACATGAACTTGGAAAATATGCTGCTGCTGGATGTTTTCAACAATATTTGCACAACAGGACTCTACCCACCATCTTGGTTAGAGGCTATAGTTGTGCCCATTCCAAAACCAACAAGAGTAAGTGCGTAACAATTCTTCATGACATTTTAATAACTTCAGTCATATTTATGGTGAGAAAGCTAATTAGAAATCAATTTTACAGATATAATATCCATATCCCTGTGTAATAGATTTTATCAGTGTGACAGAAAAAGGAGTGATCAACTGCTCCTTTTATGCATTCTTAGAAATATTTCAACATCTACAAGAAAAAAAAGAGTGCTCAATGCACAAAAGGCAAGATGCAAATATCAGAGATGAGATAGTACTCCTCTGTGCAAAGCACAGGCTTGCTCTCAAAGAGCATAGGACGATCCCCAATTACCTTTACTGGGGTATGCCAATATTTGTCCATTTTTATCAGATCTTTGTGCTATTTGTTTCAAGGACAAGACAGCTGTGCCAGCTTACTTGACAACAGAGTCACTTACCGAAACAGAACTGTGTCCAGAACCCGTAAGTCAATCTAATAAATACGTACCCTGCTGAAAGGTTTCTTCCTATGCTATCATCATGTGTATATGGTCCATACACTATATTTAACTTATGTAGTTAATTTATCAAAATTGTACAGCCTAACTCAGACATGCAAACTCTGAAGAAGAAAAAATCTGAGCCCAGGATATTTTCGGGGGAATGTATGCCCGCGCTTCCGAAATATCATCGCAAGCGAAGTGTAGTGGTCAAACTAGGTGGGGTTTGGGGGCATGCCCCCTCAAGAAAATTTGAAAGCCTATGATTAACAATGGTGCATTCTGATGCATTTTGGCACACAATATACTAAGGCTCAGCTCTGAATTATTCTCTATGATTGGGGCTGGAAACTTTGTTTATTTTTTAGGAAAATTGGAAATCTAGACTTGAAATAGTGCATTCTGCTGCATTTTGGCCGAAAATATAATTCAACTGAAATCTGCATTACCCAGCCTGTCTTTATGATGCGGGATGGACCTTTGCTTTTTTGATGGAAAGGTCTTGAAATGGAAAATTTTGAAATGGTGCCTTCTGGTGTATTTTGGCCAGAAATGCATCAAAACTAAGATCTGTATTAGCCACCCTTTACGCTTGGGGGATGGAAGTTTGTTTTTTTGGGTGGAAAGGTCTTCGAAAATTTTGAAATTCTTGACTTGAAAGGGTGCATTCTGGCCAAAATATAGTACAAATCAGATCTGTATCATCCAGCACCTATGATTAGGGCCTTATCTTTTTTCAGGAAAGGTTTTTGGAAGATTTGACAATCTAGACCTGAAATGGTGCATTCTGTTTCCTTTTGGCCAATCTATATTATGAAGCCTGTTTTTAGTAGGAAACTTGGGAATATTTGAAAATCTAGACAAGCCAACTTTTATGCTTGGGGATGGAACTTTTGAAAATTTTGAAATTCTTGACTTCAAATGGTGCAATCTGATGCATTTTGGCACACCTGGCATGACTACCCCCCCATCTTAAACCATCACTGAAATAGTTATGTGTTCATTTGCCAACCAAATCTCACAGCAGTACTAGGGGGGTTTTGGGGCATGCCCCCCAAGAAAATTTTGAAAATAAAGAAGGCAAATGGTGAAATTTGATGTATTTTGATCTTCTTGTCTGATGAATTTACAAGTCCCCCCCCCACATAAAGGTAAACAGAGTTCTCATTGGATCTGGACAAATCACAAGAATGACCAATTTGGAGGAATAAAAATCTGAGAAATCTGAGGAGTTTGCATGCCTGCTAACTACGGAATAGATCAGGATAAAGAAATTCCATAATGAGACTATTTCAATTCTTGTTTCAGCCAATGTTGCCATGGCACGCAATGTTTACGTGGCGTTGATAGACGTAGGAATGTCTTTCTCCCAGTTCCACAAAAGGCCACCAGGTGAACCTGAACTATCCAGACCAAGCGATTGTATGTAGCACTAAATGTATTAAGAAGGGTGTGCCATGAATATATTTTTTAAGAAATCAGCCTAAGTTTAATCTAATCTAGTTTGAATTGAAAGTACACAGGGGTAGAATACATGTACAGGAAAATAGTTTTTGTTTTTTCGCAGGAGGTGCTATTGAAAGTGATAGGGATGGTCCGGGAGCAGCAGCTTAGGTCTGCTAATGTTCTACCACTGATATTCTGTGGCTATTATGGTGAGTGGTGTTCCCTATGTTGAGGAATTATTCCTAACAATCAGTTATGAGGATACGTCCTAGGGGGAAAACGGACCAGACCACATATATATTTTATTGACTTTGCAATGGAGACTTACTCAGCCTTAAGTTTTTCACAAGTAGGCTGAAGGCCTACCTTGGATCACTTGCCACTTGTGGCAACACAGGGCCAGAACAATGAGACATACCAAAGTATTTGTTCAGACATTATGTTGGTGACATGAAGGCCTGGGAGAAGGGGCGCAGGGTGCAGAAAAATGTTTTAAGCAGCATAACTTTCACTTCAAAATCACAGACTCCTAGATGTTTGGCTAGCGTTGATGCCACATGGGGGTTTGACGGCGAACCAGAGGAGTTTGTTCTGCAAAACTCAGTCTATGAAGAGATCTCTGAAGAGTTTCTAGATCGTCAGGTATGCTCATGACAATCACCGGGTCTAACAAGGATTCACCTGGCAAGGGGTCCAATCTAAAAGAAAACTTGATATATTCAATTGATAGTTTCTCTATAGGCAAGTACTGGACTAGGTGAAATAAAAAAAATTGAAAGCAGGCGACAACTTGGATGATTTTCATCCAAAGAATATTAAATGGACATGGCTGAGTTGTATGGCGAGGATGTATGTACAGTTCTGATGGGGTGCTTACATATAGAAATGAACTAGCTGAAACTGCTTGGTAAGTGGCTAGAGTGCAAACTCCAGGAACTTAACAGTTAGAAAATAACACGAAACCATGAACTTTCAGGGACAAAAGTTTCATTTCAAGGCATGGTCTCTCTGCAAACCTTATGCTGAAGATGACTACCCTGTCCACTGATAATGGTCGTGGTCATTATGACTACCGCACACGTAGAAGAGATACGTTACACTGCAGAACAGTGCTTCTGTTTCCCTGATGAAGGAGCGATATACTGCAGGGGACCACTCTCCCCGATCCTTCTGTCGAAACTGACAAAATGTGCAAATCCTAGAACACAAAGGTTCTCACATGGAAAAAGGTAGTGGAGCGACACAGTCCAAAAGTGCAAATGCCTAGTCCCAGAGACAGGTAGCTCATAGCTCCGATTTGACAATGCCCTACAGTGTAATTGAGCAGGGTCCAGGGCCACCGAGAAGTTTTTTTTAACTTTGGTGACTATTGATAACATATTTTGAAAGAGAAAAAAAAGCCCTTAAACTGGTTCCAATCTACTTCGACAAACAATCAATTTTTCTCAAGAGTCAATCGGGTTGGTCTTCTAACTCTCCCCTTCAGATCCGCCATGAATGTGCAGCGCTCATCACGACTCCGCTCCATTGGGCAGGAGGTAGTGGACATGACATTAATATTAATGCCCATTCCCTCACCCACATTGAGGATGAGCCAGTGCAACTTGAGAACCTGGTGCAGGGCAGTGTCCCGGTCACTCTGAAGGCGGTGCTAAGGCAGACCAAAGTAAGATTTCAAATGTTTGAATGTGACACATAACTTAATCACTCGCCACTGTTATGGCCCATTCCATAGATTCATCTGCAAATCAACCTACTTTCTACAATTGGAAAGAGGTTCCAAGATGCTGGGTTGAGAAACCTTTGCATTGAGTCCGGCCTCATTAACAAGGGATACATCACAAGTATCCGAGAGGGGAAGATGTTTGTTCTTAACACAGGGATGAAAGTGATCAATGTTAATTTTTTTTCCCAAAATGTATCCTCCACAGGAGACTCCGTAAAAGAAGCCAAGGGCCAAAGGCAACAGACGCTTTGATTGATTGATTGATTGTTCATAGGAAAGAGATTCAATATTCTGTTTCATGATGGAGTGGGGGTATATTTTCCTAAGTCTGAACTTAGCAAGTACATACGTGGTGTGAAGAGTGACAACCAACTGATGAAAGCAGTGAATGCTGATTTGAATGTGGATCAATACCTAGCAGGTGCAGGAGCCCTTGGAATAATCGACAAGGTGGTCACTACACAGCTGTGGAGTCTGGTAAGATGGTCAAATGATGCAAGTGTGCTGCTGGAAGGGAATGATCAAGAAAGCCATGAAACACCAGCTATCATGTACAGGCCATCAGACTCAGTGGCAGAACAAGGGGAGAAATAAAGAAACAGCTACAGGACTGTGGTCACTAACAAGTGGGTGAGTACATATGAAGATGCTAAAGGCATTCGCTAATTCTCGTTGCCCATTTTTTAGGAGGATATGGTTGAGGTCTTTAACTTCAAATCAGAAAATGCGATCTAGTAAGTAAGTGCAAACTAAGCAGGACACATGCATGTTTTTCAAACCGGCCACCACAGTGAACAGATTCAGATCTGGTGAACCATTTAAAACTCTACAGAACTAGCGAGAGGCACTTGAAATCACTCAGTATTAAAAAGGGAAGAAAGGCCAGTGTGAAAAACCTCGTTCTGTCTACACTACATTCAGTTTACAGAGGTTGGAGTCAATTCAATGGCTGACTGCCATTATGAGGTTAGGATAGTCGTTTGTCCGTTACTGGGATTGACCTTGTGCAAGCAGCTCCTATCTGACAGCAAGTGACCGCAGGATTGATTGTGTTTAATGTCCAGGTGTTTAGGGTGGCTGAAAACATTGACCAGAGACAGCAAGTGACAAACAGCTCACCAGAGGATTGAGGTGCAATCAGCCCACATAGCGTGGCTGAAAGCGTTGACAAGTAAGTCATGCACAGCACAGATTATACGAGTGGGTTTGATTGATTGATTGGATTGTTTCATGTCCAAGTGTTCTATGACGCCTGGGACTTACTCGAGAGTTTATCGGACTCTGGGTCCGTTCTTTGGTGTTGAAAGACCAACCTTGATGGAGACAAAAATTGAGCCCCAGACAAAAGCAAAGAAGGAAGATAGCCACCATATGAATCTCTGTCTTGGGTTGCATTAGCGTTAATTCTGGGCTGCATTAATTTTGTTGTTGTATCATTTCGGTAGAATGTCCGGGACAGTGTTCAACCTACTTACTGTATACATTTTAGTCTTGTAGTACTGCTTTGTTTGGTTATCTTCAAGTTCTCAATGTGCTGGTTGTGAGGGAAGACCCAAAACACTACGACGGCTGCATCGATTGCAGCCTTGAGATATGTCAATGTCAGAAGATTCCAGCTATCCTACTCAAGTATGGCCTTTGGCCAGCTTCACCATCGGTCCCACGTGTGGCATTCACTCTTAAAGCCATTTTTCTTACAGGCCAAGTAAATAATAATCTGCTTATACCATATGGATGACCCGGAGATATTGGACGCCCTGGTTGTGAGGAAAGGTTAAGGTCATAAAGTAGAACCACCTTCTCAGGATTTAAAGGAGATTCTGAGTCACCTTAGAGTGAGCATCCATTGTTTTGAAATTTTTATAGAAACACCTAAGGACGGGGACACATATCCGACAAAGCCATTGTCAACATTCTGGATGAATGCGTTGCAGGCACCATTACCGCCCGAACGAGCGCCGTGCCAGACGTTCCCATGGTCCGGTCTTCGGGGAAACGTGTCCTCTGCCACAATCTCGACCCGCAACTGGTGTGGGAGATCCCCGCGGAGGGCCACCCGGAAACCATCCTTGGGTGGAATTGTTTGAGGTAGGAAAGGGAAATAACCAGCGGGGTCCAGGGTGCTCGGCCAGGAGCTATAGCTATCATACTTGTTACAGACTAATATCATCATATCAGTTGAGAGACTTTATGAACACATCTAGAGAGGATGAGTTTCTTTAGGAGACAGTGTGTGAGTTCCATTTGTGTTGTAGTCTATATGTGACACTTTGCTGAGCTGTTATACTCTTATACCAGGCTACCTTGGCAAGGGTCGAGTCGGAAATTTGTTACTGAGACGGGCATGAGTATTTCATACTCAAAATTCACCAAGGGCCGAGACAGGTTGACAATGAAGACATGCCGCTTCCTCAAAATGTCTGTTTGCTTGTGCACCCCTCATGCTAATATGAGCTATATGTTGGCTGCGTTTCCGTTCCTTCCACTGTCAACTTCACAACTAGTAGCACTGACTGCTGACGAAATACAAGCTCGTATAGACAGGATACCTGATGATGTAATGGTCAGATACAAGCGATGGACCAAGGACAGGGTGCCATATGGTGCACCTGAAAGAAAGAAGTATGTCTACCATGTGCAGCTAAAGAAAATGCATGTCACAAGGGAGGATTTCAAGGAGACTTTCAAAGAAGACCTCCCAGAGTTCCTGGCTCACTCCCAAAGAGTACAGGAGCAGTACTCGGCTGTGAGGACCTTGAAGGAGAACCTGCCTGCTGACCATGCCATTATTCACATGGACTACTCCGAGAATTGGAGTGCAAGCTACATGAGAGAGATTCAGGCCGCCTTCTACGGGAAGGCATGGTGCAATTGCCAATGACAGTGGCTGTGGAGCACCACACAAGGCTGTAACTTATACTTTCCCTGATCCGAGAGGTGAGGAATATGTATCAAGCAGCCACTCCTCCTGCAGAAGCTATTTCACAAAAGGAACGTATGACCCGCCAAAATATGGTAGGGCATACTACTTCTCCCCTTCGGGTGAAAAGCTGGGACAAGTGAGACCATTCTCCGTGGACAAAGAAATTAACCAAGCGAAGAACACCAACCATAATGATGCATCTAACACCAATGAGCCATGCACCAAGGTGTTTCCCCAGTTCCTTTGGTTCTGCCCTCTACATGGCCATTGCTATGGCTTTCACATCATACCAGGCTCGGTAGCAAGGAAGGATCCAGCAGTCTCTTTATACAATTCCAAAGACTGTTTCTAAATTGGTGAGAGAACAAAACTGCCCTAGTAAGCCTCTACACACAGCATATACCGCAGTATGCAGGAAGGCAGTTAGCTGCAGGTCAGGCACTGTACACAAGTGGAGGTGATGGAATGAGGGCACATAAAGTGACACTAACTGGTCATACAGTCATGAATTAATGTCAAATCAACAATCTTGTTTGTTTGTTTGTGTAGTTTAACGTCCCACTGACTATGCAGGTGAGACTTACTCAAGTTTCAGTTTTTCACAAGTAAGAAGGTAGGCCGAAGGCCTACCTCGGATGATCGTATCCAGGATGATCGAATCTATGAGATGAGCCAAAAGATAGAAATCCTGCTCCTACACATTTACCGAAGCAAGGGTTCTTTAACCTCCGACACCACATAGACATGGTGTGAGAGGGACAGGCCTTTGTTATGCTGTAAGTCTACCACAGCATGGGAAAGAGCAGCCATAGGTATAGTTGGGAAGCAATGAAAACTCCAAGCTGATACAAACTGTGTGCCATCAGTCTGGAGTGATACATCCTGACTCGCCAAACTAGTCTCCCCCATTTTTTTTTTTGTATTTTTTTTTTTTTTTTTTTTGTATTTTTTTTTTAATTTTCCATTTCATATTTTGTCCCATAGTTGGGTTTCCTTTAAGAATTTTAATACATTTTCATCATTAGTGGTGTTGAAAACACTGTACATAGATGTTGTGTCTGAAAGATGTTTTCTTCTACTTTCTGCAGTCCTTCTACAGTGGAGTAGAAGATGCTCCACTGTCAGACGGGTACTGCAGTCTTGACATCTTGGTTCATATTCCCCATTCAGTCTGTACTCGTGTGTCAGTTTAGTGTGACCGATCCTTAGACGGTTTAATCTCACTTGTTCTGCTCGTTTTAGCTTTTTCCTCATTGTCACTCCTTTCAGTTTTGGCTGAACCGAGGACATGGTATTATGGCCCTTTTCTTTGTTCCATGCAGCTTGCCATTTTGCTTTCATGTGGCTATCTATGGATGGTAACAGGTCAGTGTATGGAATGGGAGTTAGGCGAGGTCTCAGACTCAGAGCTCTCTTTGCAGCTTCATCTGCTTCCTCATTTCCTTCGATTCCAATGTGACTTGGTAGCCAGCAGAAGAGTACTTCTTTTTTCTTCCTTTTCAGGTCAGAGGTTCTCTTTCGCATGTCGCGTATCAGTGGATTGACAGGCATATATTGGAGCATTGCCTGCAGACATGACTTGGAGTCTGAGAAGACAATAAATTTGTTCTCTTTGCAATCATCCATCCACTCTACTGCTTCAAGAAGTGCACTGGCCTCTGCAGTGAAAATGCTGGCTTTAGGGTGTAGGCGTCCACTGAGATTCTGAGATGGCGTGTGAACTCCATAACCTACCCTTTCATTGTCTTTTGACCCATCTGTATAGATTGGCATGTGATCTTTATATTTTTCCTCAATAGTTTTCAGATTCTTTTTGAAAAGAGCAGGGTTTGTGTCTGCCTTTATGTTTTTTGTGAGGTCCAAGTTGACACTGGGCTTCCCTAACAATCACCGACAGACCAGCTAAATGGAAAGATCATATAGGATCTAAATAAGATAATTTTATTTGTTTGTTTGGGTAGTTTAACGTCCCATTGCCTCAAGATATTTGTACAATTGCCGCAGATGTTACAGTTAAGGAGGTTGATTGATGCGTTGTTACCATAGGTTCATGCGCAGGGATCTGCACAGTTTGTTTATTTTCAATAACGTGGTGACTAACATTGTACTAAGAGGCTTCTTCATTTCTTTTTCTATAAGAGCAGCTTGGATGTGCACCTAATGATAATACCCCCACAAGATTCTGCATCTTAGTTTAACAAGTTATATCTGTTAATTAAGCTATCATGATTCACACAGTTCTGTAGAACAGTACGATGGCATCCACCCAGGCAGTCAGTAAGACAAGTAAGAAGTAGACTTAGTTAGGCCACCCCAGACCCGAAATAAGGCTGTAATGCTAACTTTATCCGTGAGTGACTGACCACAAGAATCACGTCCTGCAGAGTTTACGACAGCCAGCAGGTCTTTGCTATGTAACGCTAAAGCAGTTTTTCATCATACACAGAACTACTACTAGATAATCTGTGGACAAACATTGACTCATTTTACAATATTCTACACTTTTATATAATGTCAGACCTAAATTACATGGCGCAAAACCGGACATAATTGGCAATTGCCTCTTGGTACTTGTGGCACATGTGAAGGAAAATCACAACTGCCACACTGGTACAGCCCCATTTTAAAAGCCTCATACAGTCGTTGAAGGGTTAAACTAGGGATTCACACGCTCTTCTATATCTTCCTCAGAAACAGTATTTGTACTCGCTGACCCTACTTCCACAGTCACACCCCAAGATCCAGAGAGAAGAAAACGGCCTACAAGTCTAAAAACTAAGCAGAACAACAGGGATATTGGCAGCCACAACAGAAAACGCCAAGACTGCCCCCAAGGTGCGGAGGCGTTTTAGTATGGTGGACGGCACAAGAACATTGCAGTAGTACTATCCAGTAAAACACATACAAATACTAGGTCATTAAACAAATCATGATGTACACACAGGGAGATGCTGCCCATGACATTGTGAAACGCCGGATGCAGTACACCTTCACGAACCGTTTGGCAACAGTTTAACTGGGCTGGAAAGGGAAGAAAACGGCCGACAAAGGCCTCAAATTATTAAAGGCTCTAAGATTTCTAATGAAAAGGAATGACAAGTGCAAGAAATTCAAGTTGTGTGAGGATCAAACTGGAGAAGAGAGAGATCAAAGAGAAGTCATGTGGTGAATAGTAGACCTGGGAAAGGACCTGAGAAAGGACATTAAACTTGCAGGAAATGCCATCGTCCTTAAAGGGAATAAGATCTCCTATGGAGATTCAGCAAGCTACCTCAAGATCTGTCTGTAGAAAAAGCCTTCGTGAGAGAAACCAACTTGTTTCAAAGTAAAAATGCCTCCCTGTCCAACATTTGAAGTTTGAGGGAAAAGAATTTAGCTGTAATGAGCAAGCATTCTTTTTCAGGAAGCTCAAGTATGTGAGCATAAGGAAGATGGGCAAAAGATTATGAAGTTAAAGTGTCCCAAGATATCCAATCAAATGAAGCTTGGGAAGCCTGCAAGTTAGAAGTACTCAAGGCCATCAATGTGGTGACATTCAGCGGTCATCATGACCTTATAGCTAAAAAGCACAAAGAAGACCCTGGAGGAAGCTACTGGGGATTCTATGGGAAGGGTCATTATCTGCTCACCAAAGAAGCTAAAGAAGGAAAAGGGACTGGCGAGAACAAGTTTGGATTGATGCTTATGGAAATCCGAGATCTCGTCGTCCCCACATGAAAATGCAGATTCCAAGATAACCACTAGATAGATATCCTTTAAAAAATTACACAGTATAGTCTGAACTGTTATTTAGTGCTGTTACGTATCTGTTACGTAGCGCCTTCCTCAAGGACAACGGTGTAAGTACCCCCTGGTTTTACCTGACCACCAGAGAGCCAGTGCAGGAGGACTCAATGTGGTGTGTTGATATGCATGGTAAGTACAAGAAGTACTGAAGGAGAATAGACATTGCAGACATTCGCCAATTTTGCACAGCTATGGCAGCTTTCTTGGCAACATGTGGAGTGGCAGGTGATTACATATTTTGTAATAAAAGAAAAAGAAATACATAGAGAAATTCTTTTCGGCACATGGTTAAAACAAGTCCCAAAGACAGTGTACAACTGGTGACCTTGGCTATCATGGCTATGCCACCGTAAAAAGAAGCATGACTGGCACCATAAATACTAGCTTGCTGACGATCTAGGGAGCACTAGAAGACAGATGTCAAAAATGCTGAGGTTATATGTGCTAGAGCATTGAATGACCAGACAACCAAGGTTAGGTCCATTCAAACCCTCTCTGAGCACACATCCCTCACCAAACAAGTTGTCCAACAGCTCCTCAGCAAGTCATCACAACCCCAACCAGGAACTCTCTCATGATGAGGCAATGATACCTTTTGAGGGACACCTAGGGCTGAAGCAATACTTGATGGGTAAACACAACCCGTGGGTAAACACAACCCGTGGGTATCAAGGGATTCCTCGCAAAGGGTAAGGTGACTTCCTAAACCAGTTCAGTTTTGTCTGAAACCTTCTGACATGCTTTTAAAAAAATGCTTGCATTTCATGATTTCTCAGTAACCATCAGGTTAAGTTTTTCACAAGTGATGGTAGGCCGAACAAGTTGGCTTACCAAGAGTGATCATATCCAGCATGATCAAATCTATGAGATGAGCCAAAAGATAGAAATCTTGCTCCTGCACATTTTACCTAATACAAGGTAAAAATACAGCAAGAACATCAGATGGGTACTGCAGTCTTGACATCTTGGTTCATATTCCCCATTCAGTCTGTACTCGTGGTCGATCCGTAGACAGTTTAATCTCACTTGTTCTGCTTGTTTTAGCCTTTTCCTCAGTGTCACTCCTTTCAGTTTTGGGTGAATCAAGTAATGGAGAGTGGAGAGATAAGAAGGATGAAAGGACCTGCAGGATAATATGAGGACAAATGAAGAGCTGGAGCAACATGCAAGGAGAGAACAGGGTTAGGTAGCTGGGGATGAAAGGATAAAACTGGCTAAACAAAAGAACATCTTCAGATGTCATTCAAGACTTATTCATCCAATATGTTGGTGTCGGTCAAAACAAGACCTCCAACAAGTTGCCTAACAGCTGGGGGATGAACTTGGTTGCGATCCAAAGGAAGTGGAGTGTAAAGAGACGGAGGAGGAGCTGGCGAAGATTTGCCGGTTCAGTGAAGAGATAGGTTAAGATAACTTCAATGAAACTACAGAATATATGTGAGAGGGTAAGTGTACTACAGCATGGGACAGGGCAGCCATAGGTTATTCAGGAAGCAATGAAGACTCCAAGACACCTGGTGCAGGACACTGTCCAGGTCACTCTCCAGGCTGCTGCTAAGGCAGAGGGGTAAGCATTTCTTCCTTCAATAACTTATTCAGAAAGACCAGGGCCTGGCAGTCAGGAAACAAATGGCTCATGATATTTGGATTGAATTATATAGGCCTAGTTGATATATTGTCTTTTGCATTGCACCTTCAGAACCCCCAAGGATGAGGCAGCTGGGGCAAAAAAGCCTCCCAGCATTTGACAACAGGCAGTGCTAGACGACCACCTCCTCCAACATACGCTCAATTAATAACTTGATTCCTCAATGTATTTCACCAACTTGTATCTAGAGGTCGCATATATTATACATTTTGTGTGTTGCTGTCATTCTGTTTGAAGTACATTTCCATTCACCAAGAAAGAAATATCAAATGTGCAGAGATGCCTTAAATCAAGTGTTCTCAAGCGTCTTTCAAGGGAACATTTACAGCACTTCATTTTGAAAATAAACAGCCAAAATGCGAATTCTGATCAGGAAAGAACAAATGTTAAAAAGAGACAGACGGAAATGGAGACATACACTGACGAGGAGAGAATAGCAACAATCATAAATAACACTCCAGATGACTGTCAAGAAACAATGATCTTGTTTCTCCATGGAGCTTTCAGTAATGAGATGATGAAAACACTGCGTGGTAATGAAACTATTTGTGACTGAAAAACCAATATCTTCTCTTATTAATTTGAGACTGGTTCATACTTTATTGAATGTTTGTGGTCTTGTACAGAATGACCTGCCATTTTCTGCTATGGCAATGCGGGAGGATTTCAACGAGATCTATCTAGTATATAGTTCAGCTCAGACACTAGGTGAGTTTAAATACCTTGTATATAAAGTCCTCTACATCCATCAACAGGACAAGGAATGTGTTCCCCTCATGATGTAGCACCATATAACCCGGTAAACAATGGAGGTGCATACTACTTTACTAGAGGAGGCGGCCAGTTGAGGCATATGCCACAGTATTGGGAGAAGGACAAAGAACAGACTGGTGACAAACAAGTTAACCCTTGTATTAAGTATTCATATGCTAAGTCTTGTAAAAGTGGGAGCACTTACTTGTTTCTGATGTTTGACCCATTTCATTATGGACATTGTAATGGGTTCCATATGATTAAAAATGAGGGACCCAAGGATGCATTTTGCCCCCCCTTTTCTTTTCATGGAGAAAGCCCCAAAGGAGTTCTTTTACAACAATAGTTGTAAGTTAGAAGAGTTTGCATTAAAAAGAGAACCTAAGTCTTGGTCAAGGACCCGCTTTTGGCATGACATCTTTCATGGTTACAGTCATAAATGCCCGTTCACTTACAGCCCAGACCGTATACCTTCCTTATTACATGTAAATTCTGAGATATGTGAACAATTTAATTCATATATCAAGAAGATCCAGTTCAGTGGTCTTGCCATGAATCATTGTTAAGAATTAAGAGAGGAAGTTTTACTATCACCATCTCCATATCCTATCTAGTGACGTCTGAAATTATCCATTATTACAATTACATAATCCCCAGGGCCCATACTCTGTGGTGTAGCATTTAATTTTGTTCAATTTTTTATATATTTCAGTCCTGAAGAAGGCTGGAGGCACGAAAGGCCTTAAGTAATGGAGGGTAGGGAGTAGGGTGGATGGACATGTACAGGCCCCAGGTGGGTGCTATCAAGTTTATTAATGAAGGCATAGAAATATATGGCCCTGCCTTTGCGGTACACAATGTTCATGCACTGCTGCATCTCCCAGCTGAGGCTAAGAGGTTCGGGTCTCTAGATGCCTGTAGCTCTTTCCCATTTGAGAACCAACTTCAAAAGATGAAACAAATGGTTCGTGGAGGGAGGAACCTCTTGTGCAGATTGTGAAAAGAACTGATGAGACAACCAACATGACCCCAGTGATCAAATCTAGCTTGTACAAGTATGAGAAGGCACCAGATAATGCCTTTATCATACAGAGTCATGGAACGCTTTATTGTTGTGAAGTCCTTGCCGTAACACCAGAAAGAGATGTAAGAGGTGTATCACTGGCTCTCAGTAGGGTATGGGTCAGAACATAACCCTACTTTGAGCGGCCCTGTGACTCAAGGGATGTTGTAGTGTATCTTGTGAGAAGAGCTGATTCTGCTATGAAGAAGATCCCAATTGACTTACTGGATATGAAAGCAGTGAAACTGACCATGGGCAAGGACAGATAACAATTGATTGTAGGCTCACAACACTTTAAGTTTCCTTTTGATGAAATTATTGACCTAATTATGATTTTTGATTTATGCAGAAGATGCTCAGTGAGGTTCTGGGCAACAGACTTTCACTATTCTGCACAGCTATGGCAGCTTTCTTGGCAACATGTGGAGTGGCAGGTGATTACATATTTTGCAATAAAAGAAAAAAGAAATATATAGAGAAATTACTTTGGGCACAATTGTTAAAACAAGTACCAAAGACAGCTCCTGACTGTAACTAACACATGCCTTAACTGGCATCATTATATCAAATCATACATTAAACACTTCTATATTGTTCCCTTATTCAGAAGCATGCAACCGAATGCTGAAGGCTGCCAAGAGGAGGCGATTGGAAGATGATAACAATGATGTCATTGTTGTAGAGAAAACCAACTAGAGACTAGAGATTAAAGTGGTCTGTTTAAGAAATAGCTGAGTGTCATAATAGAGTGTATCACCCCGCTGATACATGTATAATCAAGAGGTGGGCGTGGCAGTTTTCTCCGGTCGTTCGCGAGCCGTAGTTCCCCGTTCCCCCTGGAGGTGGCGCGCTGAGCGCCTCTGGCCGTAGTACGGCCGCTGGCCGTGAGAAGGCGCCCCGAGCCGTTGCAGTAGTTACGTCCTTCTGTTGTTATTATGCTATTTAAGGCCACTCAGCCGTAACGGCCGTCAGTTGCCCACCTCCAGCCGTAGAGTATACACCTCCGTGCTATTCTACCTGGAATTTGAAAGTAATTTGAGAGTAATTTGAGTAATTTGGTGAAGAATTCAGGGAATTTCAAGTTACCCGTGGGACAAAGAGACTCGAGACAATAAGATGGGGAAGAAGAAATCTCCGAAAAAGACCCCGAGGGCGGCTAATACAGAACATGGGGCCGAGGTCCTTTCCAATTATTTCTAGGCCCCTGACCAGACAAATGCGGGGGTAGCAGGGACAAGAGCGGATGACTCGAGGGCGGCCCTCGAGATGGACCACCGGATGGCGAGAGTGGAGGCTGGATTCCACCAGCTCACCTCTGTGCTGGGCGCCGTTCAAGCTTCTGTGGACAGGCTGAACCACGACAGGTCAACCAGGGGCAGGGGCAGGCGGCGACAGCGTTCTCCTCCTCGCAGAGACTCGAGCAGCTTGTTGTACAGTGCTTCCAGATCCCGTTCACGCTCACCAAGGCGCAGAGGTAATTACCCCTACCAACATGCTAACTTTATTGACCGCCACTCTAAGGTAGACTTGTTTGAGGCCCTGTTGCTAATTAACATTAGGACTATTAAATCAGTTCTAGAGCAGGGCAATGATGTTATGGGTTTGTTACGCCACTGTGAGATGCTCTGTGAAAAAAAGCATGACAAAAGTGTATAAACATTCAGCTCTGATAGAGTATGACAGGTCAGTAAGGGTGAGAGCAGATGAGGGGGGACCTGAGGTTTTCGGAGAGGTCGACAATGCTGACGCCCTCCGCTATTTCGCCTATGATTCTACTGTTGTAGCAGAGACCAAGAAATCCTCCTCCAGGCCGGTTTGTTTGTTTGTGTAGTTTAACGTCCCACTGACTATGCAGGTGAGACTTACTCAAGTTTCAGTTTTTCACAAGTAAGAAGGTAGGCCGAAGGCCTACCTCGGATGATCGTATCCAGGATGATCGAATCTATGAGATGAGCCAAAAGATAGAAATCCCGCTCCTACACATTTACCGAAGCAAGGGTTCTTTAACCTCCGACACCACATAGACATGGTGTGAGAGGGACAGGCCTTTGTTATGCTGTAAGTCTACCACAGCATGGGAAAGAGCAGCCATAGGTATAGTCGGGAAGCAATGAAAACTCCAAGCTGATACAAACTGTGTGCCATCAGTCTGGAGTGATACATCCCGACTCGCCAAACTAGTCTCCCCCATTTTTTTTTCCATTTTTTGTATTTTTTTTTTGTATTTTTTATTTTATTTATTTTTTAATTTTCCATTTCATATTTTGTCCCATAGTTGGGTTTCCTTTAAGAATTTTAATACATTTTCGTCATTAGTAGTGTTGAAAACACTGTACATAGATGTTGTGTCTGAAAGATGTTTTCTTCTACTTTCTGCAGTCCTTCTACAGTGGAGTAGAAGATGCTCCACTGTCAGACGGGTACTGCAGTCTTGACATCTTGGTTCATATTCCCCATTCAGTCTGTACTCGTGTGTCAGTTTAGTGTGACCGATCCTTAGACGGTTTAATCTCACTTGTTCTGCTCGTTTTAGCTTTTTCCTCATTGTCACTCCTTTCAGTTTTGGCTGAACTGAGTACATGGTATTATGGCCCTTTTCTTTGTTCCATGCAGCTTGCCATTTTGCTTTCATGTGGCTATCTATGGGTAGCAGGGCTGGTTCTTCTAAACCAAAACGGTCTTGTTTCGCTTTCTATAGAGCTGAGGGCTGTAAAGATTCGCCTTGCAAGTATTACCACAAATGTATGTTTTGTGGGTCGACCACTCATGGTTCCAGTACCTGAATGTTACTCCTGTTTTTCATTTAAGGACGGCAGTGGTGGTATCAACCTCAAGATGCCTGTAAAAGGATACTCGAATACCTTACGACAATGATCTCTGACAAATTTCAAGGACCTGTGTAATAAATCACTAAAGGCAGAATAATGTTTATTGTGATTGTGGATAAGTGTAAAGAAAAGCAAATGAAAATAAATATACCTGAAATATATCTATAAGCATTGTATAGAAGACAATTAGGGAATGAATTCAACATTTCCCTGCTGTCCACCGGTTCGATATCAAGTATGTCCACAAACATGTTTCCTGATAGTAAAATCGCTAAGGAATATCATTGTGGAAGAACAAAAACTACTAACATCCTTAATGGAGCAGTGGCCCTGGCTTGTGCTAAAAAGGTAATCAATGCAGCAAGCCCATCATCTTTTGGTACTCGTACAAATGCAGGTAGCGATGGTAATGATAAGTACCTCCCAATACTCATCCGACACAAAAATGATGAGGGTTGATCAACTCGTTCCTGAACAGGCCGACTATTGGCAAAGGGGATTCAGAAACATGGTTCAGAGACAATTTTGGTCCGACCACTACCTTGCTAGTCCAATAATTATTTGTCAAAATGTAGATGGATATTTCATTTGGCTGAATTGATTGAAGTTGTGTTTTACATTGCTATGTTCGTTGTTGTTACATGTATTGTTACCGGGAGTTGAGACTATTGTATAAATCATGGTACAAACGCTGGGGTAAATTTTTCTTAACTTTAACAGTTTTTTGTTTACCGTTAAAATAATTTGCTTGGTAGCAAATTAGTCTATTTGATAAAGGTCCTTGATAACGATAACAAAGTTTGTTGAAATTGATAATACAACTTGTCTAACCCAGTGAATCAAAAGTGACGCCAAATGACAGGTCCATACAGGTTTATATAACGGAAAGCAAGGTGAGGCTGGGCATCATGGACAACCAAGGTTATTTTGAAATAGCGTAGACAATTTTTTTTCGGAAGGCAGGCCTGCTTTTGGGTTGTGCGGGAAACATTGCGGTTCGGCCATGACTTGGCGTCGGGCATTTAAGTCGGATACTCCGCTTGGGAAACGTAAGTGCGATTGGCCATCCATTTCGGTCCTGTTCTGTTATACGTTAACACTTTACAGTTTCATTCTCAATCTATCCCCATCATACATTAAAATCAATTTTTATTTTCAGCCTTCTGAGAGTTATTTTAAATGGATACTTCTTAGAACCATGATGAGGAAATCACCTAAAAAGGAGTACAGGGATCTCAGAAGGAGTAGACTAACCCGACTAACTCCTAATAACAAGTTACTTTAACACTGAATTACAGACCCCAGGAAATGCCAACTTTGCTGACTCCAGTCCTAAGTCCTTTCATGGCTCCCTGTCTACTGCCTCAGAACAGTCATCTCACAAAAACAAGTAGATCAGGCTCCCTTCTCAGTTTATTCTTTCTCAGGCGCCTATATCCAGGAGCTCATTAGCCTGGCATGTTAGCACATACCTACACTTTGGCTAGCAAAGGTGTAACATTCAAAGAAATGGCCAAGAAAGCAAAGGTACAACCTTTCCTCTGGATGGTAAGTGGGATGGCAAACAGGAGAACGATTTTTTTCCTTCAGTTACCTGCACAAAACCGTGGGAGCCAACATCAAAACAACATTGCTCTTGTGCATATATACCATGACCTAACAGGAATCAAGGATGACCCACCTGTCAACAAGAGCTGCCAAAGAGGCCGCCAAGCTACTCATGACATAGATCAGAGAATTCGTCAAGGCGGAACCAAGCCTCGACACATACTACCAGGACAGACCTGACACAAAAACAGACAAAAGAACCGACAGAAACCCGACCAACCCACCCGAGAGGAGCACAGACAAACACCGGGAAATCACCTGGAAACAGGAGTACGACTTCCACTCCACCATCAATGTCCGGCGAGGACAAGTAGGAAGAATCCTGGGGACAAAAGGATCTGTGATCCACAATTTGTTTGTTTGTTTGTGTAGTTTAACGTCCCACTGACTATGCAGGTGAGACTTACTCAAGTTTCAGTTTTTCACAAGTGAGAAGGTAGGCCGATGATCGTATCCAGGATGATCGAATCTATGAGATGAGCCAAAAGATAGAAATCCCGCTCCTACACATTTACCGAAGCAAGGGTTCTTTAACCTCCGACACCACATAGACATGGTGTGAGAGGGACAGGCCTTTGTTATGCTGTAAGTCTACCACAGCATGGGAAAGAGCAGCCATAGGTATAGTCGGGAAGCAATGAAAACTCCAAGCTAATACAAACTGTGTGCCATCAGTCTGGAGTAATACATCCCAACTCACCAGACTAGTCTCCCCCATTTTTTTTTTCATTTTTGTATTTTTTGTATTTTTTTTTGTATTTTTTATTTTATTTATTTTTTAATTTTCCATTTCATATTTTGTCCCATAGTTGGGTTTCCTTTCAGAATTTTAATACATTTCGTCATTAGTGGTGTTGAAAACACTGTACATAGATGTTGTGTCTGAAAGATGTTTTCTTCTACTTTCTGCAGTCCTTCTACAGTGGAGTAGAAGATGCTCCACTGTCAGACGGGTACTGCAGTCTTGACATCTTGGTTCATATTCCCCATTCAGTCTGTACTCGTGTGTCAGTTTCCCTTTCATTGAGTGCACACAGCTGGTTTTGCTTTCTGAGCTTAAACACAAGAAAGCAAAAATAAATCCATTCACAGGATTATTTTATTTACTTTGATTAAAAGCAGTGGTTAAAGTTAGCAGCCGTATTGAGTAGTCATTTTCTATGGCAGAGACGGGGACCAACACAACACGCCACCCAGTCCACAGCCCCATTGACATCAACATCAAGTGCCTAGCCTCGATTCCACCTCTCCTACAGCTTCGAAACCACAGAAGTGGTGATTGAGGTAAAATCGCTGGATCCGATTCCTAAATCGGATCCAGCATTTTTTACAAGTAAGAAGGTAGGCCGGATGATCGTATTGGAAAGCGCAGCCACAGGTATAGTCCACTGTCAGATGGGTACTGCAGTCTTGATTTGTTTGTTTGTGTAGTTTAACGTCCCACTGACAATGCAGGTGAGACTTACTCAAGTTTCAAGCCGAAGGCCTACCGTGGATGATCCTATCCAGGAGGATCAAATCTAGGTTCTTTAACCTCCGACACCACCTAGACATGGTGTGAGAGGGACAGGCCTTTGTTCTACGTAGGCTTGCAACAGAAGCATATGGCATGGGTGCAGGTGTCCAAGATAACAGGGGGGTTGTCCATGGAGACCCCACCCATGTCCTTGGAAAGTAAGTATATATATATACAGGACTGAGAAAATAGGTGATTTGGGTGATTGAGTAAATACTGACCGTGTCATGATATCAATAATAATAGACAAGAGTGTAAGCAGTGTATAGCAGGGATCCACACTACTGATCATCAGGTGCACTGCGGTCTGGAGGAATACTGCCTGAACAGAGAGTCTGGGTACTTCAAAGATATCAGTTTTCTCATGACATCTTCCACGGGTATTCACACAGGTGCAATAACAGGCTGTGATACAGTGTCAACTCTTGCTGGACAAGGTAAGAAATGCCACATAAAAAGATAAAGAGAAGAGGATAGTTAAGGCATGGACAAAAGCCATGGGAAAGAGATTTTCTGATACCTAAGCGCTGTGTTGCTTGCGGTAGCGGGTATGATGGCCCTAGGAAGAATTGTCCTGCTTGCAACGAATATAAGGACAAAATTACCGTATCGAGGGAGAAGCTGGAGAGAATTAAGGCCACAGAAAGTAAGGCCTAAGTAAGAATAAGGGTGCAGGAAATACAAGATGGTTTAGAACAACTTTTGAGGTGTATGTGGAGGAGCTATGGGGAACAGGACTGGCTAGACGTGTGCGCGGAGAGCTCCGGGAGCTTTAACCCAATATTAGGAGATAAATGATTCATAGCGACTCCAAAGCAGCACACACACTGTAGAGAGGTAGGAAGGTCACACAGGTATAAGTTTAAACAATTTAGAACCCTACATGCCAACATAGGTTAATTTCTACACCGCCTGTGACCACTGCAGTAGTAAACATGGAGCCAATCAGCCTTGACGACGTGGTGGGGATAATTCAGGAGTTGGCGACAGGCTCAGCCAAGACAAGGTCCAGGCCTAGGTGCCAGAGCACTGTTCTCTCCTAATGTAAATTAAATTAGCCCTTCATCGTCAACCACCAGCTGCCTTCATCTTTCTTTTAGTGATACGCATTGTCGCTGTGGCCTTTCTTATTTGCCACGGCATCTGCGAAATAATGCATGCCAGTGACGTACTGGTGTTGCTCCTGGAGCATTTGCAATCATATAATTCACTTTCATCCCGAATATTGGATAGATATTACTGAGAGATTTTGGCTGCGGAAGAGGTGTTTCCAGAAGTGGACATCCTCTTGTGTTATTTCCATGTGCATCAAGGTAGTAAGGAGGGAATAAGCCAAATTTACAATAGTTTAGAGAATTGGAAAAGGTAGTAAGGAGGGAATAAGCCAAATTTACAATAGTTTAGAGAATTGGAAAATGACTTTTATGTATTCTCTTCTATCTTACAATACTACAAACAAAATTATATACACATTAACGTCCCATTGACTTTGCAGAGGAGACTCACTCAAGTGTAATTTTTTAGTTACAAAGGTATTTTCAACGTCCTGAGGGCACGTTGCTTGCTGCCGGACTGCCATAAGGTTAAGTTTGCCTCTGTAAATGAAAAAAGTACGTTGTGTAATCCAACTTGGTTGATAGCTCATTCGGTTGTTTTACGTCAAAGTGAACATCAACCATGACGTGTGGGAGTTACTCAAGGGTTTATCAGTGTAATCTAACTGTTGCAGTGGCTTCAGCTGTGCCCCCTTACCTTGGTTGATTGATTGATTGATCAGATTTTCTACGCGATGTTGAGGACAATGCAGAGCTAAAGCAAAAGATGTACCATGTCAACAAGTAAGTGCTTTTTGTTTTCTCCATCTTCAAGACTTCTTTTTTTTTTCTTAAATATGGGGGTTGCCTGAGGGTAGATTGATTTATTGGATTGTTTTACGTCCTAGTGTGCTATGACACCTGTGACTTGTCGGCCATGTACTGTACATCGGCCATGTACTGAGAATAAGCTACCAATAACAATTACTTCCTGACTTTAAAACAATGGATTAATGTATGTCAATTACAAAGGTATGTGAAAGTAACACACAGCATCACAAAAAGATGGACAATTGAAAAAAGCGTATTCAGTAAGCACAATACTCGGGTTCAAACACACTTCCATACAAATACATGTCTTTACTGGGTTGCCAGAGAGACAACACTAAGATATCACTTTTACAACTATTGCTAACAATGAAATATAATTTAGTCTTCACACGCATTCTCCTCTTTTTTACAAACAGCATTTTTTGCTGTGCTCATACCACTGCTTCACAGGACACCAAACCAATACTGTATTCCTAGAAGCAGATGTCCCACTTGAATCTGACGACATACTGAAATGCATCCGGAAATCATGGCAATGGGCGTCAGCGTTACACTGGACATTGTGACTAAGTATAACACGGGGGAGGGGGAAATGCTGCCCATGAAATTGTGAAACGCCGGATGCAGTACACCTTTACAAATCGTTTGGCAACAGTTTAACTGGGCTGAAAAAGGGAAGAAAACAGGCTTCAAAGGCCTCAAACTATTAAAGGCTCTGAGAGGTAAGATGTGTGGTAGGATATTTGGTCAGTAAGATATAGCATGGGCTTAAACCGCAAGGGGGTACCAATTGTGAAGAAACCATTCTTTTGACAAGGTTATCCAACAAGATCTCAGGGGATGGTATCAATGGGTGTTGGCATCTGTCTATGGGATATCTCACTGGCATTCTTTATTTGTAGGAAAATGTCATCCCTCCCACCCACCAAGGTGCTTCGGCTGTACCCTCTTGACGGCCTCTGACCAGAAGCTGAGACTGGCCAACCAAGAACTTGTGGCGCGGGCTGAAAAGTTTAATGAGGAAACAGTGGAAGCTGTGGGGGTGAGAGTTAAAGCATTGGGGGAACTAGTTAATAAGAAAAATATGTAAATGAGGAAATCACTGAAAATTACCTTCTCTCAGACCTTTCTGTAGAATTATTTTTGATACCATGACACAAGTCCCCCTGCATTTGCAGGTTACATATATACACATTCATACATATATACGCTTTACACCTAAAAATCCTAATATATAGTTTCCATCTTTCTGCAAGGCACTTGGCATCACTAAGTCAGACATTCATGCAGCATTGCTAGGAGAATACCAAAGTTCTAGGAAGATCCACACTCCCTGAAGCCTGTGGATTCCTGACAGAACTGTCTAATTTGGGGGCGAAATACTCCACGGTGAATAGCGCAAGGACAGCCCTTTCTAGTTTCCTTCCTAAGTTTGATGGAAAATCATTTGGCTCTGTACATGAAGTTACTTAAATATGTCGCGGGGCGGGGATGGTTAATCCGTCGGGCGGAAGATATAAAGGGTTCTGGGACGTGGTCAACATCCTAAGAATCGGGGGAGAATAGGGGTTTAACGTTAAAGTTGTTGACCTACAAGGTTGTTGTTAGTGATTAGGGAACCTGAGTCGCTAGTTGGACTTCACTGTGTCCGGCAGTGGGTAAAAATGACAAGCACACTTGGTACTAGGGAGAGATTGTCATGTATATTCCAAAGTCTACTTGTACACAGGCTTACTTGCAGGAATTATGTGAGATGGCGCAGCGCGAGTAGCACGCTCTTCACGTCGGCACGCACTAATTTAGTTTTAATAGGGAGTTAATTAATTTGGATCAGTAATAACTCGCGACAAATTTTTAGATAAGTAGTAGACGGACATTTTGATGTAAAAATCAATTATGTCGGACATCACGAAATCAAGAAAATCCAAGAAAACTGGAAAATCGGGCGACTTAGAAGAAAAACCGTTAGGTTCTAACAAGGCGCAGCAGAGAAAGGGCGCTGTAGAGAGGGGAGCAGCTCGTGCTCATGGATCTGCTCGCTCTACAACTCATGATGAAGTGAAGGATGAGGTGACGGATGAGGTGCCAGCCACTACACAAATGAAGGATGTTACAGATGATCAAGGTAAGGGTTCTATTGACTTGGTAAATGGCATTGAGCAGGTAAATTCTGTTAGTGATAGCCCGTCAAATGCTATGATGAAGATGATTCTCGACAAGATCTCAAACATGGAAAAAAATCAAATTGATGGAGCTGGCCTACAGCAGAAGATAACAGATCTCAATTCTAGCCTTCTTGAGAAGTTAAGGGTAATTTCTGATGATAACCGTCAGATTAAAGAAGACAACACCAGGCTTCTGGGCAGATTAGACGTGATGAAGTCCAAGTGCAAGATGCTAGAAAGAAAATTACTTTCTATTGAAGAGAAGGTGAGGGTTTTTGAGGGAGATAAAAGAAGAAAAATAGGTCATTGACGGCCTGCCTAAGAATAACAATGTCAATCTGAGACAACAAATTGATGAGTTGCTTGAAGATATTAGTGTCTCATTTGGATCAGAAAATGTGGAGGCATGCTACCGAATGAGAGTTGTACGGCAGAACAGCAATAGGCCTGGACCAGTAATGCTGAAGTTAAATTCCATTAGACAAAAGCAGGAAATTTACCGATCTATTGGTAATCTCAAGGGGAACCTAAAGTGGAAGAATACATACCTGAATGATGACCTTGACAGTGATCAACTAAGGCAGAAAAGAAACATGCTGGCATTGGCATCTCACTGCAGGGCTCAGGGCAAGTCTGCAAAGGTGAATGGTTCATACTTCACATTTGAGGGGGAAAAGTATGAATACGAGCAATTAAATGACTTGCCAGAAGGATTCAAAATGAAGAATATAAAGCAAATTCAAGTCACTGATGGGGTAGCCTTTCAATCTGAATTCAGCCCTCTATCTAACATGTACCCATGTGAAATTGAATATGATAATCAGATTTACCATTCCTCTCAGGCGTTGTTTCAATCGCTAAAGGCCAAGAAATGTGGGTATGATTCGCAAGCTATGGAGATTTCTGAATCATCAGACGGATTTGAAGCACTGGCTCTATCTAAGAACATAAAAACCAACTCAACATGGGATAAGAAAGAGAAATTGTCAACAATGAAGATGGTCATCGATTTGAAATTACAGCAAAATGAAGAGGTCAGCTATTAAAGGTTCTATTTATGAAGCAACATACGACTCATTCTGGGGCTGTGCATTGCCCATCTTGAGGTACAACATCTCAAAGTACAGGGATTCAAAGGGTCAGAATCACCTAGGGAAAATTTGGGAGGAGGCAAGAGATTCGCTGAACGTGACATAAATACTACCCAGTTACTTTAGTAAATTCAGGTGTACGTCAACAACACTTGAATGCTTAGATGCTGTAAAGGAGACATTTTTTTATGCACTATATTAGCGCTACGGCATATTTGAAATTCAAATCTACTCGTTATCGAGAGAAGCTTCCATGTGCTTTTGTTATGTAAACAACTCCTTGACAACTGGCGTGCGCCTGCGTATGGAAGTAGGTCAAGCGTCACTAATTTAGTTGTTATAGCAACCGCCCGCTGGAGATGATTCTGTGACGTCATAAAGTATGTCGCGGTGGATTTAAAAGTCAACAAGAGAAGTTCTTCACGTTTAGGCTGTACAACTGCTATAATGAATATATTAAGGGTCAATATCCTGATTGACTCGAGGGGTGGAAGAAGAGGTCAACTGCAGAGGGAACTTGATAGATTGAATGATATGTTCAACCTGCAAATTACAGTATTAGTCTACCTGGGAGCTGGAGTGCGTGAAATGACCTGGAGGGCTAAAAATCTACTAGTCACTGATCCACAAGCTCTATACTATATAATAGCGGGGATCTGTGATATGGTCAACAAAGAAGATGGAATTGTTTTCTGGCAACATGAACACCTATACAGCTTAGTAGGTTATATGAAGATGACAATCGAACCTTATATTGGAACATTAAGAAGGGAGTATGCTAATGCGAGTATAATTGTGGCCCCACTGACAGGGGCGTTGTTGGCTCGCTGTTGTGATACAGTGGCGGGTACCCATTCACAAGACATTATGGACAATGCTATCTTTCAAGTAAGAAGTAGACTTAGTTAGGCCACCCCAGACCGGAAATAGGGCTGTAATGCTAGCATTGGCTCCTGAGTTGAAGGATGGGACATATAATGGTGAAAACAGAGGAGGGGTCATACTGGAACTCGTGTTAAACCAACTTTTTCCGTGAGTGACTGACGACAAGAATCATGTCCTGCGGAGTTTACGACAGCCAGCAGGTCTTTGCTACGCAACGCTAAAGCAGTTTTTCATCATACACAGAACTACTACTAGATAATCTGTGGACAAACATTGACTCATTTTACAATATTCTACACTTTTATATAATGTCAGACCTAAATTACATGGCGCAAAACTGGACATAATTGGCAATTGCTTCTTGGCACTTGTGGCACATGTGAAGGAAAATCACAACTGCCACACTGGTACAGCCCCATTTTAAAAGCCTCATACGGTCGTTGAAGGGTTAAACTAGGGATTCACACGCTCTTCTATATCTTCCTCAGAAACAGTATTTGTACTCGCTGACCCTGCTTCCACAGTCACACCCCAGGATCCAGGCGTCCATGAATGGTGACAAGACCCCCCACCAGGGGCTCCGAGACACCAGTAACTAAAAAATGAAGAGGGCATCAAGAACCAGACCACAAAAAGTTTATGGTCACTTTGTCCGTGAGACAGGCTGACGTTCATGTACTTCTTGCCACTCTGCAAAACTCCTGCGAGATCCCACTTCCTGAACCTATTCAAACTGATGATGGTTCAGTCAAAGGGAGAGAGCATACAAACTAAGTTCTATCAGTATTGTGAGTTGTCAGACAGAGGCCATTTAACGTCCACAATATTGATTTAGGGAGTCAAAATATCTAGAGAGCTAACACTCAACAACAAAAAGAAGCCAATCATTGACATTACCGATAAAGCCAAGGAAACACCAAAACCAACAACAAGTGCCACTAAGGAAGACGTTTTCGGTCCAATTTCTGACTCTGGGTCATCATCAGACGCTGGGTCATTGATTGATTGATTGATTGGATTGTTTTACGTCCAAGTGTGCTATGACGCCTGGGACTTACTCAAGAGTTTATCGGACTCTCGGTCCGTTCTTTTCTCATCTAGGTTGCGTTTAAGTGTGTGAGTGCATGTACGCGTGCATGTGTTTATGAGTCTACTTGTAGCAGTGGGACACGGCTCGTAGCGGTGGAACAATGCTCGTGGCATCGGGTCCCTCTTTATTGTGCTGCCTCACACAGATGCTGTGCCGCAGACTGTTGACACCTCATCTGACCAGTCCATTATCCTGACACTGGCGGGCCAGTCGCAGCTCCATACCAATCGGGCCAGCAGATCAGGAACTGGCGAGTATGAAAACTACTTTCCATCTGGCCAGAGATCATTATCTCTAGCTTACCGGGCCGAGTCTCAAGGGGGGGGGCCTGTTTTCCCCCTCTTACATCTTTTCGAACATCTTTGTTTCCCGCAGGAATGTCAGGAGTTCTTTCTTCACAGTGTTGGTGAAGACACTGTTCATGGACGACGCGCCACGAAGGTGGTCGTCCCTACTCTTCTTGGTTGCTTGACAAAACATCAGGCTCATCCACAGCAGACAGTGAGTCTGACAGCCGCAGTGACTCACCCAAAAAGAAGAAACGTCGGTTCTCAAAGACCACCAACACTTCAACACTCATCAACAAAACACCAAAGGCCAAGAAAACTCCAACACCAACAAAATCCATCTTGGAAACTCTAGAACAAGAAATGGAAGTACCAGCGGCAGAACACACCAAGACAACACCTACCACTCCAAAGAGACTCGTGTCCATAGTCCACCAACAAAACACCATACCCCAGCCTAGAACCTAGGTCCTGCCTACTTTAAAACAGAAACGAGATGTGCCTTGTTTGGCATTTTTGATGAGGGGAGCTACATACAGCAAAATTACCTCATTGATGAATGTGAGAATGTAGGAAAGGGAGCAAACACTGTGACCAGCATGCTAGATGCCTACCTTAATCTCCAAAGAAGGCCAGTAAGAAAGCTATGAAGGCTGGGTCGAGGAAGCTTGCTCTGGCCAAAATCTTAAAGTATGAAGTTGGAAGGTAGCTTTGATTTACAGTTTAACGTCCCACTGACAATGCAACTTACTCAAGTTTCAGTTTTTACAAGTAAAAAGGTAGGCCGAAGGCATTCTTTACCTCTCAACTTGAGTTGGAACCCTGTCACACACCCTTCCTAATTGTGGGTGAGTTGATGACTTGTATTCATCGCCTGGACGAGGAGAAAGGTTTTATGTCTGCCACTGGGCCACCAATATGCTTCCTGTAGAAAACATTTATATCATGATGAACCCTTCTGAATGAGGCTTCATCACCTGTGTTCCCTACCTCGGTACACCCCTTCATTTGAAGGTTGTAAGTCGATGACTTGCAATCACAGCCCACATCGCTACACACAGCTAGTGCAACTTGGGGACCTGGTGCAGGGCACTGTCCAGGCCACTCTAAGGCTAAGGTAGACCACACTGTCCAAGCCGCTAAGGCAGAGGACGGGTAAGCATTTCTCCCTTGAATAAGATTCAGAATGACCAGGTTGATTGATTTGTTTAACGTCCCAGCGTACATAGACCCTATGGGACTTGGCCTGGCAGTCAGGAAACCTGCATATCATGTGCCTGGATAACATATTTCTATATACAACTGACAGTTTTCATCATTATGTTGTCAATGGAAAAAACAAAAGAGGTTACTCAAGACAAAGCTGGAGAAAGTGCTCTGCAAGAAATTGGCAAGCCCTCAGGTTGAACCGTGAAGTCTTCACGGGCTAAAACAAGAAAATGACATGCTGACAGCATCCTGACTCCTCTCCACCTAGCAAGGCTGCCATTCGGTGTCTGGAAAAAGAACATTCAGAGAATACCAGATATCAAGGACATACGTATCAGCTGCGTGGCTTCACGCATTCGTTGCGAATAAACTGGGCGCCACTAAAGAACGACGATGGGAGCTTCTTTGTCATGGACAGCCGCTGCAACCCCTCCCAGATCACAGCTATAGAAGAGGTGAAGGTTGAAGCCATAGAGGATCCCTACTGAGCGGAGAAAGCATTGTACTACAAAGACAAACCATACATCTCACGTCTTTCCGAATAGAAAATGCAGTAGAGTGCTCTATTTGTTTTTGTCTGGCTGGAGCCAATCATAGATTCCAGCAGAACAACTTGGGCTAGTGAGTCTGGGTACAGTGTGAGCACTAGGTCTTTTAGTGCTTCTACTTAGGAAAAGAATGAGAAGGATTTGTTATAAAACTGTTCTAAATTTGTTTAACCTACCTTTAAATGTTGGTTCTGACCCAAGTATAAATGTCTGTTAGCTTGACATGTAACTCCTAGCCATGATCATCTTTCACAGACACCGAAAATTGATGAGCTTTTGTCAGCCATGGTTACTGGTACTCTGTCGCGGTATGTTTTAATTGTATGTTGAGCTGAAGTTGCTTGCCCCTGCATCTGCACAGTTCCAGTCTATCACCAAGTACAACAATGGATGGGACGCAACTTGAACCCAGAGGATTGGGTCTGGTATCTTTAGGAGAGTGATACCAGTCCTGTCTGATGAAGCAGCCGCCCCAACTGAGCTTCAGGTGTAACTGCAAGTTAAGTTAAAAAGATGCTTGAGATGAAAGCCGCCTTTTGAAGACACCACCAGCAAGTGTCTTAAAGGAAGATCTATTTGGACCAATATCGGGCCATCTTCTGACTCCGAGTCATCTTCAGACTTCAGAGGATTCTTCCACAGATTCTTCACTAGACAGTGAATCGGAAATAGCTCAAGCCACCTAATGCCAAAAAAACACCTACCCCAAAAAAATCTTTGCTTGAAACTTTGTTTGTTTGTGTAGTTTAACGTCCCACTGACTATGCAGGTGAGACTTACTCAAGTTTCAGTTTTTCACAAGTAAGAAGGAGGTCTGTCAGCAGCCAAACTGAGTATGCTCGTGTGCAGCTAAGTGAAAAAAAGGTAAGCCCAGAGGTGTATAAAACTTGGGATAGGCTAAAAAGTGTGCACCCAATGTTCCAGCTGTCATATTTGCCAGCAGAACTACGCCTATATTTATCTGTATTATGTAAGTGTTGATCAACAGCTAAGATGCTGGCGGCGGGCCAGGTGTTCTCTGGTACCAAACAGTATACTCAATTCATCGACGTCTGGGCTGGGCATGACATCTCGTTTGCCCTGGACGTCGATGGACAGCTTGGTAAGTGATCTTATTACATACCCTAATATACCTCGTTTTCTTTCCTTTAATTGTACGGCCTTTAACGGGGGGCACTGCCGCCAAACCCCACTTTACATCAATGTAAATACATGTAGAAGCAAGGTGGTGTTTGAGAACATTGCATTAATCAATTGTTTTATCACATTTATTGTTTGTTTTTACAAGCACGGGGAGGAGGTAGTGGACATGACATTAATATTAATGCCTGACCCACATAGAGGGTGAGCTAGTGCAACTTGAGGACCTGGTGCAGGGCAGTGTCCAGGTCACTCTCCAGGCTGCTGCTAAGACAGACCACACTGTCCAGGCCACTCTCCAGGCTGCTGCTAAGAGAGACCACACTGTCCAGGTAATTGTCCAGGCCGCTGCTATGTAAAACCATGCCCAGGTCGCTGCTATGCAAGACCATGTCCCTGTGCAGACCCATGCCAACGAGTCAGAGAAGGAAGCCAAGCAAAAGGGCCGAGATGGCAGCAAGAAGCTGAAGCTGATGAAGCCTTTCAGGCGCCTCTTCCACAGAGTTGCCAAGAGGGTGCAAGCGGCAAGAAGAGCTGTTGGCTCACTCCTGCTCGGTTGCTGACAGTAATAGTAAGAAGCAATGAAGGAGAAGGACATGGCAACGATGGTGACTCACATCTAGTAACATCAATGTGGTCCAGAAACGGAGTGAGAAGATCACCGAACTACTTGTGGCAGCGGCAACAAGAGCTTCCCATGATAATCTTCATTCTCTACTCATGCGCCACGGTTAATTCACTCTCCCAGGAGATCTTATTCTGAGATGCAAGTTTCTGTTGTTCATTGCAGTGAAATCTCTCTTGTGAAGCGAGTGAAGTTAACACAAGGTCCCACATACAATGCACAATGTCCAAACATACATTTCATCTCGCCAATGTTATGACAGCTTGTTCAAGCCCAGTTCAGGTGAAGTTTCAATTGCAACAACTGTATATTAATGAGTATACTTAAAGAGAATATAATGTCATATGTTTGCAGATAGAAGAGCCAGGACAGCAGACAAGAAATGTAAAAGATGAGTTGCGGTGTGCAGGTCTGCTACCACCAAACGTGATATATTCAGGTCTATTCCAGCTCTCAAACACAGGCAGAGATTCAGTGTGTCATGGCAGTGTCTAGTAGCTTCTCGTGTGTGTTTGCTGTTTGGACAACCAAGGACACGATTACCTTCACAGTTCCATTGCAGCCAACCACATGGTGGTTCCTGCTGGCATCTGCCTCCACGTTGTATCGGGACTACATGATACCTGCTCTTATCACACGGGATAACCCATCAGCTGCTGTGGTTGACACAGACATGAAAGCAGGTTTTAGAAATGTGTGTGAAGGATGATGCCAGAAAACTACAATTAATATACTTATATCATTATATATAATGCTGAATGTCCTATTGACTAATGAAGTTTTTCACAAGAAAAGGAAGGCAGAATAATGGGAGGAGAGATTTCCTGCAGGAAAGGGGAGATAACATACAGGGAGACATGGATGCACAAGCTCATGCTACTGAAGTTTAAACACAATCCAGAAGTTTGTGTGACAAAAATAGTTGCAAATCTCTCAGGGATGATACATTGGTGGCCAGACCTTATGCTATATGGAACCAGAGCCTACAAACCCTAAGCAGGGTGAACTTGAACTGTCTAGCTAGCTTTTGACCTACATCCATATAAAAAACAACAGGCACCCTTAAGACACAACAATCTGTCCTGGTATGAAGATCTCAGGCAGTGACAAATGAAAAATCTGGTGGAAGCAATTACCGAAGAAGAGTTCCCAGGGCATCTTCAAGACAGCCTGAGAAAGAACTATCTCACCACAGATGGCCAGGGCTGGATTTAGAACTGCTTTGTTGCCTTTTATCCTTACATGGGCTACAGCTGCATGTACATGTATACATACTGTCCCCACGCTAGGAAGGCCTATACCACATCATCCCACCTGAAGCAGCACATCATGTATATATCCACATAGGACACAAGATGTCAGTAAGTACCTTTGTCAGTGGTCTGAACCTGTCGGGGATTGAGTACCTGCAGCTCTCTTCAATTGCCTGTACAACTAGAGCCAGATAGAAATCCCGCTCCTACACATTTACCAAAGCAAGGTTTCTCCGACACCATATAGACATGGTGTGAGAGGGTCAGGGCAAGGGTTACAACTTTTTGTGTCTAGATAACATGTTATCTTGTTATCCATATTTACTATTAAATGAAAAAATCTTTTGTGACATCATTTCTCCACAGGTAATTAAAACATTAATCTTCTTGATCAGTTTTAGATGCGGCCGTTAGCCACAAGTACGCCGGCACCCCACTTGGGGAGGGAGCGGGAGAGATGGCTGGAGCAATCACCACCACCACACCGGTAAGTACTGAGCCACATATTTGAGGGATGAGGAAGACTTCAAAGAGAGAAGAAAACGGCCTACAAGTCTAAAAACTAAGCAGAACAACAGGGATATTGGCAGCCACAACAGAAAACGCCAAGACTGCCCCCAAGGTGCGGAGGCGTTTGAGTATGGTGGATGGCACAAGAACATTGCAGTAGTACTATCCAGTAAAACACATACAAATACTAGCAGGGTTGCCACCGACAAGGTAGTTTTAAATTCCCTGACTTTTCCCTGACATTATATGAAATTTCCCTGACAATTGCGACATAAACCCAATGTTTTTAAATGCCCTCCAACTATGAATATGCACTCTTTTTTATCTTCTTCTTAGCGAGTGATCATTATTAAATTTTAACAACAGGGGTTTTGTGTATCGCGTGCGCGTAAAAATTTTACCTCCTCCTCTTTGAGGATTAAGATATTTTTCTCTCTTTTAATCATAGTAAAAATAGCCTTTTTTTCAGAGAAAACAGGTGACTGTTTTGGTATTTCAGAGTTTTTCCCTGACAAAATATTATTTTCCCTGACATTTTCAGAAAATATCATATTCCCTGACATTTTGCCAAAAAATCTGATATTCCCTGACATTTCCCTGACCTGGAACGAAAAATATTTTCCCTGACATTTTCCCTGACAGTGGCAACCCTGACTAGGTCATTAAACAAATCATGATGTACACACAGGGAGATGCTGCCCATGACATTGTGAAACGCCGGATGCAGTACACCTTCACGAACCGTTTGATTGATTGATTGATTTGTTTAACGTCCAGACGTACATCAAGTACCTCACGGGACATCTCAAGTTGGCAAGGAGTCATCCACAAATAGTGGTAGTCTGCCTTGCAGTAGTAGGACATGTATTTATATGCTGCTTGCCCAATCCAGCAGTGACCGCATCTATGGATGATCGAATCTATGAAATGAATGACCGCATCTATGAGGTGAGGGAGAACCGCTACCGGGGCACGTCCCCTACTCTTTTCGAAGGATAGCAAGTGTTCTTTTATTTGCCTGGCCCTACATACCTGGGCTAATACATCTAGTTTAAATAAACCACACCCATGCCAACCAAGCGGTTGGTGCTATTTTGGCCTGCATTACAAGTGGCGGTGCTAAACCATAATGAGTACTGCGTCCAACCTATTGTCGCAACCTATTAAATCTTTCCTTTCTGTCCCAAAGATATGAATGTAAATAGAAGCAAGGTGGTGTTTGAAAAAATTGGATTCATCAATTGTTTTATCACATTTATTGTTTGTTTTTACAAACACGGGGAGGAAGTAGTGGACATGCACATTAATATTAATGCCCATTCCCTCACCAACATTGAGGATGAGCCATTGCAACTCAAGAACCTGGTGCAGGGCAGTGTCCCGGTCACTCTGAAGGGGGTGCTAAGGCAGACCAAAGTAAGATTTCGAATCTTTGAATGTGACACATAACTTAATCACTCGCCACTATTATTGCACATTCCATAGATTCATCTGCAAATCAACCTACTTTCTACAATTGGAAAGAGGTTCCAAGATGCTGGATTGAGAGACCTTTGCATCCTCCACATGAGACAGTAGTGTAACAGTACAGTGAACGTATAGCAAGGAAGACAAACCATCTCTACCACCTATAGCACAAAATGTAGTAACAAAGTCAACTATTGTATTTACAAGCACTCCTGGTGTCAAGTTTGTAGTGACACATCCATGCTTTCATGGTTTATTTGTAGGAACACGTCATCCCTCCCACCCCACCAAGGTGCTTCGGCTGTACCCTCATGAGGGCCTGCAACTACAAGCTAAAAATGGCCAACCAACAACTTGTGGCGCGGGCCGAAAAGTTTAATGAGGAAACAGTGAAAGCTCTGGGGGAGAGAGTTAAAGCATTGGGGGAACTAGTTAATGAGAAAAAATAAGTAAATAAAGAAATCATTGAAAATTACTTCCTCTCGGGCTTTTCTCTATAATTATTTTTGATACAATGATAACCGATCCCCTGCATTTGCAGGTTACATCTATACACATTCATACATATACGCTTCACACCTAAAAATCCAAATATATAGTTTCTATCTTTCTGCAAGGCACTTGGCATCACTAAGTCAGACATTCACGCAGCAATTGATTGATTTGACATCTTAGCGTACATAGGCCACAATTTGAGCAAGAAAGTGGATCGTAGAGACATCAAGGCTAAATTTCAAGACATCAGTATGCAAGCAAAAAGAATGCTGACAAAGTGAAGAAAGCACAAGCGGAGATTGATGGCTACACAGCAGAGATGGAAAACCTGAGAGTGAGAAGAGTTAAGAAGTTAGCTCAGGAAAAGTCATCATATAATTGTGGAGCTAGAGGAAAAAAATCGCAAACCAAGTGAAGGACCTGTGCTATTATGAAGACCTTGCAACAGCTTTGCAAAGTGATGTCATACACCCATGAAGAAGAGTAAGCTGAAGATATCTCATTTCCACTTTTTATAGGGAGAAAGGACTGAGGCGTCTGTCCACCTTATGATAATACCACCACGTGATGTTGATTGATTGATTGGATTGTTTTATGCGATGTTGAGGACAATGCCTCTGAGGGAATGGATGGTGGAGCAGCGGCGGGTTATTTATACTCCGTAAACGACATGGTAGGTCCTATTCTAATTCTAAACCATAGGCCTGTACCGGCTGTGTGGGGTGGAGACAAGAACAAGTTCCTGTCTGGCGAGCCTGTATTGGCGGGGAGGGGAAAAGAAGATCTGTCCGGAATGTAGGTTTTTAATAATACATACAATGTTATTTACAGGATGACATGCACCAAATTACGGCACATGAAGTAAAGAGGACATGGTAGACCTGGCAGAGCTGATGGGGCATTCCGTGTCAATGCAGCAGGCGGTATATAATGACGCTCTGAAGGATTGCTAGGTTGCCAGGATGAGCGGTATGCTGGGAAAATATTGATTGATTGATTGATTTGTTTAACGTCCCAGCGTACATAGACCCTAAGGGACTTCTCAGGTTTGATCGGACAATAGGTCCTTTCATTTCTCATCTTAAAGTTGCGCATAAGTGTGTGGGTGCGTGTGCGCGTGCATGTGTTTGTGAGTCTGCTTGTAGCAGTGGAACACGGCTCGTAGCAGCTGGGAAAAGTTCTCCAAGTATTGACTTTCCCTGGCTTTACGCAGAATAAAACGTGTTTGTGTACATTTGTGCAGACACTGCAGATGGTCTGTGACACTACTGGTAAGTACATGAAGAGTTTAACAGTGATAGCACTTACAGGTACTTGGAATAATCATACCTTTAGCATACTTCATTTCAAGCATACTAAAATTGAGCCATAATAGAGGGAGCAACCCGGTTAGTAGATCCCCAGTCATGCTTCAATTGTGGTTGCCTTGCTACTCAGTACCGTGCCCTATTCACGCTTTGGATCGGATAACTTTGTCAAAATCTCATTCTCAGCGGATTCAGGATACAACATTCTACCATACTACCAGAGAGTGTGTGAAAAGGGAGAGAGAGGCAGACAGCCAGAGGAAGACCGACATAGGCACATCGTGAGGAGGGAGCCAACTAATTGGTTTTATGAATAAAGACAGCAAAGCCAATGAGAAAATGGTACCAGGCAATGGATGTGGTCAAGAGAAAAGTAACTCTGGGCAGATTTACCACGGAATGGTGTTAAAAAGCAGGAGTCAGCAGCAAAACAGTACAAGACTAGCAAGGGCTTCTTTCCCAGGCCTCTCGCGAGTCCTGCTGTTAGGCATACCCGTACTATGGCTTAAATATTTACTCCAACAGTTTCAGAAGCATCCGGAGCCACCAGAGATGAATTTTATGATACTCCTGATGGAATCCATGACAAGAACTTCAAAATGAAACCATGCATGGCAAGGCCAGTGGCTGGCAAAAACTCAAGCATTTCGGCATAGATCACCTGGATGCTGACTTAGTTTGTGTAGTTTAACGTCCCACTGACAATGCAGGTGAGACTTACTCAAGTTTGCCTTTCACAAGTAAGAAGATCTGGACTTTTAATCTGGATCCCTGACAGGGTGGTATTCCTGGCTCCAACAAGGATACCAGCACAGATTGATTGATTGATTTGTTTAACGTCCAGACGTACATCAAGTACCTCACGGGACATCTCAAGTTGGCAAGGAGTCATCCACAAATAGTGGTAGTCTGCCTTGCAGCAGTAGGACAGATATTTATATGCTGCTTGCCCAATACAGCAATGACCGCATCTATGGATGATCGAATCTATGAAATGAATGACTGCATCTATAAGGTGAGGGAGAAAACCGCTACCGGGGCACGTCCCCTACTCTTTTCGAAGGATAGCAAGTGTTCTTTTATTTGCCTGGTGGCCTATGAATATGTGACGTTATGTTTGGGGTACTGAAGAATATATGCTAACCCTAATTGTGAAATGGGTAATCGCTTACCAATTGGTAAATCTATGTACTCGCTTTCTTTTTGGTACAGAGCAGGAGATGACGTACAGACAGCACCAGGCATGGCGTAAGCGGCACGCGGCCATTTACCGGAACCATGGGCCGGACGTCAGTTGCATACCCAAGCTCTTCGAAAGGAAGTTGCTCACACTGTTCCCCACCCTGGGGGACATCTCGTTAGACAGTAAGTTGCAAGTTATGTGTACACGTTGCCTTAGTGTGAAAACCTTAATAGATCCAAGTATCATGATGACGCTTTCTGCATCGCGTCCGTATATATCACTGGCCACGGTTCCCACGTAAAAAATCAGATACCAGAAATATCAATGTTCCAAAACATTTACAATTTTGTAGTCGTGGCTGGGCGTTTGGCTGCTAAAAAAAATGTCTAATCAATAAGTAGACAGCAAATGGGTCATTGTAGGGGATTTCAAAGAAGAAAAATTCTTGCCTTTTTCAGTGTGGTTGCGCGTCGCTTGCCCATATGATATGTGGCGCGAAGTGGGTAAGTAACTGCTACAACCATTTGCCCCGAGGTGTGGCCTACGAATAGCAGTAGTTCCGTCCTTTTGTGCCTGGTTGTAAAAGAATAGGGCAGAATTAAGGAAGGACAAAGAAATTCCATAGCCTACCTAGTTCCTTCATGAATTATCCATTTCACAGGGTACAACCCACCTGGGCTAGTACCATAGTGGGCAGGGCCAGACAAACCACGGCCTTTGATATCTCAGACGTGGTTCACTGAGGAGGAATCCCATGCCAGACCGCCAGAAAGAAGGCCCGGGCCCGTGCATATGGGCAGCGGATGCCAAAACAGCAGAGGGCAAAACAGTACAAGACTAGCAAGGGCTTCTTTCCCAGGCCTCTCGGGAGTCCTGCTGTTAGGCAGGGGGGGGGGGGGGGGGGGTATAAATGGTATTGTACAAGACTACTTGGATAGGTCCACAATCAAAGCATCAAGAACACTGCCAGTTAGTTGAAGAGATTTACGCCATGCAGCCACCAAAGGCAAGATATAAACAGTTTTGCCCAGGTACCAGTATCCTACTTTTTGTTTGTTTGTGTAGTTTAACGTCCCACTGACTATGCATGTGAGACTTACTCAAGTTTCAGTTTTTCACAAGTAAGAAGGTAGGCCGAAGGCCTACCTCGGATGATCGTATATCCAGGATGATCGAATCTATGAGATGAGCCAAAAGGTAGAAATCACGCTCCACTGTATGCAAATGCAGGAGAAACTTCTGAAGGCGCTGGGCGGTAACAACCTTGCCAAGGCCGTCAGCATTGTCTTGAACAAGGTGGGCACCCCAGCCCTTTGGAGTAACTACTCGTTGAAGGGCCAGGGCCTGAAGACAGGTCTACAGCAAACTCTCCCTAGGGTCAGCCACCTACTCCAATGTAAGTGGTACACTACTTCCATTCAAATATGATCAAACGACTACATATAGATAGCCCTATTAAATAGAGACGGCCCACTAAACATTGAAGTCTTTATGTTTACAAATAATGCAATTTCGTTAATAAATATATTCATTTATAGTAATAAATCCACATGGCCATCTACTCGCTTCATAGAAATAGGTGTCCGGCATTGGATACGGCCCTTTATATAGTACATCTTGTCTTCCATCTTCCAAACAATTAAAAAAAAAAATTTCCCTTTTACTAGGCACACTATGGCAAAAATGTGGCGGCAAAGTGCAGTTCAAAGAAGATTTCCTTCCCATTGGTAAGTAGATACTGACATATATGTCACACTGACATCATACCATAAATGAGACAGTGAGTGGACGTTTAGAGGATTATTCCCACTGCTATTACATAAGGACCCATTTCCAGCTGAGTATGATTGATTGGATTGTGTTACGTCCAAGTGTGCTATGACGCCTGGGACTTACTCAAGAGTTTATCGGACTCTCGGTCCGTTCTTTCCTCATCTAGGTTGCGTGTTTAAGTGTGTGAGTGCGTGTGCGCCTTACTGCAGACGGACAGTCTGCCACCTGCCCCTTCCCCCATCACCTACCCCACTGCCCGCAACACAAAGAAACAGAGGAACCTCAATGCCCCACTGCATTGCCCACTAATGGACGGTCCACCCCTTGCCCCACTTTGTCAGCCACCTCCTATCTCACCAGGTTCACTGCCCGTGTAAGTATTAATTGCATACTTTGCTTGATAATTCATCTTTTGATTCAATCTGTAAGTAGACATGTTAGACTAGCGGAAACCTATTTTAATTTTTAACTTTGAAAATGAACGCAAAATCAGTGTTCTGAGCTTTACTTTCACCGTGCCTGGTGATGAGAAAACAGTAGAGTAACCTAATACATGACTTCAGAAAAAATACTAACACATTGACATCTATATTTTTAAAATTCACAAGGACTTTGATGTGTGTGTGCAAGCGTGCTGCGTAATATGTACCTTAGACATAGGTAATCGTGCAGCCCTTTTCCATGCTGGGAGCACGTTAAGGCAAAAGGGAGAATATGAGGAAGCGATGAGGTAAGCTTGCAGCCAATATTTTCACCCATCCTTACAAACTGGTTCTTTTCCAGGTGGATTTGTACTTTGATATCACAAATGGTGCACGATATTTCGTTTGAATTATAGGCCTAGTTGATATATTTAGTTTTGCATTGAACCTTCAGAACCCCCCGAGGATGAGGCACCTGGGTCAAAAAGCCTCCCAGCATTTGACAACAGGCAGTGCTAGGCTAATAATAATCCAACGGCCACCTCCTTCAACATACGCTCAATCAACAACTTGATTCCTCAACATATTTCACTAACTTGTTTCTAGAGGTCTCATATACTATACATTTTGTGGGTTACTGTCATTCTGTTTGAAGTACATTTCCATTTACCAAGTAAGAAATATCAAATGTGCAGAGATACGTTAAATCAAGTGTTCTTTTCTTTGCAAGGTTAGGAAGGGTAGAAACTGTCATGTTGACCGACACTGACATACAGGTTGAGAAAGATGCAAGAAGAAACAAGCAGACAGCAAGGACGGCTATTACAGGCATCATGGCCCCCAGCCCTATAACAGGCAGCAAGGACGTGCCCCCAGAAGTAAGTATCTACATGAGAATTCACTCATCAGAATGAAAGGGAAATGAGCAGCCTTGTCACAGGTGACTTTTACTTTTGTGGTCCGGTCCTTGTCATTTGAGAACAGCAATAATAGTATTAGTAGTCTGCTAAATAATGTTTTATTGCTAGTAAGGCTGCATTCGCTGTCTACCAGCGATGATACATGCCATCAATGAGGATTAACCACTGTATATTAATTACTTTCTTGAACACTAATGACCTTGGATGTTCAAATTTTATTTTGTATTTTCATATGACTCCCTTCTAACAGCTGAGATGTCTGCAAGGATTCTGGTCCAGATCCGCGCCAAACAGACGAGCTTCTCACTTCGCTATGTGTGTGACAGGATTGTCTTCTTGAGGCATAAAAACACACTGGAAGATGGCCGCGTTTGTCTGGAATGGCGTTACAGAAGGAGAACTGGTGCGGCTGTGGGAGGAGAGGCCATCCCTCTACAACACAACAATGTCAGGATACTCCAACCGCGATATTAGGAGACAGGCTTTGGAGACGGGCAAGAGAAGCCCTATAGCGGGAGGTAGATGAGGGCATTCTTTGTTTGTTGTGTAGTTTAACATCAAATTTGCACAAATTACTAAACTTTATTTGAAGATGGCCGTGATGCCATTTGAGATAAGATCAGGCTGGAGATACATATTGGTGGTGTTCAGCATCACACCCACAGAAAAAGAGAAGGTTCCACAAGCCATAGCGTGACAGGTATTTTATAATTTTGAAAAGTGGGTTCTTAAAGATCTGGTGGAAGAGGCCCTTAATGAATGCGCCGAAGAAACCATAGGTGATTTCGGATTATTGAACGACTTGTTTGAGTATGATTTGACAGAGGAGCCGGAGATGAGGCCCCCCTCCTCCAGCAGACGACCTGGAGGAATGTGAGGTGATACCACCACCCAGAGACGACCTGGAGGTAGATGACGACCAAATTACCCCTCCCCCAACCCAGGAGATGAGACCCTTTAGGAATATGTACTCAAAGAAAGGGAAGCAGCCACTGCACGAAAAGAAAAAGAAGAAACAAAGGATGACATTTTGATTTTTTTGAAAAGATCAGACAATTCTTATGAGTCGGCAGAGAAGAGAAAATGCTGGCAAGTTGGCCCTGGGAGACACAATGCCCAACCTCCACAAAAAATTCATCTCAGAAAACCCTGTGGCTCCCCCCTTGCTCTACACCTTCCACAGAGGTAGAGACAAAAAAAACATCAAACTTAACAAGTTCCTGAATAGAAGTGTGTGCCTGTGTAAGGCACACGCAAACATGGGCCTCATGCTTACCTTCCTGCCCAAATCTACCTCCGCACTCACTAACGAGAACACTGTTAGGAGATTGAGGCTCAGCTGGAAGCCCTCCATGAGACTGTCACCTACGATAGCTGGTCCAAGGTGGAAAAGGTGTACAGCAAAAAGGTGCCGGAGAAAGCGGGAACCAAAGGGAAGTTGAATACCAAGACGTCCGCCAAGGGGCTTGGCAAGAAGACGGTCAAGGTGACAGTCACCGACACCAAAGTGGTGACCCAGACCGTGCTGAAGGCCGCCTTCATCAGGCTCTTGGTGGACAGCTTACCCGAGGTTAGAGCGCACTGCGCACAGGTCAAGGAGCAGCATGACCAACTGACGCTGCTCCGGGAAAACTTCAAGACGCTATTGTTCATCCACATTCCTGTACCGGAAGTTGACGCACGGTGTTTCACCGCGTGTGCTTTCCCATAGTTTACTCCTCCAGCAAGTGATTAGGTTCTCTAACTGTGTCAGGGAACTACTTGAAAGAAGAAGCATGGCCCCCACTGCAGCTGACTTGTAAGTTCATTCAGAAACCTTGTCTTAATGCGTGGAAACAGCTCAGAATGGACAAAAACAAGAAAGAGGCAGCAAGTGTAAAAACAGTTTAAATAAAATCCAAATCACCCCTTCACAGCCAATTGGCCTGCAAAGCCAGACACCCCCCCCCCCCCCACCCCCCAGAAAGTTCTGGATGTTGTTTCTGAGAGCGTTGCCTCTTGTGAGCTATTCCAAGAGTTGACTCATAGAGGAGCAAGCTATACAGGGAAATTTGGTACTCTTAGCCTTAAAATAGGAATCTACAACGAGCCAGAAAGGTTGATAATATTGATTGATCTGTTTAATGTCCAAGCGTACATAGACCCTTTGGGACTTCTCAGGTTTGATCGGACAATAGGTCCTTTCATTTCTCATCTTAAAGTTGCGCATAAGTGTGTGGGTGCTTTTGCGGGTGTTTGTGAGTCTGCTTGTAGCAGTGGAACATCAGCGCCCCCTATTTATCTGGACATTGTTTTGACATTCAACTTGACTTCCTTCTGTCATGAGCTTAATACATCGAATACGGTACTCTATTTAGAGGAGGCATTGAAGGACAAGAAAAATCTGAAATGGATGGTTGGTTAACGAATTGTACTTTAGATGCAATGGTTGTGTAATTTCCTTGATAGTAACAGTTGCTGCATTCTGGTAGTGTAATGGGATTGCCAATTCAATGTGTAATAAAAATGTATCTATTTCAACAATACCATGATATTATGTTCTCAATGGAAATTTAAACCTTTGCATAATATAACTAAATCATTCATGGTTTTCCTAAAGGCTACTCAGCTGTACACACAGCGAGGAGATGGTGCCCATGAAGTTGTGAAACGCCGGATGCAGTACACCTTTACAAACCGTTTGGCAACAGTTTAACTGGGCTGAAAAGGGGAAAAAAACGGCCTTCAAAGGCCTCAAACCATTAAAGGCTCTAAGAGGTAAGATGTGTGGTAGGATATTTGTTCAGTAAGAGTGTATTGAAACCACCTGTCATATAGCATGGGCGTAAATCACAAGGGGGTACCAATTGTAAAGAAACCATTCTTTTGACAAGGTTATCCAACGAGATCTCAGGGGATCGTATCAACGGTGTTTGCATCTGTCTATGGGATATTTCACGGGGGGAGGGAGGGAAGCCTTCTTTGGTTTAGCCAATGGGACTGCTGTATTCCATGAAATATAATATTCGGTACAGTTGTCATAATTCAGCAAAAATGCTTTTAATTAGGAGATTTGGTAGATTGGGCATGATAGATTTACTGATGTACCTTTAAGCAATAGCAATAATTGTTCCAGAATGTCGAGCAACACCCCCAAAGAGATGACCAGGAGGAGATTGATGCACTGAACCATGCAGTAAACAAACTGATGGAATTGACAGATGGGTGGCAGAATGAACAGGACATTTTCATGGCCAATCCATGGGAATCGTTTACGAGCAGAAGTGACTATGACGGCTAAGACAAGAGATGACAACGATGACGTGTACGATGTCGGCGGGGTCACCATGTTCTTCTTAGCTGCCCTCATAAAGGAAGTGCCCAGGCTGCCGGTCCTGATAGGGCCAGATGCAGATAAAGTTCTCATCTATAATGCACAAGGTAGGAATTTAGGACAGAGCCACTATACTAGATACTGCAGAGTTTACCGCAAAATTGTCAACTGTTCATCAAAGCTCACAGTGAGTTAAAGTTGCAAAATATTAAGCTTGTTGAAAATTAGTTTGGCACATATACTTTACACTCCAAGACTATCCATTACCCTTCAATCTTGCCAGAATACATCAAGAAGGCAGTTGAAAGCTTTAAAATCGAGCCTCAGAAAGCTGTCTCAGTTGGCATCTTCTCTTTTCATAACCAGGTTGCACTGTGGGTGCCAGTTGTAGTGGTGTAGTTAGTGTTTCTTTTTCAGTTATAGTTTACACAATGTCCTGTGTCATAACACCGGACATTGAATGTCTAGCAAAAGCGTTAATGTCCCTAACACAGTGAATATGTAACTGCTTGCCAGAAAACTGGTAGGCAACCAGTGAGTTTGGCAACATTTAAAGAAATATGGCTGAGGTATCTGCCGGGCATAACGGGAATGGTGTGTCACATGTTAGTCAGTCGCCCAGGGTATGGGACACCTCACATACTTTTTGCCAAGCAATCTATCTTAAGCCCCCTTCTACGTCGCACCTCGAGTTAGCTCATACGCTACATCCTCATATTTAGCTAAACCGCGGAAAAGGTAAAAGAATAAGTCAAGTTGTGGGCAAAGGTCTGTATATGAAAGTACATTGCGGGCGAATGACTCACCCATTGAGAATATTGTCGGTTAATTGGTGATTTCGATCAATTTTTATTTAAAGATTGAAGAAATAGAAGACGATGCTATGCAGAAAGATTTCTGGAACACTGATGTCACAAGGTTTTGATCCACCCATACTATTATTACTAAGTCCACGCTGATTTAAGCGCATAGAAATCCAGTAGGTGACAATCTGCTAAAAGTGCTACTATATGGATGAACAGGACAGTCGTTTGTTTGTTTGTGTAGTTTAACGTCCCACTGACTATGCAGGTGAGACTTACTCAAGTTTCAGTTTTTCACAAGTAAGAAGGTAGGCCGAAGGCCTACCTCGGATGATCGTATCCAGGATGATCGAATCTATGAGATGAGCCAAAAGATAGAAATCCCGCTCCTACACATTTACCGAAGCAAGGGTTCTTTAACCTCCGACACCACATAGACATGGTGTGAGAGGGACAGGCCTTTGTTATGCTGTAAGTCTACCACAGCATGGGAAAGAGCAGCCATAGGTATAGTCGGGAAGCAATGAAAACTCCAAGCTGATACAAACTGTGTGCCATCAGTCTGGAGTGATACATCCCGACTTGCCAAACTAGTCTCCCCCATTTTTTTTTTCCATTTTTTGTATTTTTTGTATTTTTTATTTTATTTATTTTTTTAATTTTCCATTTCATATTTTGTCCCATAGTTGGGTTTCCTTTAAGAATTTTAATACATTTTCGTCATTAGTAGTGTTGAAAACACTGTACATAGATGTTGTGTCTGAAAGATGTTTTCTTCTACTTTCTGCAGTCCTTCTACAGTGGAGTAGAAGATGCTCCACTGTCAGACGGGTACTGCAGTCTTGACATCTTGGTTCATATTCCCCATTCAGTCTGTACTCGTGTGTCAGTTTAGTGTGACCGATCCTTAGACGGTTTAATCTCACTTGTTCTGCTCGTTTTAGCTTTTTCCTCATTGTCACTCCTTTCAGTTTTGGCTGAACTGAGTACATGGTATTATGGCCCTTTTCTTTGTTCCATGCAGCTTGCCATTTTGCTTTCATGTGGCTATCTATGGATGGTAACAGGTCAGTGTATGGAATGGGAGTTAGGCGAGGTCTCAGACTCAGAGCTCTCTTTGCAGCTTCATCTGCTTCCTCATTTCCTTCGATTCCAATGTGACTTGGTAGCCAGCAGAAAAGTACTTCTTTTTTCTTCCTTTTCAGGTCAGAGGTTCTCTTTCGCATGTCGCGTATCAGTGGATTGACAGGCATATATTGGAGCATTGCCTGCAGACATGACTTGGAGTCTGAGAAGACAATAAATTTGTTCTCTTTGCAATCATCCATCCACTCTACTGCTTCAAGAAGTGCACTGGCCTCTGCAGTGAAAATGCTGGCTTTAGGGTGTAGGCGTCCACTGAGATTCTGAGATGGTGTGTGAACTCCATAACCTACCCTTTCATTGTCTTTTGACCCATCTGTATAGATTGGCATGTGATCTTTATATTTTTCCTCAATAGTTTTCAGATTCTTTTTGAAAAGAGCAGGGTTTGTGTCTGCCTTTTTGTTTTTTGTGAGGTCCAAGTTGACACTGGGCTTCCCTACTAGCCATGGGGGAGTATCTGGTGGTCTGATTTCCCTGACATTCTTGAGTGGGAGTCCTACTTCCCCAACCAGGGTTTTCACCCGAACCGAGAAAGGTTTGGTGGTGTTTGCTTTTCCCAGGTATATGGTCTCACTGTTTGAATTGAAAATGGTGTCATGTGTCGGGTTTCTCCTATTTGCTTTGACTTTGGCTGCGTAGCGAAGGGAAAGATTTTCTCTCCTGAGATTGAGAGGAGGTACGTTGCTCTCTACCTCGATACTTTTGATGCGTGATGTACGGAACGCACCCAGGCATAGTCTTAGCCCCTGATTTTGGATTGGGTCCAACCTTCGTAGGGATGTTGCTGATGCCGAGCCATACACTATGCAACCATAGTCAAGTCTTGAGAGCACATATGTTTTATACAGAGTCAGGAGGATTTCCTGATCTGCACCCCATTCCTTGTGGGAGAGGACCTTCAATAGGTTTAGTCCTGGTTGACACTTCCTACGGAGGTACTCAATGTGTGCTTCAAAAGATAGCTTCCTGTCAAATATCAATCCCAGAAATTTGGCCTCATCTGCCACTGCTATTTCTGTGTTCTGGAGTCGGAGTGCAGGTTCATCCGTGCATCCTCTTTTTCGGCAGAAGTGAACGCAGGTGGTTTTCTGTTGGGAGAATTTGAAGCCGTTCTCAGTGGTCCAGGTCTCTAGATGATTTATGGCCTGTTGTAGCTTTCGCTCTATTGTGGTCATATTTCTGGATCTGTAGCAGATGACGAAGTCATCTACATACAAGGAGCAATTGAGATCTTTTTGTAGGGTTTTGGTGATGTCATTGATCTTTATTCCGAATAAAGTTACTGAGAGAACACAGCCCTGAGGGACTCCCATTTCCTGCTCTTTTTTGCTTGATAGTGTAGAGCCGAGGCGGACACTGAAGCGTCTGTTGGCAAGGAATTTGGAGATGAAGATGGGAAGTCTTCCTCTTAGTCCCATGTTGTAAACATCCTTGAGGATTCCATACTTCCATGTTGTATCGTAGGCCTTTTCCATCACTTAGCAACAATATTTTAAGGCATAACTGATAATTTTCTGGTGCTAGGAAAGGAGAGCTCAGCTGGAGTAATTTCCTGGGACTTTACCCCACGCAGTCGTAAACCAAACAAAGTCCATATTAACTTCGCGTTGCTCCCAAGGCAATATTCTCATTATCACCAATCGGAAGCAAACAAATACATCAACACAAGTTTGTACAACTTCTGTGAGTAGGTGAAAAAGAAGGTGAGTAGGTGAAAAAGCAGGAAGTCTGACCAAGCCCTCTTGTTTTGTTTGTTTGTTTGTTTGTGTATTCTAACGTCTCACTGACTATGCAGGTGAGACTTACTCAAGTTTCAGTTTTTCACTTGGATGGTCGTATCCAGGATGATTAAATTTATGAGATTAGCCAAAAAATAGAAATCCCGCCCCTACACATTTACCGAAGCAAGGGTTCTTTAACCTCCGACACCACATAGACATGGTATGAGAGGGACAGGCCCTTGGTGTGCTGTAAGTCTACCACAGCACTAAATTGATAGCGAAGCTGAAGGCCCAGATAACTAAAGAAAGAAAGGACAGCACGAAAAGGCAAGCTGAAGCATTGGCAAAATCGACACCAGTCACAAAGGACCTAAAAACAAAAGGTCAGAAAAAAGACAGAAATAAACAAGCTGTTTAAAAGTAAACTCGGATCTCGTAGCATCGGGACAAACCCAAGCCGAGACCATTACGGAGCCCCTAAGCAGGAGCCAGGAGCCAGGAGCACAAGAGGGAACTGGAGCAGAGAAATGAGATTATTAATGATCTCATGGAAGCGAACAGCGAAAGGCAAAAAGAGGGAGGGAAAAGAAGTTTCACTTTATTAACTTTTTCCGCCCTGGCCAAAAACAGCTGCATGAAAGGTTACTTTATATATTTTGAAGACTATGGCAACCACATTGATTTAGCTGAGGAACACTGTAACATACCCTCGTTATGTACTAAGCAGATATTAGCATATTAAAATATTATTGTCAACCTGACTGTGCCATATAATCTAAGAGTCAGTGGTGACAGTGTACAGCCACACTGAAGTTTCCATGTGTATCGCTGGTATTGGCCGCTGAAATGAGCAGAGCAGATTCTCTAACTATATTTTATGCAGGAAAAAACACAAACAGTAACATGTAGAATCATAACACAGGATAGGATGTACAAGAGGTTTTATCTCATGGGAGCACTGTATTCAGATATCAACTAGCCCGCATGAAACAAAATCTGGCTAGTTTACCCGAAGACACCCCATACCAACATTTTGACACATGACACAGGGGAGCATTCTGTCTGTTTTAGTGTACCATCTTCTTCCCAACACTACCCATATACTGCAGCAATGTGACGTCTTTCTTCAAATCATTAAAAGCACAAAAGCAGTCAAGGTACACATGGGACACCAACCCTGGTGAGCCTGTCAACCGACAAAACTTTGCCAAAAACTCCAAAGGAACATGGCTTAAGGTATCTAGAGCTTTAATAATTTTCATGAGGTTTTGTGCCCAGAGCCCAATGTAGCGTGAGTGTGCAGGGTAATAGCACGCCAAGTGAAAAAGGTGAGAAAGAATAGAACCCCTTAGTCATTAGGCCGAAGGGTTATCGTATCCAGGATGGTCGAATCTAGCACGTTTTCAGCAGCACTGCATTACTTTATATGGCAATTTGATATTTTGTCATGTCCAGGAAACCCCAACATTATGTTAATCTCTACGTTCCTAGACTGACTGCCAATGAAGCCATCCTCCCATTGATTCATTGATTGATCCTCCCAAACAAATTCCTCTCACGTTGTGATTTGTGTCCGGGGAAACAACATTCCCACTGTACTTTGTCTGTCTGAATCACTACAGGCGGAACTGGCTGCCTCTGCCACAGCGGAACTGGCCATTACGTAATCCATGGTGGATCCACCAGCCAATTTACATTACACTGTTATAATGAAGGAGGCCCAGCACTAAGTGGATGCACCAGCCAATCTAGGACAGGAACACTAAGAAATCTTACAATTATGGTCAATATTCTGTAGGAAATTTACATAATTTAGAGAAATTCCACCAGAAAAGTATGATAAGGTTCAGAGAGAGGATTTAAAAAAAAAGAAAGATCAGTATCTATACCTCATAGTGATGGCCAGTATGGTCCCTTATTATTGTTGTAAATACTTGCAAACATGTTTGCCTCATAGAATATGGGAAGATATGTGCCTGGTGATCTACACTCGTTTTGGGTGCCATCTCCACGTTCCACTTTTTACACCCAACCTGCAGCAGGTATAGAGTGCAGCCATGTGTGCGTGGATACCTAAAGTCAGACCATGCCAGTGAGTCTGCTAAGTAAGCATGTCCTAATAGGATCCATTTCCTTGTTTCAGATTGTCCGCAAACGAGGAAGAAAACAGTGGCAAACTTTTAATCCTGCCTGAAAGCCAAGGAAAGAAGATCCAACATTCCGAACACCAAAGGCGGTGGCCACAGGGTCGCTGATCCCTGCGCACTTTGTCGCTGGACTGCGTACCAATTTTAATTGTTCTTAAATCAATCTATCAGTATGATAAAAGGTCCAAAGGTCTGGACCAGGTGGAACAGAGCCTACTTGGTGAGCTAAGTCCACTTGAAAAGGCATCAGTTGAGAAGCAGAAGCTTGTCAATCTCAGAAACACTTAATGCTTCACACTTGATGTGGTACAAAGACAAGATAGTTCTTAAGGGGTTCTTCCACACGGGTACGGATACGGATGTACTCGCGGATCAGAAAAATGAAGCAAGTTAATCCAAAAACATGTCCAAAAAGGGGATAAGAACCTGCATGGCGGTTAAAGACCCGCTTGACATAAGACCCGTGTACGCATGCTATTGACTTGAGTCAGGTAATGTACGCTATGTATTTCAGGCAGAGCAGGACACATGGAAGAGACAGGGTCAGTTGTTCCCACTATTATGATAATGTACGCTATGTCATTCAGGCAGAGCAGGACCCAGGAGGTACCTTGGCTTACCCCAACTGCTGCCACAAACCAGTCCACCTGTCCTAGCTTTTCCAGGCTCTTCTCAGATTATACACCTCAAGAATGATCTCATGGTGCTTTGCATATGACAGACAATATGAGTAAGAACGAGGCAAAGTGCCTGCCTTATGGCAACATGACACAACTGGAAAACACTCATACAGAATGGAGGATATCTGTTTTGTAGACCCGATAACTCTCCGTTTTTATACAGTGCCTCAGCAAGTTTACAGACATAGACATAGTGTGAGAGGGTAGGCCTTTGAATGGCTACTTTGAGGAAAGTGGTGATACAAAAACAAACATGTTTATTCATGTGATTAGATACAACAGACTGGTAACGTATGCACTCACTGACTAACTTCCACATCAGAAGCCATTGCTGCAATGTCACTCTGTGGTAGAACATTGAAAGAAATAAAGAAACAGCTGCAGGACCTCGGTCACTGTACTAAGACAGACATGTGTGACGTCTGCCATCAGAACAACGCTGCAGTCATTCCCTCTGGAGGTTGCCACAGTTGTCAAAGAGTTGCTGAAAAAGTATCAAGTGATTCACCATTTGTGCAGTATTTCAGTCATTATGACGTTTAAACAGAATGTCCTCTCAAATGGACTTGATCACCTCAGGAGTTACATGAAGAGGCATACACAAAACTCATTCTGCATGCACGGGATGCCACACTCTGTAGAGCAAAGAGCATCTCGATAAACAAACAGGTTTAGCTAAGTCAGTACCCAAGTTATGATGTAAACGTTTTGTCTGAGAGGGGAGGGAATGTGCCTCCAATCAGATTTAACAGAATTTTTAAGAAATAATAGAAGGAAAGATGTAGACTCAACAGATCTTTTATCCCCCAACCCACACCAGAGCTAGAAGCCAAGGAAATTCGGAATCTTTACCAAGACAAGATTGGGTCAACAAGAGAACAAGATGTGGCTAAGAGACTAAAACACTCCCCCCAGTCAGCTTATGCAATGAACAACTTTTTTTCTAGGTCTAGCTGATTGATATCAGGGCCCGAATCCTCGTTTTTTTCCCTTTTATTTTTCAGCCTTTAATGGGGGGCACTGCCGCAAACCCCACTGTACATGAATGTAAATAGGAGCAAGGTGGTGTTTGAGAACATTGCATTAATTAATTAATTATATCACTTCTTTTATTTCATTTATTGTTTGTCTTTACACCCACATTGAGGATGAGCCAGTGCAGGACTGGTCAGGCAATTGCTATGGAAGACTGCTAAGGCAGACCACACTTTCCAGGCAATGGAAGACCGTGCCCAGATGGTACAAGAACCAAAGCTTGGTCTCCAAGTATGACCCTCAGAAGCTGGAGGATGCTGTTCCTATTGTTACAGCGGGATGAATGAGTGAGGCAAGTAATGTCCTTGAAAATTCTGTGTGAAATAGCTGGAAACTTACACAATGCCGAATTCTTCAGCATCTTTTTCGTTTGTTTGTTTGTGTAGTTTAACGTCCCATTGAATTTGCAAAGGAGACTTACTTAAGTTTCAGTTTTTTACAAGTAAGAGGTAACATCCGGAGGGCACATTGCCTCCAGACTGCCATTAGGTTAACTTTTTCACATGTGGTGGTAGGCCGAAGGGTGAGCGTATCCAGGATGATTGAATCTATGAGATGAGATGAGATCATCTTGGAGGCAGGGCTTTGAGCTGCAACTCCTGACTGCCGGCTTCAAACATATGCTACACCAAGGTGCATTCACCGTTTGGGCGAGAATATGACGAAAAAGAAGAGCAAGTCGGGTTTTACCATCCCCAAAGTGCGGAGAGGTGGAAGGGAAAGCCCCATAGCACCCCGGCGTTTGCCTTTGGAGGACCCAAAGCCGCCCAAGACTTCCCGGGGAAGTGAAAGGAGTGGGGGGAGTCGTGCAGACGATCGCGACGGAACCTCTCGCGGAAGGCCGAGAAAGCACAAGAGGGGAGCGAGAGGTCCGCCATATTGAAAGATATATCTTCATGTGTGTTGTCTGTGCTACTTAACTCTTTCATGGCGAGTATGACCTATAGTGAAAGGGTTTGTTTCCATTTTAAGGGGATCTACTCAGAATTGTCAGATGCCAGTCCCTCTAACCCTTACCATAAACTTAACAAGAGCCCTGGAAATATACAAAAGCCTGCCATTTTTAATAATCGCAATTTCAATGATTGATAAAGGAATTGTTCAGAAATTCTGCAAAACTGCACCCTCTTCATTATGAAGTATGAAGCTCGCCTACAGATGCTTTCTTGAAGTACAGATGACCAACTTCTATCAGTCTAAACATGTTCACTTAAAACCTTATTAGTTCTTTTGAAACCAATGAAGGAACATGTAAGAATATGGTTGAATACTAACAAGCAGATCCCAGTTGTAATAGACAAAAAATCCTTGACATCAGATATCAGGCGGGTTGTCCATGGAGGCCCCACCCACATCCTTGGAAAATAAGTAGATATGTGCCTGCACACAAAATAGGTGATTCAGCTAATTGAGTTATCAAATACTGACCAGGCTCTGGATTTGCATGGTATTGACATACTAGCAGCTGGTCAAGTGGAGAAGACATTCGTAAGTAGTTTTTTTGCTTTATCATAAAATAGGCATAGGGACGTGTCGCGCCACTGAAGAATAAACTATCAGGAAAAGATTGAGATAATATTGTAAGAGGCATCAGACAACATTTAGTGTGACCCTAAAGAAGCTTACTGGTGACCGGAATGTCACTTGATGCTCATTCATCTCTTTTTGTTTGTTTGTGTAGTTTAACGTCCCACTGACTATGCAGGTGAGACTTACTCAAGTTTCAGTTTTTCACAAGTAAAAAGGTAGGCCGAAGGCCTGCCTCGGATGATCGTATCCAGGATGATTGAATCTATGAGATGAGCCAAAAGATAGAAATCCCGCTCCTACACATTTACCGAAGCAAGGGTTCTTTAACCTCCGACACCACATAGACATGGTGTGAGAGGGACAGGCCTTTGTTATGCTGTAAGTCTACCACAGCATGGGAAAGAGCAGCCATAGGTATAGTCGGGAAGCAATGAAAACTCCAAGCTGATATAAACTGTGTACCATTATTTATATAGCATGGATGTTGAAGAAATAGAAGAACTATACTTAGAGTTAAATATCTTTCCATTTGAACTTAAAAAGGAGCAGTTAGAGGCGAGAGATTTGGCTTTGAAGGTGTCTGGATGTGGAGCGTGGCTTGTCAGGACGACCACTGGCTGCTACCACATGGACACGCTGCCAGCAGGAACTGAGATCCACGATGCCCTAAAGGATGAGCTCCTGAGGGGGTGGAAGGGGCTGCACCTCACTAAAGCTGGGGTAGCGGCTTTAAACAAGTGTTTCAAAAGGATTGTCTATCAGGTAGGGTTTTTCCATCTTGCCAAGCACCATAATTAACAGCACTGTGCACTAATTATAAGCAGTATTTACAATGAACAGTGCATTAGCCTAAGAATAGCTGAGAATTTAAATCAAAATTGATGTGTCATGATATTTATGCAATGACCATGTGTGCAGAGGAATTAAAAAAAAATTAAAAACAGAATCACAAAAAGACTGATCCTTACTTCGGCAGCCTGCAACTAATTTCTTACTTTCTTGGCAGCGCATTGGGCTATTTGGTGACAGTGTCTTGCAAGGCTACCTCACAGGTGTGGACAACTCTTTTTGTGGACGTGTCCATCCCTGGTCAGCGCCTGGGGACTCCCGTCATCCCAAGGAACTACACCATCTTGTCATAAAAGAAAGGGAGGCTGGAGAGATATTCAACGTCCTGGGGCGTACAAGAGTGACCGTCAACAGGTTGCGAGTGAGGAAAAGCTACTGAATGTGGAGGTCATCCATGTCACTCTATTTGGCTGCAAGAAGGCTCATAGTTGACCTTTGCACTCCCACTTCTTAACAAAGATTGTACCAAATGCTAAACTATGACCTAAAGCTATAATCGGTATATGCATAAGTGTATCTGTTTGATTGATAGGATTGTTTTACGTTCAAGTGTCCTATGATGCCTGGGACTTGCTCCAGAGTTTATTGGACTCTCGGTCCGTTTATTTCTCATCTAGGTTGCGATTTAAGTGTGTGAGTGCGTGCGCATGTGTTAATGAGTCTACATAATTGTTGAACAATTTAAAGTTTCGTTGTTTTCACTGGATGCCGATTTTAAATGGCCTATGTTGTCATTTAGTTATCAGTCTTAATGTTCCGGACGATCCTCGAAACCCGAAGTATGGAATTGAAGGACCTGGGGCTATCCTGCTAAGTGACGAGATGGTCGAGCAGTGCTGGGAGTCTGGTGCATTCAGCTATGAAACTCCCCGTAGTCTCCAGAACACTATATTTTTTTCTCTCGCATGCCTTTGGTTGGAGAACCTCAGCTGAGCAGTATGACACTGCTTGGACAGATATTAAACACGATGGCCGCATGTAACAGCCTAAATTGTCTATTTGAATAATACTACCAAGTTCTACACTACTCTACAACTGCCAGCTGGACTACAATCAAGGGATTTACATGACCCTACCAAAGACAGTCACAGCTTTCTTGGCAACATCTGCAGTGACAGGTGAGCACATATTTTTCAAAATAAAAACATGAAATACGCAGGGAATTGTGATTCCTTTGGGCATGTCAATTTACATTCATTGGCATAACCTGAAAATGTATAGGTATACTACAACATTACATCACAGACCATTCCTCTTTTTTTGTGTGTTGTAGTTTAATGTCCCATTGGCAATGCAGAAGAGACTTTCTCAAGTTTCAGTTTTTCACAAGTGAAGATGATTGTTTCCAGGATGATTGAATCTATGAGATGGTTGAATCTATTGATTGGGTTGTTTTTTGTCCACGTGTGCTAAGACGCCTGGGACTCAAGAATTTGGGCAGCAATTTCCAAAGAAGACAAATGGGCGCTGCAGCTTCAGAGGGCAACAGCAGCTGCTCTCCTGCTGCTCAACTCGTGTTCAGACAGACTTAACTCCAGTATTCAAGTGCACTCCTTGCATATCAGCACTGCCTGCAAAAGGAAGGCATAGAATTTCTCAAAGACATTGGGGTATCGGTTTCCCACTGGTCGCTGCTACAGGAACGGGAGTCGGTTTAGGCAGACCAGAAGCCAAGATCGCCTGAGACACGTGACACGGAGGCCAAGATGCACAACTTGGAGGCAGCAGTAAGTTTTATAAGATTGTCACCTTAGATACCCACCCACACGTATAATCATATATAATGTATGTGTCTATGAACAGACTAACTGATGACAGCGGGAAAGGTCTTCTCCTCCGTAGAGTCGCACACACACTTTGTGTATATCTGGGCCAGCGAGGACACTTCCTACGCCCTGGATGTATGGGGGCTGAACAACTCCGGTCAGCTGGGTAAGTACTATAGCCTTTAGTAGGTCTATTATGAGAACCACAGCCATGGTAGTACTAGAACCATACTATTGTCATAGTACTACTAGAACCTTAATCAACTCCTCAGATTTTTTGGATTTCTCCTTGTTCAAATCGGTCATTCTTGCGATTTACAAGGTTTATACAGTTCTAGCACTCGTTCAATCTTTCTATCTGTTACATCACATGTTTATGTTGATACTGTTATTTCTACTTCTATAGGCACCAGGGATGTTGAGAGCTGCTTTGAGCCCGTTATTGTCACAGGTCATTTTTGCATGCAGGCGGGTGGCAAGAACCACTTTGGGTCGTGGTAACAATTCTTTTTGTTTGCTTGTGTAGTTTAACGTCCCATTGACCTTGCAGAGGAGACTTAAGGGAGAACGTGATGTAACCAACAGGAACTACTTTTCCATACCAGGCTGGAGGTAAAGGACTATGCGGATCTCTCTAAATATTTCAGAAACCATGACAGGAACGACATCATGCAAGATTGTCACGGTGTAGGCAGAGAAGCGCTCGTTTGCCATCCAGAAGGTACTAGGTCTTTTGGTGCTTCTACTTAGTACATAGATTACGGACAGCATCATCCAACAAAACAACCCCATCTTCAAATACTGTTCTATCACTTTTGATAAGCAGAGCACCAATGTTATTGTGTTAGAATAAGCACAATCAAGCCATTAGACAACAATGAACCATACAACGGATCCTGCCATAAATGACAAAAAACGACCGAGAGTAGTTGGCCTTAATGGCTTACCTTGTGTGATACGCTCACCAGACTCAACCACAACCCCTCAATAGCCGGTCATATTTACTTCTCTGGGAGCCGTCTTGCAGGAGCTGATTGTCATAGCACGTCACCATCTTTGTTTCTGTCCAAGAGACCATGTCTACATCTGTGGAGGGGTCTGAAGACCCATCCACCGTAAAATTGGCTTCAAGTGGGCATCAGCCATCATCCACGAGGGAAGCCCTGGACCCAATGTCAAATAAGTAGTTCATGTTGCACTAAATTGCATTATCAGAACTTAGCACCTAAGAGCGCGCATGAAGAAGAAAGTGATGAAAGTCAGCTGGCATGCACTGTGGTCACAGCAAACATGGACACACAGAAACATAATTACGTATCTCAATCTGACCTCGTGGGGAAAAGAAATGGTAACAGTAGAGCAGTTAAGATATACAAAGAAATCTGCCAATACATACAGGAAAGCTCTAACACGAAAGAACAATCTTTTCAAGGCCAGTTTAACGCACAGACAAAAGCCATGGGAAAGAGGTTTTCGAGAAACCCGACCAACCCACCCGAGAGGAGCACAGACAAACTTTTTGTTTGTTTTGTTTGTTTGTGTAGTTTAACGTCCCACTGACTATGCAGGTGAGACTTACTCAAGTTTCAGTTTTTCACAAGTAAGAAGGTATAGTCGGGAAGCAATGAAAACTCCAAGCTGATACAAACTGTGTGCCATCAGTCTGGAGTGATACATCCTGACTCGCCAAACTAGTCTCCCCCATTTTTTTTCCCATTTTTTCCATTTTTTGTATTTTTTTGTATTTTTTATTTTTTAATTTTTTTTTAATTTTCCATTTCATATTTTGTCCCATAGTTGGGTTTCCTTTAAGAATTTTAATATATTTTCGTCATGAGTGGTGTTGAAAACACTGTACATAGATGTTGTGTCTGAAAGATGTTTTCTTCTACTTTCTGCAGTCCTTCTACAGTGGAGTAGAAGATGCTCCACTGTCAGACGGGTACTGCAGTCTTGACATCTTGGTTCATATTCCCCATTCAGTCTGTACTCGTGTGTCAGTTTAGTGTGACCGATCCTTAGACGGTTTAATCTCACTTGTTCTGCTCGTTTTAGCTTTTTCCTCATTGTCACTCCTTTCAGTTTTGGCTGAACCGAGTACATGGTGTTATGGCCCTTTTCTTTGTTCCATGCAGCTTGCCATTTTGCTTTCATGTGGCTATCTATGGACGGTAACAGGTCAGTGTATGGAATGGGAGTTAGCCGAGGTCTCAGACTCAGAGCTCTCTTTGCAGCTTCACCTGCTTCCTCATTTCCTTCGATTCATGCCGCAGATGTTTTTGCATGTACAGTACTGCACAATATAGCTTTTATTCAGGTAAGTTTCCTCTTTGGATATCCAGAGAGCTATTTTGCTATATTCTCAAATAATTGTTTCATGCAAGAACCTATTCAACTTAGCCACAAAAGTTTATCCCCCATGGAGAATGGAGAACACCTCAAAACTAAACTGAAGGAGTAATTAACGGCAGAGGCAAAGCTAAAGCATACAGTATGTTTTTGTTCAATCCACAAGTGCATCAGAAAACAGTACAGCGTATTCTAAAGACGACCTGGTAATTATTGCGTTGACGGCACCAACATCGGTGACGGTGGGGATATTGCTGTTGATTGGAGTTGGACTGCGTGTTAGAAGGTGCTGGCTAAGAAGAAGACTGATTCTACTTGACAGGGCTTTAAACAGCCACAACGTAAGTTAGATGTATACACGTGATTGCATTGATGTGGTATATTATATCATTTATTTGATATATTATTATAGTGTTATTATCTATTATTATCATGTATTATTTACATATATATATATAGTGGTAGTAGTACTAATTGATATTGTTGTCGATGTTGTGGTAGTAGTAGAGTATATGTATTATCATTTCAGGGATGTCAGTCTTAATGTTACTGCGGAGACCATATCAACCCCAGATACTCCAACCTGCAAATCCAGTACCAGGCTTGTTCCGATGAGTTTTACATCCGGTGCAGGAACAGCCGCCGCGTGCCAGCCTCCCACAATGAAGAACTTCCTGCCAACTAGACCTCGTTTTTCGGATGACAAGCCTGATGTTGTGATTGTGGATCAGAGTGAAGTTTATGATATTCAGGCATGGGATTGGGGTTTGAAGAAAAATCCAAAAGGTAGCCAAAAGACATCATAGGGGGGACATTTTGTATACATTGCATCGCATGGAGCCCTCTAGAGACTAAGACCCCCCCCCCCCCCTTTATTTATGCTAAAATATTTTTTCATTGGATCTGCACAAATCACAGGAATGACTTTTTGGCCTTCAAAAATCCGGAAATCCAGATAAATCCGGAAAAATCCCACTGATGGAGCAGGTAATGGTGGTGCTGGTGATGGTGCTGCATCATCAAAAACTCTGGACTCTGGTCACCAACACAACCACTACCACCAAAAAAACGTCATCAAGAAGCTCCACCACCCCCACCCCCAAATCGCGGTCAAGAAAATGTCATGGACAATCTCCAAGTGTATCTTCCTTTTCACAGAACCAATATATTCTCTACAGTGTGGTGGTCATCTTCACAATGGTGTTGTATTCAAAGGGATACTATGGTGCATGCGAATCAGTCTATCAGCTACAAGATGGTGACCCTGTGACCCTCATGTACATCCCGATAAACCACACTAGCGGTGCCCTAGCATATGTCATGGCACTTTTCCACCATGAGGAGATTCACATCATGATGGAGCTGTGCCAGGGTAAGAACCTGTTTATGAGAGGAGGACAGTTGAGGCAGGACAAATACTATTGGTGAGAATGGGATCTAGCATGAAGTCATGTCAGTGCATTTTGGAAGACCTGAAAACAACATATGCAGAATGATCAAAGTGTACAAGAAGCGGCCAAGATACCCGTAATCAAGTTGACTTTAGACAAGGTGGCTTTCTACTAGCAGAGCAAAGACAATAGCAAACGTTCAAGCAGTTGAGGTTATGTTAGAGGAAAGTTCTGCCTTTGGCCAAAAAGCACGCGCAAGTACCTCATGAAGTACTTTGGATTTAGAGTGCCACGGGTACGAGGGAGGGGCTGTATACCGAAGGATGATCGTGCAGACTTTTGATTGCGTCAGCCACAGCTTCCTCTTAAATTGTCTTAAGGACTCTAAAATTAATAGAACAATGCTTATGTGGTTCCATGCCTATCTTAAAAATAGACGTCAAAGCACTAAGGTGGACAGGGTTATTTCAGATGAGAAACTAATCCACTATGGCGTTCCGCAAGGATCAGTCCTGGGTCCTACCCTCTTCATCTTTTTCGTCAACACTCTCATGCAGCCACGAAACACTGCTCCATAAAAATGTATGCAGATGATACTCCGAGTCCAAGTACCCGGCGGTAGCGCTTAGAAACCTGCAAGAAGATTTAAACACCCTAGACAAATTCTGCAACGATTTAGGCCTCACAATCAATCATAATAAAATAATCATAATACAAGTTGGTATGGCACTGCGGGGATCATAATTATAAGCATTGTTCTAACCATAGTTTATTCATAGGTGACAAGTTAATTAAGGAAGTCAGTTCATTCTCCTATTTGGGAGCTATAATTGATAGATCTCTCACAATGAAACCCTTTATTGTCAAAATGATAAATGGTACCAATTTTCTGTCATTTAAGTTTGCTAGATTAAGATTTCACCTGTCAGATGACCATGCGACAGAACTCTTTAAGCATGCGGTAACGCCTCATTATGACTACGGCTCCTATCTAGTTGATGCTGGCACTGAAGATCAGATTAGGAAACTTCAAGTAACGCAAAATAGAATGCTTAGATGTATTAGACGTGTGAGGGTGTGGGAGGAACATATTAATGACCCAAGCAGGGTACTTCTGTCTGTACTCTGCTAAGTTCTCGCGACCCTCCTACTTGTCTACACTCGTGGGAGCCTTGATTTCATCATCTTCTCCCGTTACATTGAGTGAGGAGGAAGGAAACGAGGAAGGGCAAGCAGCGATGGCGGAGGTGCCGAGTGACTGGAGTTGGGAGGAAGGAGACGAGGAAGGGCAAGCAGCGATGGCGGAGGTGTCGAGTGAGTGGAGTTGGGAGGAAGGAGATGAGGAAGGGCAAGCAGCGATGGCGGAGGTGTCGAGTGACTGGAGTTGGGAGGAAGGAGACGAGGAAGGGCAAGCAGCGATGGCGGAGGTGCCGAGTGACTGGAGTTGGGAGGAAGGAGACGAGGAAGGGCAAGCAGCGATGGCGGAGGTGCCGAGTGAGTGGAGTTGGGAGGAAGGAGACGAGGAAGGGCAAGCAGTGATGGCGGAGGTGTTTAGTGAGTGGAGTGAGGAGGAAGGAGATGAGGAAGGGCAAGCAGTGATGGCGGAGGTGTTTAGTGAGTGGAGTGAGGAGGAAGGAGATGAGGAAGGGTAAGCAGCGATGGCAGAGGCGTGATGAGGACAGAGAAGCGGTGCAGGATGGGGAAGCGGTCGAGGTAGGGCAAGTAGAGCCCGCGGAGGTGGACGAGCGAGCTGCGGCAGAGGCGGGGGCTTCTGAAGGAAGGAAGAGGCAGGGGAAGGGAGTGCTGCAAAGCGGGTCTGGGTTGAGGAAGAGGAAGAGAGCTGCCCCATCTGCCTGGAGCCTCTGCATGAGAGGTAGGTAGGTAGAGGTAGTGTGGCATGTTCTCACTATCACCATAATATGGGATTTGTGTTTCAGGCAGAGTGGGACACAGGAGGGTACCTGGCCTACCCCAACTGCTGCCAGAAACCAGTCCACCTGTCCTGCCTACTGGAATGGAAGGCAAGGAGATATAACAAGTGATTTTTGAGGCCGTGTATTCAACAAGCAGGTATTATGTCTGACGAGTTAACCCAGTGTAGTCAAGAGGTCTTCTACATAAGAGCCTCCAAGCAAGCAGTCCAGGGAGGATGAGAATGATGTGCTCATAACATCGATCTCCTCTGATGATTCTGATAAGGAAACACAGTGTAGTCAGAGCACTTCACAGATCCTGCAACCAGTGACTTTGATTGACTAAATTGTTTTACATCAAAGTGTACTACTCAAGAGTTTATCTACTAATGCTAATACTAATTTGCAAAATACACAGTGTAGTGTGATCTGAAACAGTGGAATCACTTCAGCTACCACATGATGGTCTGAAGGACAACCATATTGAAAATATCTAAAAGAGATAATCAGAAATGGCAGTAGTGTCCAGTGAGTGGAGTTGGGAGGAAGGAGACGAGGAAGGGCAAGCAGCGATGGCGGAGGTGTCCAGTGAGTGGAGTGAGGAGGAAGGGCAAGCAGCGATGGCGGAGGTGTCGAGTGAGTGGAGTGAGGAGGAAGGAGACGAGGAAGGGCAAGCAGCAATGGCGGAGGTGTCCAGTGAGTGGAGTGAGGAGGAAGGAGAGAAGAGGACAGTATCCCCCCCTTGGTACACCATTGCCGCCTTAGGTCTCAGTGACCAATTACCTCCCGCCCATTCCTTAACCTAAGACCTAACATTCTGTAACTGCCTACCAAAATATTCTTTGTAGTTAAAACAAAAAAAATGTCCTTATCAGGAATGAAATGGTCAGAGTGGAAAGACCGGAGTAATCAAGTCTCACCAGTCCCTAGTACAGCAATGTTCTCTTCCTGCGGTGGATATCCATCTACTGGGGACCATTGTCTACCTCCATAGAACGGAGGAGCTTGTCCTTCTGACAGATCATGAATCTAAAAGGTATCTAATCAAGTCCTGGATGAACACTGTATTTCATATCACATTTAACCTAATTCTTTCTCCTTTTTCAGATATTAAACTAGTAAAAAAGTAATGAAAAGTATAAATGATGATGGTAATTCATTTTTAGCAAACAGACTTCCCACAGTGGGGTAGGAGAGGGACAGGAAGCCCTGTCTGGCTCATGGAGCAAGTTTAAGAAAAGTGGTTAATGCTAAAAGTAGCTCCAATCTTGTCCATAATTTATCACTCAAGGACACTCATCATGCACCCTCGTTACAGTGAAGTTATACCCTCTTCACCTAGAGACTGCATATTTGTTCTTCACCAAGAAGTATGTGCTCAGCATGCACTGTCCACATGAAGTGTTCACACCCCATACCAAGGTAAGATTGCAACACTGGTTTTTAAAACCCTGATGCTACTATATACCAAGCAAATATTTGTGATGCATTCTTCTGAACCACTGACTGGATGAGCCCTTTCCTTATTCCATTTAAGATTACTGCCAACCAGTTGGCAGAAAGCAACCTCATTAAAAGGAGAAATTTGGGGGCTGGTCAGCAAGTTCTCATAGAATCAGATGAGTGAGTAGAAAATCCAATTTACATAGGCAGTGCAAAGTTGTGAACTAATAATGATACAAACTAGCTTTAAATAAATGCAATAAACCTCTTCATGTGCAGGGAGCTATCTTTTACTTTTCCTTTGGTTCATCCTAAATAACACCTATTTGTAAGTGACCTTACAATTAACTTATCATTCCCTTTTCCTATAATATTTTTTTTCGCTGGTCCATTTCTATGCTGGTAGGCCTGAATTTCCCAACTCAAAATTTTGTTTTCCAGGGATAAAAGTCATCGACTCCATCTGACTGAGTGAGCCACATTTAAAAACTCGGGAGAGCATAACGTCGTCTTACAGAACGAGCTTCAACTCTTCAAATTGACAACATGCCAGGTAACCATCCAACAAGACAACCCTATATTTGTCAACGTCGTCAAACTAATATAGTCAATGCAGAACTAGATTAGCATACAGTTATCCCAACTAATATACTAGCTACTCGCCCACCCATACCATCAACCATACTTGATGGGTGCCAACTGATTGTATGGACTGCAGTTATTCCTGTCGTTTAATTAATATATTTTGTTCCACAAATACCCTAAAACCTCTCTTATAAACCGACCCTTTTTTGGAATTTTTGGCCTCTTACGGCTTACATAATCTACTGAAAGTTGGGGGTCGGCTTATGAGCGAGGTATTTTATGAAGTACATTGCAGTTTAACCCTTTAAGGCCTAGTGGCCACTATAGTCGATACCGTGGCAAGCCTAGCGTTCACTACACTCGATACCAACTAATGGTTTTATGACGTCTCCCCAATGGCAAGCTCAGCATTTCTTGGTCAGGATATACAGTGTTAATGAAATGAAAGACATGATGACAATGTTGATTGCTGTGGAATGCATCCTTGCTAATCGCATTTTGTTTGTTTGTGTAGTTTAACGTCCCACTGACTATGCAGGTGAGACTTACTCAAGTTTCAGTTTTTCACAAGTAAGAAGGTAGGCCAAAGGCCTACCTCGGATGATCGTTTCTAGGATGATCGAATCTATGAGATGAGCCAAAAGATAGAAATCCCGCTCCTACACATTTACCGAAGCAAGGGTTCTTTAACCTCCGACACCACATAGACATGGTGTGAGAGGGACAGGCCTTTGTTATGCTGTAAGTCTACCACAGCATGGGAGAGCCCAGCCATAGGTATTGTCGGGAAGCAATGAGAACTCCAAGCATTCGGGTCTTCCTCAACCCATTTCCCCAGTAAGTGTGAATATGGAAGTAATTTAAAAAGAGCCAACATTTGGTTATAACAAACTTTTAAACTGGTTCCAAGGGGTTCGTTGTAACTTGTTTTACTGTACTGAAGAGTTGAAATGTTTCCCTAATTTTACAGAAATCTCTGCATGTTCTTCTCTTTGATAACCAGGCTTCTTCAAACCACAAAAGGTACTGTTGCCCCGTCTTGCCAACTGGTAGGGGTAAAAATGGTATTGGAGCAAAAGTTCCCATCTATAAAGAACATAGAGTTCAGTCTTGGAAAAGACGTTAGGGTAGGAAAGGTCTGCAATTGATTTGGGGTTGATTGGTTGTTAGGTAGTTTGACGTCCCGGCTGTCACAGGACCTGGCTGCTGTGGAACAAACTGGTCGGAGCCTGAAAAAGAGTGTCTGTATCTGTGGTCATGCAGCCTCACTTGATGTACTAGGGTTACAACTTTTTGTGTTTAGATAACATTTAGTGTTATCTTGTTGTTCAGTAGAGGAGAAATATGGATTCTTTCTCCCAGGTTGCAGCTCTTACACATCTACCGAAGCAAGCATGTCTTGCTGTTCCTAGGGGGGAATGATATCTGCAACGGTGATAGCCCAATTACGGTTCTGGGGTGTATCCAGAAACTGGTTCATGACGTAAGTAGAAGAAATATTTTAATTCATCATCTCTCCTCCCCTCTCCATAACATAATTAATGTAATCTTTTCTATAGTAACTATGTGTATCACCTCAAATTTGGTACCCTTATAACGGAACCAAATAGTTAGTAGTTTTTCAGAGGAAATAGAGCCATAGCATACCCATATGAAGGGAGCCAAACTAGGTAATAGATAAAATCATGAAAAGTATGCCTAACACTAATATTTCATTTCATGTAATATGATGATGAAATGTATAATTAATGTTGAGAAAATCTGAATAAAAGTGTGATCTGGAATTTTTTTTTGTGTCAACAGACCTGAAAATGTGCCCCTTTCCTCTGAAATTGACTGAAACCAGTCCCTTTCCCTACTGATTGTGTATCTGATCCTTGAAAATATATTCATTATAAACAGAATTGGTGGTAAGAGAGTTTGTAATAACAAAGTTTCACTGTACCAATATAATCTACTATTTATGCAAGTAGAAATCAAATGGTTTCTCTGGGGTTACAGTCCGTAGGGATATTCTGAAGGTAGCAAAGAAGAATGGTCCCATTCTCATTTCCCCTCCTAGCTTTGCACAATTTCTCATACTTTCTTAAACAACAACATTGTTTTGTCTTAAATTGCCAGGACTGCTACAGTTGTTCTGATTTGTACTTTTCAGGCCGTTGACCAGGGAGTCTATCTAACGGTGTTTACCGTGCCCCCAAGGAGGAGGCGTGATCAAAGATATATCGACGAGCTGAACCAGTAAGTTCAACTACTATTACATTTAATACATCTGTTTACTTAAATTAGATTGAAAATTGACCCTTTGACTCCCCTATATATAAAACGGCATTAGTTGATTCGCTGGTTCCACCCCATTGAATTAGGCTTGAGTGCTTGACAGGAACAGATAAACCAAAAGAGGCTATCTAGAAGTATGTATATTTTTCAAAGCTAACTCGATTTTCCCCCTAAAATTTCTCTACTTATCATTTTCAGTATACACACAGTCTTCCCCTCACTCAAATAATTGCTGTTATATAAGTCTATTTTTGTAAAATACCTTTAAAAATACACTCTCGCACAGGGTGCTTGACAACAAGAGCTAGAAAAGATGTCAAAGATCCGCCATTGTTTTCTGTTCCAGTGAGGCACTTAAATACCACATTTACAGTGAAGTTGTATGCTACGCAGTAGCATAGCACATAACTAAATTATTATTCCCATTAAGTATCTTATTAAAATAATTTCAATCGGTTAAGATATCCGAGCTGAAACTTTCCTATCAAGGAAGGGGCTTGACAACACCATCATAATCATGCATAGGCCTAGGTCAAAGGGCAGGTCAGGTCGCAGCTCGACCGTGTTCCCCAGGTACACAAGCCACAGGCTACCTCAGGTACACAATAAACTATCAGACAATCAGGAGTCACCTAGCGCTGCAGCAGCAGATGCATCTGTTATGTTGGGTTTGTTTGGCTGTGCTGTGTACCTGAGGTACAGTAGCCTACTAGTGGGCCTAATTGAGTAATTACACTAAGTTACAGAAAGCACAACTCAAGTTTTCATTCTGTACCTCAGGTACACAGTGGGCCCCCTTGCCATGGCCTGATGTCTATGCATCAGGTCGTAGCCGATCGTGGCAAGGTGTTCATGCGGCCTACATCATGCTGCAGGCCATGCTGTATGTTTGGGGGACAAGTGTCCCAGCTTGTGCCCCTTGGGTTGTTATGATTAACAATGCTTGAATCTGCACCAAGAGTATGCAGTCCACCATAACAAATTTAAGAATAAGAAGGGAGATCCCAAGAAAAACATACGGAAACATACTGGAAGCTGTACAATGGACTTTAGTCCTGATGACATTTAAGCAAAGGAACTGTAGGGCAAGCTTTGGACATACATCCATATTTTAGCTGGTCTCCCACTGCCCCAAGAAGAGGCAATATCTGTTATTCCAAGAAGCCTGTGAATCCAAAAGCCGACGCGGTAAAACTGAGTGTAAGGAGTAAGAGCCACAGCTGGCCAACATAGCATAGACTCAACAGGCAAGGTACAAGAGAAGGCATCTTGACAGGAAGAGAGAAAATTCAATTCCTCTTTCAATGAGGACCTGAGATTGAGAAAACATGTATGAAAACTGGGATCTCGTTTACCTGGACTACTTGAAGCTCCATCTAGTGTAGAACAAATCTCTGGCCCTCATTTGATTTCACCAATTTGTATCTAGAGGTCTCATATACTATACATTTTAGGTGTTACTGTCATTCTGTTTGAAGTACATTTCCATTTACCAAGTAAGAAATATCAAATGTGCAGAGATACGTTAAATCAAGTGTTCTTTTCTTTGCAAAGGTTAGGAAGGGTAGAAACTATTATGGTGACAGACACTGACATACAGGTTGAGAAAGATGCAAGAAGAAACAAGCAGACAGCAAGGACGGCTATTACAGGCATCATGGCCCCCAGGCATATAACAGGCAGCAAGCACATGCCCCCAGAAGTAAGTATCTACATAGGAATTCACTCATCAGAATGAAAGGGAAATGAGAAGCCTTGTCACAGGTGACTTTTACTTTTGTGCTCCGGTCCTAGTCATTTAAAAACAGCAATAATTGTATTAGTTTTTGTTTGTTTGTGTAGTTTAACGTCCCACTGACTATGCAGGTGATCACGACTTACTCAAGTTTCAGTTTTTAGTATTAGTAGTCTGGTAAATAATGTTTTATTGCTAGTAGACTGCATTCGCTGCCTACCAGCGATGATACATGCCATCAATGAGGATTAACCACTGTATATTAATTACTTTCCTGAACACTAATGACCTTGGATGTTCAAATTTTATTTTGTCTTTTCATATGAGGTCCCTTCTCACAGCCGAGAGATGTCTGCAAGGATTCTGGTCCAGATCCGCGCCAAACAGACAAGCTTCTCACTTCGCTATGGGTGTGACAGGATTGTCCTCTTGAGGCATAAAAACACACTGGAAGATGGCCGCGTTTGTGTGGAACTGGTGCGGCTGTGGGAGGAGAGACCATGCCTATACAACACAACAATGTCAGGATACTCCAACCGTGATATTAGGAGCCAGGCTTTGGAGACGGGCAAGAGAAGCCCTATATCGGGAGGTAGATGAGGGCATTCTTTGTTTGTTGTGTAGTTTAACATCAAACTTGTACACATTACTAAACCTTATTTGAAGATGGCCGTGATGCCATTTGAGACAAGATCAGGCTGGAGATACATATTGGTGGTGATCAGCTCACCAGAAAAAGGCTCAGCCCTGCCATCCACCTATGTATTGGAAGTCTACATCCGATCAATCTCAACATCTGGGGCTAATGACACTTGGATTTTTTCATTAAGCAATGAATTTTCTTGAGAAGATTGTCTTCAACATACTGTGGCACCGTTCAGCCGACCCTGAAAAGGGAACACTGCATGGGGAGCAGAAGAGATTATTCAGACGTGCTAATCTGTCTGGCAAGATGGGTAAGAAGAAAGACTAAAGAACAGACTTCTAAAATATAGATATCTATCGACAACAAGGAGTCCCAACCAAACATCAGCAAGCTGATCTGTACCCTCCTTGATGGAATGTCCCAGGGCAGCTGTTTGTGTTGCCTTCACAGCATGCCTAGGTTTTTATGCACACACACAGACACACACAAGGGAATACTCGATAATGTTACTGATACAAATATAAGAAGTGGAAGCTGGAACTTCAGCTAGTTTTGGCACCTACCCTTTATTTTTTTTTAATAATACAATTACTATGCTTAAGTACTAGAATCGCCGTATCCAATGCCCCCCATTGAATACAATGTGGCCTTACTCAGTGGGCGTGGCCGAGGTGCGCCATGACGATATAGAACGTCACACAATAAAGTAGTTCCGTCAGACGTCTTTCAAACCCCATTGAAGAGAGATGTATCTATCAAAATGTGCCCTCCACCCTCAGGAGACGACGTTACTCCAGCGAAATCACCCTTGGTAATGACCCTAGAATTTAGTGACGAACAGTGGCAGCATGCGCTGGTATGGGCGCCAGACATGTATGGGAATCAGAGTGTCAAGGCGACTCCTGTGACGACCTCAACGTCGTCAGAAAATGTGACGACCCCCTCGCTAGTTTTGACGACCATTAAGTCAGGCTTCTGGAGAGGGATGAACTAGAGGATTTCGTCATATCAACCAAATACAAGAATACCACTTCCGTTTCCGGCCAATCACTGAGTGTATGAATATGTGGAAGCCACACGGGGGGACGTAAAACTAGTTCAGGTTGGCTTCTGGTCGTCTGCTACAGCGACAATGGAGCCTTTTGTGTGGTCAAACATCACACCCAGAGAAAAAGAGAGGGTTCCACAAGCCATAGCATGTCAGGTATTTTATAATTTTGAAAAGTGGGTTCTTAAGGATCTGGTGGAAGAGGCCCTTAATGAATGCGCCGAAGAAACCATTGGGTGATTTTGGATTATTGAACGACTTGTTTGAGTACGATATGACAGAAGAGCCGGAGATGAGGCCCCCCTCCTCCAGCAGATGACGTGGAGGAATGTGAGGTGATACCACCACCCAGAGAGGATCTGGAGGAAGATGACGACCAAATTATCCCTCCCCCAACCCAGGAGATGAGACCCTTTAGGAATATGTATTCAAAGAAAGGGAAGCAGCCACTGCACGAAAAGAAAAAGAAGAGAAAACAAAGGATGACATATTGATTTTTTTGAAAAGATCAGACAATTCATATGAGTTGGCAGAGAAGAGAAAATGCTGGCAAGTTGGCCCTGGGAGACACCATGACCAACCTCCACAAAAAATTCATCTCAGAAAGCCCTGTGGCTCCCCCCTCGCTCTCCACCTTCCACAGAGGTAGAGACAAAAAAACTTAACAAGTTCCTGAAGAGAAGTGTGTGCCTGTGTAAGGCACACGCAAACATGGGCCTCATGCTTGACGCAGTACCCTTCCTGCCCAAATCTACCTCCGCCCTCATTAACGAGAACAGTGACAAGGAGATCGAGGCTCAGCTGGAAGCCCTCCATGAGACTGTCACCTAGGACATCTGGTGTAAGGTGGAAAAGGTGTACAACAAAAAGCGTACATAGACCCTGTGGGACTTCTCAGATTTGACTGGACAGTAGGTCCTTTCTTTTCTCATTTAGATGTTGCGCATAAGTGTGTGGGTGCGTGTGCGCGTGCATGTGTTTGTGAGTCTGTTTGTAGCAGTGGAACACGGCTCGTAGCAGTGAAATACTGCTCGTGGCATCGGGCCCCGCTTTATTGTGCTGCCTCACACAGGTGCTGTGCCACAGACTGTAGACACATCATCTGGCCAGTCACATTATCCTGACACCGGCGAACCAGTCGTAGTTCCATACCAATCGGGCCAGCAGATCAGGGCTGGCGAGTATGCAACTACTTTCCATCTGGCTAGAGAATATCTTCTCCAGCCTACCCTATCGAATCACAGGGGGGCCTGTTCCTCCCCTTTCACATCTTTTCGAACATCTTTGTTTCCCGGAGGAAGCTCAGCAGTTCTTTCTTTCCAGTGTCAGTGAAGACGCTGTTCATTGACGTCGTGCCACGAAAGTGGTCGTCCCTACTTTTCTTGCGTTGGTCGGGGTAGCCCGCCTCGTGGGTGGCACTCCGGGGGACCCGGCACCAGAAGCAGCGGAGCCCAGCCTCTGACGGACTGGGCCTGGGGAGAGGCTGCCACCAAGTAGGGTGGCCATGACCTGGGGGTGGACAAGAGCTCCACTCCCTGGTGAGGACGGATGCCGGGGGTGGACAAGAGTGCCACTCCCTGGGGACAACGGATGCCGGGGGTGGACAAGAGCTCCACTCCCTGGTGAACCAAGGATGCCGGGGGTGGCGAAGGTCACTCCCCGGTCCCAGTGTAAATATGTTAGAAAAGGTCATTGAGTTCTAGTGATGTTAAATTGTATCAATGTATTGTATGAATGCCTATATTAGAGGCCGATGAAGATGCCGAGTTGGCTTGGCAGACAGGGGCCTTCGGATGGGCTACTCCCCGGACTCTCCAAAATACGCTCTACTTCTATTTCTCCAATGTGTTCGGTTGGCGAGGCAGGGATGAGCAGTTCAATGTCAGGTGAAAGGATTTGAATATGAGGAGGGAAGGGACAGATGACGAACATCTGAACTGGAATGAGAGGACATCGAAAACCCGTAAGGGAAAAGGCCCACCTAGGGCCTTCAACCCGAACATGTGGTTAATTGACGACGCGGATCGATGTTCGGTTCGGATGTACAAGCTTCTCCGGTCCAAGAGAAGTGACAAGCAGAAGGACCCCGAGGCCCACTTCTTCATAACTCCAAAGCTGAAATGCTCCTGGGACATGGAACATCCTTGGCGAGAATCCGTTGGCGAGTACAAGAATCGTCTTGTACAAAATTTATTTAAAATTTTATTTCACTATCATCCTTTATATGAAAACCCTGCCTTTGAGACGACCCCCTAATTTTAGGAAAAAATCTGTCTTGTAGAGAAAAAAGAGCACCAAATTAAATCCGTCTTAAAGGCGGGGTTTTACGGTATATGTAAACTGGCAGTAGACTTTGACTCAAATCGTTAGATGGACATGATCATTGATCTCATAGGTATCTCCTTGAGTGATGATTAGCTAAGAGTGATTGTAGGCCAAATGCCTACCTTGGATGATCGTGTCCAGGATGATTGAATCTATGAGATGACAAAAGCAGAGGCCTCATGGTAAGGGCGGAGAGGGAAGTATGAAAGACAAATGGCGCAAGATTCCACCCTATTACAGCAGAAGGACACAATCATCCAGGAATTCACAAAACAATTTGGCCGTGTTCCGTATGAATCAATTTACATGCCTGCATGTGAATCACTGTATCAGCTGAGGTACTGCAGCGGTAAGTAATAACTGTGCAAACACTGGTATTCACAGTTTGGGGTCTCAAAGTTATTGTAAGAGGCCACTGGAGGCACTACGGCCAGCCGCGCTGGATTAAGGGGTAAGACGCTGGTGCCAAACCGGTAAGTTAATATTAAGATAGTAATTATACAGCACGCTAAAGATGTTTGTTAAATAGCCTCCATCCAACCATCACAAACAGCAAATGCTCAAGTTGTACACACAGAATGATATAGTTGAATCATTACCGTAAAACTCTGGCTTTAAGATGGCTTTTATTCCAAAGTTAGGGGGTCGTTTGACGCCATTTCGACAGCTAAGGTCATATTCATGGCGCATCAGTTATACAGATAAGACCTGTGTCCGCACATATGGGCATCAGACAAACATAAGAGGGGACAGCAAAGAGGAGATAAAGACCCTTTTAAGCTAGGGAAGCCTGCGGTTTTAATATGCTTTTTATTTAAAATAAAATTAAAACAACATAACAGCAACTTCAATGAGGCACTTAAGGTCTTCTATTGGCTCCTAGATCTGCTCGAAGAAGTATCTCTATTCCAGAGGCCAGGAAGGTAGTCAGGGCCTCTAGAGCTCCTGTTCTTAGAGACTATGCAGTTGCCACTGTACCAAAACCAAAAATGCGTTCAATTGGGGTCCGAACTGAACTCCAAGAACCAAACAATGTACAGTGTAGATGTTGATGCTACTGCAGTACGGACCCAGAGTGGCCAGTGTGGGTTCAATATAGGCACAATCAGTAGCAGTTAAGTCTTCATAATATCACACTACTACTGGTGCAATTGATTTGTGAGTTGCTGTCTATTATTTAGATTCCTGCAGAGATTCCTGAAGACATGGCTACGTCTCTCAGCTTGACCCCAAAACAATGTGGGACGATACATGTCTGTCCAACAATGTGAATGGAGGAAAGTCAAGCTGTGGTGTACTACAATTGTGGCTGTGACCAAAGTACAGTGATATGCCTCAACAACAGGAAATAGACCATGTAAGTGATGATTGCTCAACTCAAGATGTGACAAAACTCAACAGGGCAGTCAACAAAGCAAGTACTAAAGGCTGCACACCCTCAGATTTTTCACAGCTCCAATCAGTGCAATCCAAGTGGGGGCCAGTGAAGTTTGTTTGTGTTTTTTAACATCCCCATTGACTTTGCAGAGGAGACTTACTCAAGTTTCAGTTTTTCACAAGTAAAAAGGGTAGGCCTAAGATTGTATCAAGGAGGATAGAATCCAAGTTTGTTTGTGTAGTTTAACGTCCCACTGACTATGCAGGTGAGACTTACTCAAGTTTCAGTTTTTCACAAGTAAGAAGGTACCTTGGATGATTGTATCCTTGATGATCGAATCTATGAGATGATCCAAAAGATAGAAATCCCGCTCCTACACATTTACCGAAGCAAGGGTTCTTAAACCTCCCACAACCACATAGACATGGTGTGAGAGGGACAGGCCTTTGTTATGCTGTTTTGATTGTTTGTTTGTGTAGTTTAACGTCCCACTGACTATGCAGGTGAGACTTACTCAAGTTTTAGTTTTTCACAAGTAAGAAGGTAGGCCGAAGGCCTACCTTGGATGATCGAAAGTCTACCACATTGTGAAGAGTGCTACAGTCACTATGGTGGCATGTGCCGACTGCAAGGAGGGTGATGCCCACAACGTCTCTAACGGGGGTTGTATTGTAAACGTGGGGTCTACATATAGTAAACTGCTACTGTCAGTTTATTGCCCCGAGACATTTATAAACTTCGCATTGACACCAAACTTAGCTTGGTTAAAGAAATGATTAGAATCGATTGGGTGTCCAGCGACCCCAGAAACATGATCCTAATGAGGTTCACTTGTATGATCAACGGGACCAAACAGAAGAGGATGGCAACCAACACGCTACTAGCGGAAACATTAGGCTAACTGATTTCAAAGATAAACGAGAACCTAATATCGAAGATCATCCCCATAACTGCTGAGGTGGCCGCAACGGGAATCAACTTGACAAAAATGTTGATTGTGCAGATCACCCCCTACCACCCCAGACTCCGACTCTAAAGTCAGGTGCAGCTGAGGAACTGTACGTTGAGTAGCCATGGTGTGTGTGTACCAAGCAACTTGTGGACCAAAAGGCTTGTCAGAACAGTGTTCTCACCCTGGACAAGTTTCACAGTACTGCTAGGAGGGCTACACATAGAGATGAACTGGCTGAAACTGCTCGGTGAGTGGCTGGATGGCAGTGGATGGAGCTGTATGTGACATGTGAAGGAAGACCCTACTTTCTTCATCCTGATGTAAAGGATCCATCTCTCCCTCATGTTCTTCTCTTCCAAGATGAAGCTCAAACAAACCTCATGAAGCGGTACGGAGATGAAATGGTCGTCATCAGCTGTTTCCTCACATAGCCACTTTTTTTGCTTGTCACGATAATATAAATAGCATCACCGAAGCCCTCGTAAGTTGAAGGAATGGAACCCGCATAGGAAGCCCGAAAATTTCATATCTGATTGCTGCGATGCGGAGATGTGGGCTTGCAGACAGGAATTCCCTAATAAATTTCTGCTTTTAATTTATTTGTTTGAAATATTGCAGTATTTTCGTGTGATATGTTTTCTGTCATGGTTGTTATACTCCAGAAAGCGGGTTACTATTTAGTTCTTCCTTCATGCATTTTCACTATATATATTGCCCATTTAACTCTCACAGAATAGCAGATGTAGCACCCTTTTCTTGGACAAAATTGTTATTCTTTTATTTATAATACTGCATACAACATTGTGATACAACCATACTAATACTGAACATTACTGTAACTATTATTCAAACATACTTTTTTTTTAACAGCATCATAACACCTTCGCAAGTTCCACTATAAAAGAGCTTGGGGCCGATGGATGGCAAAAGGGACTAACAACATACCGAGAGAGCCCTCTAAACCGCTCATCAAACTGCTGGACATGGAGTGGAGTTAGGAGGAAGGGCAAGCAGCGATGGTGGAGGTGTCGAGTGAGTGGAGTGAGGAGGAAGGAGACGAGGAAGGGCAAGCAGCGATGGCGGAGGTGTCGAGTGAGTGGAGTGAGGAGGAAGGAGACGAGGAAGGGCAAGCAGCGATGGCGGAGGTGTCAGTGAGTGGAGTGAGGAGGAAGGAGACGAGGAAGGGCAAGCAGCGATGGCGGAGGTGTCGAGTGAGTGGAGTGAGGAGGAAGGAGACGAGGAAGGGCAAGCAGCGATGGCGGGGGTGTCGAGTGATGAGGACGGAGAAGCGGTCGAGGTAGGGCGAGTAGGGGCAGCTGAGGTGGACGGGTGAGCTGCGGCAGAGGCGGGGGCTTCTGAAGGAAGGATGGAAGAGGCAGCACAAGCAGGAGGAAGGGGAAGGGAGTGCTGCATGATGTATTAGGATCCCAACCTATTGGAAACTTGGCTTCAACTAGGACTATACTGGAAATATACGCTTGTATCTTACAATACTACAAACAAAATCAAATACAGGTTGGAATCCTTTCTTGATTGATTAATTGATATCATGTCTGTGTCCCCACACCAGACAAACCAAAGGGGATAGAAAAGAGTAGATATAGACCCTTTTAAATGAACGTTTTAATTGCGGGGATTCAAGAATTGGAAAATATGAGGAGTACCTGAGTGAAAAGGCCTGCAACAGTAACTTCAACGTTACATTCAGCTCTAAGATGGACGACCTGGGTGCTGAAGTACATGGTACACAGGTACAGGGCACATGTGATATTATAGTACTTCTGGTTGGCATCAACATTGTAACCAAATTATGAGGTGGAAACATCTATTTCAAGCACCACAATCCAGAAGTTTGTGACAAAAAAAGTGACAATTATGAGTGAGTATGGTCATATTCATGGCAAGAAAACCCGTGTTGATTCTTATTAACGATGACATACCCGCCAGGAACTCTTCTAGGAGCCACTTTCCCTGGCAGGTCTTGAAAAAGATGTCAGATCTCAAGTCTCAAGAACCGAATGTCTGTATTTTCTTACTACGAGATATTCGTGATCATCCCTAGGATTTCTTCGCTGCCATGACTTCAATGACCCATGCATGGGAGTGTGCAAGGTGTTGCCAGCCTTGCACAAAATACCTAACGACTGCTTCACCCGTCTAGTCGCTGGAACCTCAGATCCCTCTGTTAGGATACGAGCAAGAACCGACCATTTTCTTCAAGGACACTCATCAAACTTCTATCCAAACCTTCCATCTGCAGACGCATGCTTTAACAAGGTTTACATCCCAACGTCTCATAGAACATTGAGTGAATTCTTGACCGACATTTCGGACTAGGCCATGAAATATAGAGGTTATTGCTGTAATCTGTCAATAAATACAGTGACCATCATAACAATAGTATCATAAATAACTATAACACTAGTCCAGGGGATATTGGCTCATGATTCCCAGTTTGGACTTATATTTTTTGTTAGATTACATTATAATAGACCAAGATGATCGGCACATCTTTGAAACAATAAAATCTCATGACAAGGAGGCAACCTCAACACAATAACTTAACGACTACCATGGATCAGTTATCAGGAATTTTTACAGCACCATGTTAAGACCTGACCACTGCAACCAATTCTGCACTTGCTTAACAACAGACATTTGACCATGTGCTAAGAGCATCAAATGAACTGTGTCAATCAATTACAACATTGACAAGGTACAACATATTGCTTATAAATTGGATGCTCTTCTTGTCCCAATTGATGACGTTAAAACAGATCTTGGAAATTCAAAATTACAAAGGATATGCAGAAATTTGAGAAGAAGGGAGCGTGAGGTCGCGAGAAGTAAACAACAAAAACGATCCGCAAGCTCCGCCGAGCAGGAAAGAGTGCCAGTAACCTCGGGGAGTGTTACGATCGAGAAGCCAGCGGATCGCGGGAGTGCCGCCAAGAAAGAGGGAGCCAGTAGCTTTACCGGAGGATCCGGGCATCATAAAATACAAAAAGCGGCGGATTCTACCCAGGCAGCTCCCCTCCAGAGCGTGGTGAAGATCCCAGTACGAGTGAGTAAGACCCAGACCACAGCTGCCCAGTTGACAGGGCCAGAGCTCCCAGAGCCTGACGTGGAGTTGTCCCCTGTTCGAGTGTGTTTGGAGGAGGGGGAGGCACATGAAAGAGGCCCACGGTCCCCCCATGGGATGGATGTGCCCATTGGAGGGGTGCGACGGGGGGACCGTGTGGCGGATGGCCAAACGCCTACACGGCCAAAAGAAAAGGGGACGTACAACGCCACCTCAAACGCCATCACGGGGAACGGGGCGTTGCCCACCGCTGGTTCGCGCGCACCCGGGAATTCCCGCTGGCACACCCCAGTCCCCACGGTACACGCTGCACCGCCGCCGGGTTGTGAAGGTACCACCGCCGGTAGCTCCAGCCCCGCAGCAACCTCCGATGCCACCACCAGCAGCTCCAGGCCAGCAACCCCACCAGCAGCCACCCCCGCATGGTGACGCTACAGCCTCCTCCTACGACAGCGGAGACAGAAGCCGTCGTCAGCACTCTGACTGACGGAGTGGAGGCCGACAAGAAGGGGGCGTTGGCCGACCTGGTGCGGAAACTCCGCCCGGGGGACACAGGCCGCGCAAACACGGTGCAGCATCACATTGACACGGGTCACCACGCTCCGGTGCGACTTCATGGTTGTTCATGGTTATCAAATTGCACTATTATTAAGAAACTCTACACAACATTCAGCATACTTTTGGACGATTTCACTGTAGTGCAGATTGTCAAGACGTCACGACCTCCATGCTCCTCTATCTCGGGCCACTTTATGGCTTTAATCTTATCTACCCTACCAATCTGAAAAGCACCATGCCGTCACCAATACAATATGAACACTGTAGTGGGTGGGATGTGTGATCTAAGCAAAAAGACTGGTCAATATGTTGGGAGAAAGCTGGGACTTGAAAAGAGCAACCCGGACAGTGTGGAAGACCTTGAGAGTGTTAACTGCAGATAACCCGGACTGGCTTGATGAAAGAAGAACTGTTCTTTCAGTATCTGACCATCTTATTAAGCACACACGGTGCAGCAATGATCACCCAACCTTACTGATACGTGATAACCATGAGTGGAATGTGACACGTTGAATCTTGTTTTACGTATACACAGCTCCCTATAGATAAAAGCCCAAGTGGGAAGAATTTCAGCACCTTTTCGTCTTCAGTGGTGTTTCTTCTACTCAATAATACTTTTTCTCCTTTAAAGGCCACCGACTCTATGCTGTCGCTGGGATGTAGTGCTGATAAAAGATAGAAGCCAGACGGAAGACACACATTGTTCCTCCCTCACAGATTCTACTGTTCTTCTAAATTAGTAACAAAGATTCAAATTCATTGTAGTATAGTTTTAGTCTTCATTACTAATCATAGGCACTATTTCTACAGTGACAGTAAACTTGTGCACACGGGAAACGAATGGAGACCAAACTGAGGGCCAAATGGCACATACCTGCACTTTGGCTAGCAAAGATGTAATATCCAAAGATGTGGCCAAGAAAGCAAAGGTGCAAACTTTTCCCAAGATAAGTGGGAAGTCAAACAGGAGAAAGGTGTTGTTCTGAGTTGTGAGATTCGTCAAGACTTCACAAGAAAACCTGATAATAACTGAGGATTTTGTTTGTTTGTGTAGTTTAACGTCCCACTGACAATGCAGGTGAGACTTGAGTACTCAAGTTTCAGTTTTAACAAGTACAAAGGTAGGCCAAAGGCCTACCTTGGAAAATGGTATTGAAAGGGGTGATACAGGGATTGTTTTTAGGTTTCAGGAGATACCACCAGGTTTGGGAGATCCTCTAAACACGTTAAAATTGCTACCATTCAATGCTTGTAAACGTTTATGTGTTGTGAATACTCTAAAGGAGGTTAGGTCTGACCCGGAGGGGTCACTGCTTCTAACCACAGTCCCACCTTTCCACAGAGAGATACCATCTCTCAGTGGACGGTGGAAATACTCCACCTGGCCGGTATAGATACCATCGCTAGGCACTATAATAAGGAGGTCGAGCATGACAGTGCCGACATGGCCCACGGGATACTACAGCAAGTAGCTCAGGAAAAAATGTCTGAAGCCCCAGGATGTGATCCATGAGCAAGACCCTGACAGTTCCAAAGACTTCATGGATGGTCCACGTGAAGGGTATGAGAATAGGCCAGTTTGAGCAGATGACATATCCAGAACACATAAGAAGGTACAAAAATGTGAATGAAACACCTGTGACAAAAAAATATGCCATAGACATGAAAGGGAGGATTAAAGTCCCCTTTAGGTCTGACAAAGATCTGCTAAGTGTGCAGAATAGTTTTAGGAAATACAGAGAAGAATGCTATTTCAGGGAAATGTTCGTACAGAAAGATGAGTTAGATGTTAGCTGTAATGCGTAGAAGTGTGCGCTTGGGTGAGAGGAATGGCTGATTTCCTACAGGATAAGTTGGTGATTGAGACTGGTTGGTGCTTGAGACTGACTGCCCGCATTTTGCTGTCAGGACAGAATAGTCCATCTCACCTCCATTCTGTCACCCTGGCCATGCTCTTATTGTAGCTGCCCGTGTTATGGCCTATTGCCTGCAGAACACACAATCCCTGTATAATCTAAATCTGTAAAGAGACTAAATTCACGCATATATATATTCCTTCCAAAAATATTTCACAAAATTTAAATGAAATAGAAAAAAGTACCGTCATACTTGAAAGGATAATGATAAATATAACACTATTGGTTTTTTTTAAACTTTGTAAACCAGATGGCTGCCAACTCGCTCTACACTTCTGCATTGATACAAGAAAAAGTTAGATTCTGCTCAGCAAAAGCTTTCAGAGAGAAATAGGGTTTTCGTTTCGGCCAAGGCACAGAAGGAGGTGGGGAAATTACAGAGGGAGGTGGAGCAGATAAGAGTAAAGAAGGTAAGGTTTGATCGGACAAAAGGTCCTTTTATTTCTCATCTTAAAGTTGCGCATAAGTGTGTGGGTGCGTGTTTGTGTGAGGAAAAGGAAAAGAATAGGGAGAAGACATGCTATATGTAAATGATTTTACAGATAAAACTACTTCATTTCTTATTTTAGCTAGAGAAACGGAAATGGAATGAGAAAATTGTCAAGCACATTTCCTTCATTTTAAGCACATGATATGAAAGAAAATGTTTTTGCATGATTTATAATTTGTTAGGAATACTGGTCCAGCTACATTTAAAGGTACCTGGTACAGTGTGAGGGTGAAAAAGTGAAAAAAAAAGTTTATATAAATAAAAGAATATAAAAAAAACATCAAGCTAAACAAGTTTTTGAAGAGGAGTGTGTGCCTGTGTAAGGCACACGCAAACATGGGCCTCATGCTCCACGCAGTACCCTTCCTGCCCAAATCTACCTCCACCCTCATTAACAAGAACAGTGATGAGGAGATTGAGGCTAAGCTCGAAGCCCTCCATGAGACGGTCACCTATGACAGTTGGTGTAAGGTGCAGAAAGTGTACTGCAAGAAGGTGCCGGGGAACCCAAGGGTCTTGGTAAGAAGACAGTCACCCACACCAAAGTGGTGACCCAGACCGTGCTGAAGGCCGCCTTCATCAGGCTCTTGGTGGACAGCTTGCCCGATTGATTGATTGATTGGACTGTTTTACGTCCAAGTGTGCTCTTTTCTCATCTAGGTTGCGCGTTTAAGTGTGTGAGTGCATGTTTATGAGTCTTCTTGTAGCAGTGGGACACGGCTTGCCGAGTTTAGAGCGCACGGGTCAAGGAGCAGCATGACCAACTGACGCTGCTCCCGGAAAACCTTCCCTGTGGGGCACGGCATAATCCAGATGGATTATGCAGAGAACTGGGATTGCGCATACCTGCGCGAGATCGCAGCCGCCTATTATTCCAAAGACCAGGTAACCCTCCACCCAATGGTGGTCAAGATCCGGGGAGAGGATGGACAGATACACACCATCACTTATGTGGGCATCACTAGGGTCACGGACCACAAGTTTGCTACCACCTACTGCTTTATTAAGCAACTAATTCCTATTTTAAAGGCTCAGTTCTCTTACCTTAAGTTTATTCATTTTGTTACGGATTCACCGTCTTCCCAGTACCGGAACCGGTATACGGTGCAGATGTTTTTTACGAAACAAAAAATAATTATTTCATTTCATTCTAATTCTTAATAATGTTGACACAATCTTCTCACAGGAACAAGTAGTCTTCCACTCTCTGGATGATGCTGTTTGACATGTGTCTCAATATTAAGAAGAGAACATTAAACAGCATGCTTTGTTTGTTTGTTTGTGTAGTTTAACGTCCCACTGACTATGCAGGTGAGACTTACTCAAGTTTCAGTTTTTCACAAGTGAGAAGGTAGGCCGAAGGCCTACCTCCGATGATCGTATCCAGGATGATCGAATCTATGAGATGAGCCAAAAGATAGAAATCCCGCTCCTACACATTTACCGAAGCAAGGGTTCTTTAACCTCCGACACCACATAGACATGGTGTGAGAGGGACAGGCCTTTGTTATGCTGTAAGTCTACCACAGCATGGGAAAGAGCAGCCATAGGTATAGTCGGGAAGCAATGAAAACTCCAAGCTAATACAAACTGTGTGCCATCAGTCTGGAGTGATACATCCCAGCTCACCAAACTAGTCTCCCCCATTTTTTTTTTTCATTTTTGTATTTTTTGTATTTTTTTTGTATTTTTTATTTTACTTATTTTTTAATTTTCCATTTCATATTTTGTCCCATAGTTGGGTTTCCTTTAAGAATTTTAATACATTTTCGTCATTAGTGGTGTTGAAAACACTGTACATAGATGTTGTGTCTGCAAGATGTTTTCTTCTACTTTCTGCAGTCCTTCTACAGTGGAGTAGAAGATGCTCCACTGTCAGACGGGTACTGCAGTCTTGACATCTTGGTTCATATTCCCCATTCAGTCTGTACTCGTGTGTCAGTTTAGTGTGACCGATCCTTAGACGGTTTAATCTCACTTGTTCTGCTCGTTTTAGCTTTTTCCTCATTGTCACTCCTTTCAGTTTTGGCTGAACCAAGTACATGGTATTATGACCCTTTTCTTTTTTCCATGCAGCTTGCCATTTTGCTTTCATGTGACTATCTATGGATGGTAACAGGTCAGTGTATGGAATGGGAGTTAGGCGAAACAGCATGCTAAGCAAAGGGGACATCCCTGGGTACATATTGAACCATGGCAATAGTTATTGTTCAGTGAGCAATGTGAGTGTGTGGCTAACCAGTATACCGCTGAGAGAGAAATGGAACGAAAACCCTGAGGTCGGGAGAAGTTTTAGTTCAAATGGACTTCACAGAAAACCTAAGGAATCTGTACAATAAGGAAGTGCAAAGTGCCTACTCTGGCCAGGAGGGCATTACGATCCATCCCATGGTAATCCATTATACTGTTACGGGGACGATCCTCATGTTGTGTGGCAGAATGCTGGGGCATCACGTGACCGGGTCTCGGGAGCGTGAGGCTCAGCGTCTTGAGCACACACATCTGTGAGGTTCACACTTTGGCCAGGAGGGCATTACGATCCATCCCAGGGTAATCCATTATATCGATGCATGGCTTAAGATGAATTCAGCAGAAAGATGGCTGCTATGCCCTGTGACCTCCAAGAGATTATCTTTACACTGTCCTCCCTAGAGCACACGTTCAACATGATAAATCATAATATTTATTATGCTATTTTTCTACCTGGGACAGGTCATCAAGTGACCCCTCAAGTTTTGCCGCCTCGACGAATCGGGTATGCCCATTTGTAATATGTAATTTTATAACAAATATACATGATATGAAACCAGTAAGAGAATTCAGTTTGCTGATCAAGTAGGCCTCTTCAAGAACAATGAGAATGTCGACTGTTCAGGCCTCACAGTTGAGACTGGCTGCCGCTACTCCTGTGAGTGTCAAACATTCAGCACCAGGCTGAGATGGCAGAGAAGAACCTGAAGAAGCTGCCTGCATTGCAGGTTTCTGTATGAGAGTCTGATGCACACACAGAGGCCATCTCCAGTACTCGTCTGCAAAATTTGATACAGTCTTCCCGATCATGCATTGGATCTGCCTACATTCAGTGTGAAGCAGGAAGGACCCTGAAGTGTCCTTTGTGAGGATACCTCTACACTTGTTCATGTCTCATACACAGAACAAATTAAAAAGAACATCATTGGATGATGTCCCCTTCTCTCTGGTGATAGGGTGGTCTTCTTTCCCGGCAGATCTTTGCCAAACCGCCTCCCAACATTGGTGTTTGCTTTGGTTTCCCTCTTAGCCGGTTGTTTTGGGGCCGGTGGAGAAGCCGCCTTCCCTGAGTAGGATGTCTGCCCAATTGGTGTGGGCAGGAAGGAAGGTGTTGGTCTGCGTGGCGGTTGGTCTTTAGATGTGGAGGTAGGTGGTGTTTCGACAATTTCAGAGTTGGCGCGCAACACCGCCAGCATTTTAGAAAAAGAAAGTTACTCCCAGGTCTGCTGTCTCCACCCCCCAATACCAAGTGTCACAGAACATCAGATATTTTGCCCTTCTTATTAGCTCTGGAGATCAAACCAGCAGTAGATGTGTCAACCAAATTCTTGATGAAGGATGACAATGGGGATCCTTTACCCTATTTGGTTTGGTTAACTAAGAAAACCCTGGAATGCGAATCAAGGGTGAATGTTACCAAGCTGTAAATTCTTTGTTATATCAGAATGAAGACAAAAAAAACACTAATTCTTTAAACTTTCTCAACTTGAAGTACGCAGAATTACTCCAGCAAAATACAGGGATGTGCTCCAACAGAGGGGTCTCTATAAGGCCAGAAAATCAGTTGACAATGTGGTGAGTAAATATTTGATTATTTGTTTGTACAACAATACTTAGCCTATTTTAATTTTTAACTTTGAAAATGAACGCAAAATCAGTGTTCTGAGCTTTACTGTTTTCTCATCACCAGGCACGGTGAAAGTAGAGTAACCTAATACATGACTACAGAAAAAATACTAACACATTAACATCTATATTTTTAAAATTCACAGGGACTTTGATGTGTGTGTGCAAGCGTGCTGCGTAATATGATTGATTGATTTGTTTAACGTCCAGACGTACATCAAGTACCTCACGGGACATCTCAAGTTGGCAAGGAGTCATCCACAAATAGTGGTAGTCTGCCTTGCCGTAGTAGGACAGGTATTTATATGCTGCTTGCCCAATACAGCAGTGACCGCATCTATGGATGATCGAGCTTTTTAATCAAAATAGGCGCTGTAATACCGTATTTAAAATATGTATATATATATATATATATTTCTACATCTATTTTGCAGCCAGAAAGCGTGAATGATCGCCTCGAAATCCTTATACAGGAAAAAATGGTATAGTCCAGTTGCCAGAACTGGCCTATCTACCTGTACCTCGCAGTGAACGACGTACGGAGGGTTTTTGGCGATTCTGGCTCGTGAGACCCCACTGAACAAAATCCCACACGGTGCCTAGCTGGCACCGCCGGGGAAATTCCGTACGTCGTTCGCTGCAAGGTCCTTGCTCACAACCTCCAGACTAGTAAGGAACATGGTTTGGTGTAGGTGAGTGGTGAGGATGCCTTGGATAGACTAAACTATTAAACTTGAAAGGAAATGATAGAGTGCAGGAAGTAGGAGATGGCAGGTGATGTCCAATGGTTTACAAAACTGTCCGTGATATGAATAAGTGGCCTCAGCCTGAAATCAGCTGAGCAGTACGACACTGCTTGGACAGATATTAAACACGATGGCCGCATGTGAATGAAGGTCTCCACTAACACAGGGGCACCGGTGTCTCCATCTGCCCTGCCTACTGGAATGGAAGGCAAGGAATCCAAACCCAGGCTGTCACCCCAAGTGAGTAGCATCAAGTTCAGCAATAGTGAACAGTACTTTATGTACAGGAAGGCAGACACAACATTCCACAAATAAGAATATATCATCTTCATCAGGACCAAACAATACATGGTCAGTGGATGGGCATGACAAGCTGGCAGTCTTTCCAACTGTTCAATAGAAGCCATATTCTATGGTTTAGAATTACAGACAGGGTGACCACATGGCATATCGAAGGTTTTTCGGAAGAGGGGATATCTTGGGCCAGGGACTAGGGTAGTTATACCAAGTTGTGTGGTTTGGACAATTAGGGACAGGTGTCCATCTGCTGATGGGACCTACACAGGGTTCAGGGACTAGGGTAGTTATACCAAGTTGTGTGGTTTGGGTAATTAGGGACAGGTGTCCATCTGCTGATGGGACCTACACAGGGTGCAGGGATCAGGGTAGTTATACCAAGTTGTGTGGTTTGGGTAATTAGGGACAGGTGTCCATCTGCTGATGGGACCTACACAGGGTGCAGGCCACGGCAGATGACACCTGAATGCCATGCTGAGACTTAGATGAGTTAAAATCTTAGAAGAGTTAAGAAGTTAGCTCAGAACAAGTGCTCTTACTTTTTTCTTTCTCTTTTTCAGATGTTCAAACTACACTTAAATCCGGCTGCAAGGCAAGGGCTAGGCATGATGGACAACGAAGATTGATTGATTGATTTGTTTAACGTCCAGACGTACATCAAGTACCTCACGGGACATCTCAAGTTGGCAAGGAGTCATCCACAAAAGTGGTAGTCTGCCTTGCAGTAGTAGGACAACACCCTCGCTAGTTTTGACGACCATTAAGTCAGGCTTCTGGAGAGGGATGAACTAGAGGATTACCACAAGGAGGTGGGGAAATTACAGAGGGAGGTGGAGCAGATAAGAGTAAAGAAGGAAAGGCTCCTTGCTGCTTCTGAGCAGCAAATGAAGCTGTCACAGGGGGAAATAGGAAAAGAATAGAAGAGGGGGAGACAGAGAACAAAGTTAAATGTAAAGAAGAGGCTGAGAAGACTATAACCATAGATCAAGCTTTAGAGGAATTAGAAGACAAACAGGAGAATGCAGACATGTCTGCATTGTCTATGGAGGTTGTAGAGCTAAAGGAGGAAAGTACTGCAGAGGAAGAGGAAATATAAATGTTAGCGCAGTAATTCATTTCTGTTATACAAAAACTTTTTTTCCTGCAGAGTCAAGTTGTTTTTTCAGGTGTATAAAAGGGGATTGCCAACCCATACAGTGCAAACATATATATCAAGTAAGAGCGGATACCCTCCCTGCACGCCAAGATCAATCTGGATGATATCCTGAAGCGAATTACCCGGCTTGTGGAACAAGGACAGGAATACCCAGAGACACTGATGTACAGCATGCAGAATACAGGCTACACCTACCGCTATCTGGAGGAGAAATTGGGTGAGGCTCAGTATGGACGTCCACCCATTCCAGAGAACGGCCTCGATTGATTGACAACAAAGGTAAACACAAGAACGGAAATGGACAACCCCCTGGACCAACCAATGATAATGAAACCTGGAAATACAATTCAAGGACCTGGCCACGGTTCCTTGTGATGGAAAGGTTTCACCCTTTGTCATCTCAAAAACCCTTTGTGGGGCAGCGGGACAAGTGAAACTTGTCACAAAGACCAAGAGTGGTACCCTCTTCATTGAGGTCGAGCAGGAAAAACAGGCCCGCTCCCTCATGCAGATATCCACTCTTGGCGACAAAACAGTGAGGGTTTCAGCACACAGATCCGATGGAGAGACCTCCTAGGTACCCCAGTAGAGGAGATCGGAGCTGAGCTGAGCCCTCTAGGTGTGACAAACATCCACCAAACGAAAATCAGGAGGAACAGACAGGTCTTGGACACGGCCACTTATGTCCTGTCCTTTGACAGTCCAACGCCACACTGGGAAAAGATGTTCCAGACGGACAGTCTGTGGAAAGTGTGCCCGAGAGGGCCACACACTCAAGGACTGTCATGGGAAAAAAACGATTGATATGGTTATTTTCCAAATGTGCATTGACGTCCAGGACTTACCACGTTAGCAAGGAAGGTTCATTATTAATGTTATTCTGTTGTTAGGAGAGGTAGAGGTGTAAAATACAGCCTTTCTTGGTTAAGTCAATGGGACTGCCACATTTACCATGAAATAAAAAAAACTACAGTGACATCATTTCTCCACATGTAATTAAAACATTAATCCTCTTGATCATTTTTAGATGCGGTCGTTAGCTACCAGTACTCCTGCATTTCACATGGGAAGAGAATGTGAGGGATGGCTTAATGATGAATTAAATTTATAGTTGCAACACCAAGAAAAACAAAACCTACCCTACTTATTTTTTAGATACCATGCCGAGGCTCAAGAACAAAACACGGACAAATCTTTTTCACGGTTCTGCTTTTCAAATTTTGCACCGTTTACCCAACTTCCTTCTATTTTGTCTGGTGGATCGGTCAGCAACAAACCAGCAACGATCCCAACCGGGGCGCAGAAACAACCAGGGGCCGCCCTCACCTCCCGAGAGTGGGCCTGGTGGACCTTCTCCGCCAGGCAGGCCATATCTAAACGTCTCACTAGAACACCCACTGGCACTTCCGACAGACGTATACATTCCATCCCTATACAATCCACTAATGGATAGCCCTTTTGAAGACGATACTTTCTTGGAAGCCTTCGAAATATACTGTATGGAATATCTACCACTTTTGTATGACCACCTAAACTCAAATGGTAATGCCACGTAAAGAAGGAAAGGCTCCTTGCTGCTTCTGAACAGCAAATGAAACTGTCACAGGGGGAAATATGGAGGAAAAGGAAAAGAATAGAAGAGGGGGAGACAGAGAACAAAGTTAAATGTAAAGAAGAGGCTGAGAAGGAAATGACGTTAGATCAAGCTTTAGAGGAATTAGAAGACAAACAGGAGAATGCAGACATGTCTGCATTGTCTATGGAGGTAGAGAGTGATAGTGAAGTAGAGCTAAAGGAGGAAAGTACTGCAGAGGAAGAGGAAATATAAATGTTAGCGCAAGTAATTCATTTCTGTTATACAAAGACATTTTTTCCTACAGAGTCAAGTTGTTTTTTCAGGTGTATAATTTAGTGACCCGACAGGTCAATATCATTTCAACCATGAGTGTTATGATGCCCTTCATGTCTCCCTACAAATTTTCCTAAAGTCTTTCTTCAGGCAGAAGCTTTTCCAAAAGTTGTGGATGTTAAGGTGGACTTAAATTCTTAATGCAAATCAAAACATTTTATCAGTAACACTGCATGTTCTATCCATAAATTAGGTCACGCCGAAGGACAGAGGCCGAGACTCCACCTCCAAGAAACAGGCAGATAGAACAGCAGTCTTGTAACAGTCCATCACACACGATCCTCATTGACTCATGGGGGAAAGAGGCAGTAGAGAGAGACGCAAAGGAGAAAGCAGAAAAGTTGAAGCGTGAAACCAACCTCCTGAAACACCAACTATGTAGCAAGTTGAGCTACCATCAAAATGAATCCAAAAAATGGATAAACAGACTCGGTGCCGCAGGGTGTCAAAACGCCCACTCCCCTTTGAGGAGAGAGCCCAAAAGAAACCTGTTAGTTTATTAAGATAATGGGAAATTACAACAGAATAATACTACTTCACTACCAACATCTATTCATTTCATCTCAACAACTATGCATGTCTACTCTTAATTTGAGTATGAAAAAGATTCTTTCGCTGTTTATATTACACTGAAATCATGGCCGATGTGTGGAGGTCCCACGATGGGCGGTCAGACTATGCAGGCATAACCTTCTTCCATTTTCAAGTGCCATCAGTCTGGAGTGATACATCCCTACTTGCCAAACTAGTCTCCCCCCCATTTTTTTCTCTTTTTGTATTTTTTGATTTTTTTTTGTAATTTTCATTTCATATTTTGTCCCATAGTTGGGTTTCCTTTAAGAATTTTAATACATTTTCGTCATTAGTGGTGTTGAAAACACTGTACATAGATGTTGTGTCTGCAAGATGTTTTCTTCTACTTTCTGCAGTCCTTCTACAGTGGAGTAGAAGATGCTCCACTGTCAGACGGGTACTGCAGTCTTGACATCTTGGTTCATATTCCCCATTCAGTCTGTACTCGTGTGTCAGTTTAGTGTGACCGATCCTTAGACGGTTTAATCTCACTTGTTCTGCTCGTTTAGACATAGCTTTCACTCTTTTTCTTTTCTATACACAGCTTTGCAGTGGACTCCGTGAGATGGCTGTTTCAAAAATACAAGAAGTGGTGCTTCATCAGAAACAGCTGACGGTTCTAGATAAGCTAATTGTTAGGAGCTGCAGGACAAGATGAGTTATAAGGAGATTAAACAAGACCCTACAGGCCAAAATCAAAATTACTAGAGAAAAAAGGATAGCCCTCAGCAAGAAGATTTGTTTGTTTGTTTGTGTAGTTTAACGTCCCACTGACTATGCAGGTGAGACTTACTCAAGTTTCAGTTTTTCACAAGTAAAAATGTAGGCCGAAGGCCTACCTCGGATGATCGTATCCAGGATGATCGAATCTATGAGATGAGCCAAAAGATAGAAATCCCGCTCCTACACATTTACCGAAGCAAGGGTTCTTTAACCTCCGACACCACATAGACATGGTGTGAGAGGGACAGGCCTTTGTTATGCTGTAAGTCTACCACAGCATGGGAAAGAGCAGCCATAGGTATAGTCGGGAAGCAATGAAAACTCCAAGCTGATACAAACTGTGTGCCATCAGTCTGGAGTGATACATCCTGACTCGCCAAACTAGTCTCCCCCATTTTTTTTTGTATTTTTTTTTCTCATTTTTTGTATTTTTTATTTTATTTATTTTTTAATTTTCCATTTCATATTTTGTCCCATAGTTGGGTTTCCTTTAAGAATTTTAATACATTTTCGTCATTAGTGGTGTTGAAAACACTGTACATAGATGTTGTGTCTGAAAGATGTTTTCTTCTACTTTCTGCAGTCCTTCTACAGTGGAGTAGAAGATGCTCCACTGTCAGACGGGTACTGCAGTCTTGACATCTTGGTTCATATTCCCCATTCAGTCTGTACTCGTGTGTCAGTTTAGCAAGAAACCCACGCAGAGACCTCCCCCAAGGCAAAGATCCTGACAGGAAATAGAAACAAATAAAGCAGCCTGGAACGCCTTCAGAGTTGGGGAGCAGAGTGCTGCTGTGCTGAACCGCCATGAGCTGCTCCCCCACAACCATGCTGCAGTGCAGTACCTGAATTCCAGACTGCAGTTTGAAGTCCCCAATGTGAACAAGGCGGGCCTGGAGGACATTGGTTATTTCGTTGATACAATGTGGTCAATTCATAAGAGAAGTACATTTTCAATTGGTTAAAAGAATGCCTGGGGTCATGGAACAACTTCAAAATGGTTATAATTTGACAGAGGGAGTTGCTTTATGGCAGTTTCAGAATACATCAACACCAGCCCTCTAGTGCCAACAGCAATGTTCTAGTCCACCCCAAAGTTAGTTTTCCTTTACAGAAGACGAGAAGCTCTGACTCTTCCCACACGCAATAAGAGCTTGCAATATGAAAAAAGATGAGGAAGAAATTGCAAAATTGCATAAGAAAGAAACTCGCAAAACTGCTAAAGTTGGACACTTGATCTGAGGGCAAAAACTGACAACTGCCCAGCACAGTATACACATAAGAAAGACCTGACTGAGCATCTACATGACCAGGGTGCACAGACCGCCCTTCATCAGCCGGATGTAACACACATTCTAAGTGCTATTCAGCTATCCTGTTACTCATATATTCCATAGAACATTTGAATGGTACGCAGACAACACCTGTACCTGAAGCAGCCACCGGTTTTGTAGGTTTACATCACATTGATAAATGGATAGCAGACTTCTCAAGTTTAAGTTTTACACAACTAAGTTGACATTGGAGATTAGAAAGATTAGTTGCTATAAACTGGCAGTGTTTCTGCTAGTATCCGGAGTTTTTTGATAGTGGATACAACATACAAAACAAACAAAGAATATGCATATATCAGCATAGTGGATACAGCGTACAATACAAAGAATATGAATATACCATGGTGAGGAGTCTTTGCCGCTGGTCCCCGGGTATCCGCGTGAGGCGCGCCGGGTACCAGCCCGCCGTCCGCGCTATTGTCGCTCACCACGGGGGATTTTTTGCTCTCGAACTCCTCCCGGACGCGCCTAATGTATGCAGCTCCCTCATCGACCTGGTTGTTTATAGAGGCGTTCGCCGCCCGAGCCTCTTCTAGTTGCACTTGTAAGTCTCTCACCTTCCTTTGTCGCATAAGAACTATCTCTCTCTGCTTTTCCTGACCCAGAGAGTGGATCAGGTTGTTAATTGTCGCATGATAAACCTCATCTGATGCGACCATCTCCCCCGCGGGATCGTCCATACCCCCGGGGCTCTCCCGCCCGGGTGCCTGGCTATGTTGGCGGTGCTCCTGCCTCTCCTCCCCGGGGGCCTCGGTGGCCTCGCCGTGCCCACTGTGGTCACCGTGCTCGTCATGGTCCGATGGACCGCCACCCGCGGAGTCTTCATGGCCCGACCTGTTCATGGTCGGGGACATGGGCTGATCCGGAATCTGCTGTTTCCTGGCTCTGTTAGGTGCCCCACATGTGGGACACACCTTGTTGTTGCCATTGAAGGTTGCCCCACACTCTTGGTTAGTGCAAATCACCATATTGCCGAAAAATAATATTGGCCCCTGCAGCCTGCCTGGCCAGGTTCTGGTCAATGGCCGACCAGGCAAGCTACCGGCACACTGGAGGCTAGGAACAGTGGCGCCCCCTGGTGTGTCACTAATACATTACACAATATGATTGAGTCTCAACATATCAGCACCCAATAAGTTCAGTAGTGTTTCACAGGCTATTTCACTTTGGGATGCAGTACGAGAGAACGATGGTGACCGTATCATCGCTCACTGGAAATTTCTCATGCCACACTTTTTCAATGACAATCACCCAAAATACTTCATAAATGGGGAACACCTTCTACTGTACATCGCCGGGGCTGCTTCTCTGAGAGTGGCCTTGCAGTTGACTATAAGGGTTAGAGACATTGCCTTCAGTATCTATATTCTTATAATGCATGAGAAAGTGCAGTGTTCAAACAAATAAAATATTTATTATGCAATTGTGCCCCCTACTGTACAACTCTTCTAGCACAAAAATAAAAACAATGACATACCTGGAAATAAGAGCATTCTTTTTTTTTTTGACAAAAGGAAATTTTTGTATTTTTGTTTTTCCTTTATTTCATATTTTGTCCCCAGATAACTCGACGCCATTTGTGTTTGTATAAGCCTTTTTTAAAACTTTATTGCAAAATTGGCCGACCGGTGGAAGTCACTAGTCGGGTGGTTTGAGTGTAGGATGCATCAGCGGAGTCTGCAGAACAGTGCCACTATACTTAGGTATTGTATACCCGCCTGCTGACTAAATCAGTCCTGAAAGTGAAGGCCTTGATGAACAAGGTGAGACAAATGTAAACCTGAATGCAAGCATGGATAAACAAGTTCACCTCATGGTGTTTTTCCACCATCAACAATCATGGAACCTGTGTTTGTGACTCCTACAAAGAGTGCAGGTGTAGGAAAGACCACATGTATTTTATGCCTAGATTTACCCACGTAGGTTCAGAAAATTCAAGAACGAAAACATTTTTCAGCGCAAAGTACTCCTTTTTTTTTTTCATTCTCATTGTGTACCATTTTGCAATAGCACTACTCAGTGCACTATCAAGTTTCGGGGTAGCCACTTTGTTAGAAATTTTGTTCAGAGAAAAAGCCATGAGATAGATTCAGAGACAATAGAGATATTATTGGTCAGCCATAGCTGCAACAGATGTCATCATAATTGATGAAATATGCATGATGAGTGGATAAATGCTTTGTCAAAATTCAAACCATTTTTCTATATACAAACTGTTGCCAAAAATGTTAATGTCATACCTGGAATGACATGAATGGAGTCCCAGAAAAGATACTAGAGACTGCAACACCTGAAGACAATGATTACTTTGCCCAATACAGCAGTGTCCGCATCTATGGATGACAGAATCTAACCTTCTAACCGCTTTAAACCTTCTTTTTCTTTGTTTGTGCAGTTGAACGTCCCACTGACTATGCAGGTGAGACTTACTCAAGTTTCAGTTTTTCACAAGTAAGAAGATGATCGTATCCAGGATGATCAAATTTATGAGATGACCTTTAAACCTTCTATTAGCTTTTATCATTCAGGGTGCAAACATATTAAACTGGCATCTGCACTTGATCCATGCCCCACCTTCTCCCAAATTGCAGAAATGTTGCACCAGGGACAGCCGAGTTACCAAGGATGCCCATGACATCACTGCTCCCTCCGGCTATTCACTCAGGCTAGGATGAGTGTTGGGACATTGCCGTTCGCTGGCTCGTCATGTCCAGCCTGCTGCCAGTGCTCCCAACCGAGGGTGACCGATATGATCACGGGGCCAAAATACAGTGGGCCTTCTAAGTGGAGTGTCAGGAGTGCAGGGTGAGCCTGGGCCTGGCACTCAAGCGCTAGAGTTTAGTCTCCAGCTGTTTGACGCGAAAGCGATATTTTGTGGTGTCTAGATTGGTAAAAATGACGGATCAATTGAAGCTTTTTGACATCTTACTCTAAATTAACATTGGGCCACAGGACTTTTTTTGAAGTGGGAGGGATGAACAATTTCACAAACACAATGCCAACATTTTCGAACGATACCAGTTCAGACGAGCCAACTGCATTAATCTTCATACATGCCATAACAGGCTGCGATACAGTGTCAGTCCTTGCTGGACAAGGTAAGAAAAACGCCATATGGAAAGATAAAGAGAAGAGGCCAGTTAAGGCACGGACAAAAGCCATGGGAAAGAGATAGCGTTTCCTTAAGTTAATTACTAACTACTATAAAACCCTGCCTTTAAGACAAATTTTATTTGGGGTTTCTTTTTCCTACACGACCGATTTTTTTACAGGAGTTTAGGGGGTCGTCTTAAAGGTGGGGGTCTAAATACAATAGCTCAAAGAGAAATTGATTTTAATTTCTTTTTCCTACAAGACAATTTCTTTTTCCTCAAACTAGGGGGTCGTCTTAAAGGTGGTGTTTTATGGTAGATCTAGAACGTACATTTACTAACCATTAAATGTTTTAAGTTGTCCCTGAACAAACATCAAATCAACTTATTTGTTCATTCTATGTATAGGCTGTAGCTGAAATCAACCTGGCCGGCTGACTCACAAGTGGAGACCCTTCTTGTAAGTCTAAAGGCCAAGAAACCTACCAAAGGGCCAAATCAAAAATTTGAGAATGGTGAAGAAAGGAAGGCTGCAGAAAATGCCTGAAGAAAGAAAAACAAATAACGAAGGACGGATGCTACAAGACGCGAGAGTTGAAGAAATGGCAGGCGGAGAGACCAGAGGACCGCGTATCCCACAAATCCTCTTTTTCAGATCGCGCCCTACCTCATGAAGCCTCCCTATAAACTCCCCCTGCCTCCCTGTCCGTGTAAACTACCCAGTTACTTGTCATACCCCCCACAAACTCCCCCTGCCTACCTGTCCGTGTAAACTACCCAGTTACTTGTCATACCCCCCACAAACTCCCCATCCGTGTAAACTACCCAGTTACTTGTCATACCCCCCCACAAACTCCCCCTGCCTACCTGTCCGTGTAAACTACCCAGTTACTTGTCATACCCCCCACAAACTCCCCATCCGTGTAAACTACCCAGTTACTTGTCATACCCCCCCACAAACTCCCCCTGCCTACCTGTCCGTGTAAACTACCCAGTTACTTGTCATACCCCCCACAAACTCCCCATCCGTGTTAACTACCCAGTTACTTGTCATACCCCCCACAAACTCCCCATCCGTGTAAACTACCCAGTTACTTGTCATACCCCCCCACAAACTCCCCCTGCCTCCCTGTCCGTGTAAACTACCCAGTTACTTGTCATACCCCCCACAAACTCCCCATCCGTGTAAACTACCCAGTTACTTGTCATACCCCCCACAAACTCCCCCTGCCCCCCTGTCCGTGTAAACTACCCAGTTACTTGTCATACCCCCCACAAACTCCCCCTGCCCCCCTGTCCGTGTAAACTACCCAGTTACTTGTCATACCCCCCACAAACTCCCCCTGCCTCTCTGTCCGTGTAAACTACCCAGTTACTTGTCATACCCCCCCACAAACTCCCCCTGCCTCCCTGTCCGTGTAAACTACCCAGTTACTTGTCATACCCCCCCACAAACTCCCCCTGCCTCCCTGTCCGTGTAAACTACCCAGTTACTTGTCATACCCCCCACAAACTCATACTTGTCATACCCCCCACACACCAGCTCCACAAATCAACGCCATATGGCCTCTTCCAGCCCCTAACGCTGCGGCGGCACCACTCCCTCCAACAGCCCCTAACGCGGCCCCTCCCGCGCCACAACAAGCAGCCATTAACGCCGTATGGAACCAGGCCCCAGCCCCTCCCGCAGCAGGACAGCAGGCCAACCCACCTCCTGGCATAGAGCCCGAAGACGCTGACTGTATGTTATATTCTGTTCTTTCTTTTTAACTAAAATAATATACAGTCAGAGCCACAAATCATCCTGTGGTGCAACATCGAGATGTTAGACATGGAATGTCATGGTGTTTTATGTGAAATTTTAGTCGGAACCCTAATGCAACAAAAAATGGAATATCAGCTTTCCGAATACCACCTGCACATTTAAAAAAATAGTGTTGGAAATCCCCCATGGCCACAGCCGTGCCCCCACAAATGGAGCATGGAGTGACCAACGGGGAGCAGAACCACTCCAGGTGCCTCTCCTGCTATGACACCATTGAACGCATCATCTCCTGTGGCCTGCTTGAACCCATTGGGCCCATTCACCCATGGCCTGGCGGAGCAGGAGGGCTTCTACCACCACCATGAGTGCGGCCCCTGTCGCCGGAGCGCAGTACTGGGCTTGTTCGGGTAGGCCTCCAACCACATCAGCCAGGCGGGGGGGCAATAGTTTGCTGGGAAGGGTCTGCACGATTCCATAATTTTTGGCACTGGAAACAGCGGAGTGGATTAGGGATTAACAAATCCATGTCGACGCATAGGTATCCTAGTTTCAGCTTTGGAGGAGGTTTCGGTGATGATATAGGTGTTTGTTTCTATCGTTGCTCCGTTTTTCCTTATTTTTTTTTGAACAAATTCGAACTTTTATTTGGTCTATAGATATTACATTGGTATAATGAGTTCCAACAGGCTGTATACTGGTCGACCAAATAAGTTCATGGACAATCTATCTGCACGCAGTTATTAGAGATTGTCCATATATAAACATGATAATACATACGAGTAATAATTTATAACAAGTATTTGATGGAAAACTAGCCACGGCATCGTATCTTATAATTTTTAACAGCGCATATACAAAACCCTTTAAACCCCATTTTTTTTGGAAAATAAAATACAGGCTAATTAATTAATTAATGATAACAGGCACTGTCTTAATAAGTTCATCAGACATTTTGGACTTAAATACATCATATTCATTAACATTTCTGATATCCAGTTTCAGGGCGTTCCAGGCTTTGATTGATTGATTGATTGATTGATTTGTTTAACGTCCCAGCGTACATAGACCCTAAGGGACTTCTCAGGTTTGATCGGACAATAGGTCCTTTCATTTCTCATCTTAAAGTTGCGCATAAGTGTGTGGGTGCGTGTGCGCGTGCATGTGTTTGTGAGTCTGCTTGTAGCAGTGGAACACGGCTCGTAGCAGTGAGATACTGCTCGTGGCATCGGGCCCCGCTTTATTGTGCTGCCTCACACAGGTGGTGTGCCGCAGACTGTAGACACATCATCTGGCCAGTCACATTATCCTGACACCGGCGAACCAGTCGTAGTTCCATACCAATCGGGCCAGCAGATCAGGGCTGGCGAGTATGCAACTACTTTCCGTCTGGCTAGAGAAATCTTCTCCAGCCTGCCCTACCGAAACATAGGGGGGGGGCCTGTTCCTCCCCTTTTACATCTTTTCGAACATCTTTGTTTCCCGCAGGAAGCTCAGAAGTTCTTTCTTTCCAGTGCCAGTAAAGACGCTGTTCATGGACGACGTACCTTGGAGATGGTCGTCCCTACTTTTCTTTGTTGCTTGACAGAAGAGCACCAAGTGCTCCATGGTCAGAGGTACTTGACATCGCTGACATACCGGTTGGTTTTCACCCTTCATGAGGTGTCCGTGTGTCAGCAGCGAGTGGCCTATCCGAAGACGGGTCAGTCTTGTCGATTCCCTCCTGGTCAAGCCTGTATGGTCGGGCTTTTTGCCTATCGAAGGTTCGATGGCTCTCAGTTTGTTGTTTCTGTCAGAGTTCCAGCGTTTCTGTCATTCCTCTCTGATAAACTCTCGGCAAATCGGGAGGAGGTCTGAGGAAGGGATGCAAGCCGAGCTGGGTTTCAGTCTAAGGGCTTTCTTAGCAGCATCATCTGCCGCTTCGTTCCCTTCTATGCCAATGTGGCTGGGCAGCCAACAGAGGACTACCTCCTTTTGGGTGTCTGTGAGGTGCGAGATCAATTGCTTAATCTCCTGCACCACAGGGTTTTTGGGGTCATGTTGGTGTATTGTTCCAGGCTTGTGCTAACACCACACGTGGACTATCTTCATAGGCTTTGCAATGTATAATATTATATTTTAAAACTGGTGCTGTAGATAATCTAGTTACACATATTTTTTCTTCTAAGTGGCTGTCTAATTGTGCTCTTTTAAAGGCATATAATTTACAATGATATTTTCTTCTCTCAATAAGAGTGGGCAGCTTTGCCTCTCCATGTATAGCTTCAGTAGGAGTAAGAATGTGTCTGAATAAACATGTTTTTAGACATTTGTTTTGTAACCTTTGTAAATGTTATGACGATTCTTTTAACGTGGCTAACATCTTGTGGTCTCAATTCCTCTGCAATTTCATCCTCATCGATACCCTCAAGCTCTCTAGTTCGGATGACTCCTTTCCTAGAGTTGAGGGACCGGTGAGGAGAGGCTTTCATATCTACGCCAGCAAGCTTTGTTGCTGACAATAGATTTCTGGCATGAGCTTTTGTGGCACAGTGAATCAGAATCTGTCCTGACCGTAGCTTTTTAATTTCGATCACAGCACCAGCTATCCCCAATATACCTTTGTGTATGGCAAACGGGGACAGCTTAGCCAGAGACGTTCCTGGATTGGCTGATTCCAGGACAACAAATCTCGGCCAGCTATGATCGTTCCAATCTTCTTTCCGTATTATTTTATCAGGACTTTCCGTGTCGTCATCTAGTCGTCTTTTTTCAGGGGTCAAATTTTGGTTAGCCATGGTTATGTTTTTTCGGTTCATCGCCCCGCTCCCCACCCTCGTTTGTTGGAGCCCTACTTGGGGATGTACATTCGCACACCAGAGACTGCGCAAGCGATATACTCAAGCAAGAGATGTATTACTTGATTAACCCTGGCCACCGCCTTCCAGAATAATGTTTTGAAGAAGAATACACTTCAATGCGGAACAAGTCATGAGTGAGTGAGTTGTGAAAATGATGGTGATTTGTGAGAAAATTATGGCTGGGGCTCGGCACGACCAGCCGATTGATTGGAGTGGGTCAATCTAACCTCTCGTCTATTAGGAAGTAGGAGCCAAAGCTACTATATTGCTCTAGGAGCTCAAACAACCAGGATCTCTTCCTCCCCACATACGAGCTGCGACTCACGGCAAACAAGTCGCCCCCTACCGTGCTAGAGGGCGCCTCTGTTTTGGGTATTTTCTGATGTTCGATGGAGCCTAATTTTAGCGACCGGACTCCCCACAGTCGGGAGGGGGAGGGAAAGGAAGAAAAGATCAGGCCCTTTTTCCGATGGGTTAGGGAAGCCCAGTGAAGACAAAGAGAAGAACTAAAGAGAGGACAGAAAAGCAGATTAAGACCCCTTTAAAGATGGGCTAGAGAAACCCTAGTTGTGTAGTTGAATTTGCAGAGGAAGACTCAAGTTAAAAACAAGTAAAAAAGGTATTTTAACGTCAGGAGGGCACATTGCTTCCAAGAAACCAGAGAGATGCGATGGGATGGTTTAATCCCTGACATGGAGGCCGTGAGCCCGATCAATCGGACAAAAGTATCTGCCAAGGTTTTACACTAGCCCTGGTTAGAGTGAAGTCAAAGGTATCAATTTTTTGATCACTCATGAATTCTTGTTACAAATTTCCATTGACATGTTTGTTTAATCCCAGAGGCGCAGGAAAATAGCATTGTGCAAATGTTTACATAAACAATCTTATTACTACTTCAGGCTGAAAAACGTGATGATCACAGTACTATTATATATACTATTCCCTCCCGGGAGCAGGGTTCACTCAGGGAGGCCGACTTTGACCTCTACAGGAGAGCATTGAAAGAATTTATTCCTTACTTCTTTGACAGCAGTAACAACCAATATACCAGGTGTGCGCCAATTAATCCAGGTGATATGACATCCATAGAAAGCAGCATACACTTGTGGCTAACACTGCACGAAAATAGAGATTTACGAGATATACTGCTTACTTATTTCTCATGAAAATCCCATCCAACCTCAGTATATCCCATGACAACGTAGGTCTTCAAGTTGTCATGGAATATACTGGAGCTTTATACCATGACAACCTAGGTAGGGAAGTTGTCATGGAATATACTGGAGCTTAATACCACAGCAACCTAGGTGGGGAAGTTGTCATTGAATATACACGATCTTTATTCCTTGGCAACCTAGGTGGGGAAGTTGTCATGGAATATACTTGAGCTTTATACCATGGCAAACTAGGTGGGGAAGCTGTCATGGAATATACTGGAGCTTTATACCACAGCAACCTAGGTGGGGAAGTTGTCATGGAATATACTGGAGCTTTATACCACAGCAACCTAGGTGGGGAAGTTGTCATGGCATATACCAGAGCTTTGTACCACGGCAACCCCCAGCCTCCTAGGGCGTCCTCCTGTCACCAAGGGGGGGGGGTGATTACAAGTTAAAAAATATTGTCTATAGACCAAGTTAAAAATATCCATGATGGCTAATCTGAATTTACTTAATGAATTAATTATATAAATTAAATATAAGATGTGTGCATGTTATATAAATGCACTATAACCTATGACCTACATAGATGTATCCTTTGTTGTACACTGCTCATGTGTGGGTGTAGCATGGTGTGAGGTACAGGTGTGACTAAGAGGTGTCGGAGGGGGGGGGGGGGGAGGGGGGGAGGGGGGAAGTGTTAATACACCATACTTCATATTATTCTTTTCTTAAATAAATGTCTTCATAAATACAGGTATCCTATTCTATATCAAATTAGCTATACTTGTTATGACTGGGAACTTTTAGTGTAAGATAGAAATGGATAAAGCTATCCCACATCTTCCTCCCGGCCCTACCTGCCCCAGGGCCGGCTACAAAGCACCCCAGTGCGTCCTACCCAGCCCTACCTGCCCCAGGGCCGGTTACAAAGCACCCCAGTGCGTCCTACCCGGCCCTACCTACCCCAGGGCCGGCTACAAAGCACCCCAGTGCTTCCTACCCGGCCCTACCTGCCCCAGGGCCGGCTTCAAAGCACCCCAGTGCTTCCTACCCGGCCCTACCTGCCCCAGGGCCGGCTACAAGGCATGTAGTTCTCCCTACTCTACTGTGAGACACAATTTTAATATTTTAATTCAATTTTATCTTGTCATGAGATTTATTGAGAATTAATTCAGATATAACCTCAAATTGTTATCGAGTTTAAGGGGGTTTAACTAAAATGTTATATACCTGCCTCTCCATGTGCATTCCATGGTGGTCAATGCAGTACTGATACCTCAGCCAATCAGAAGCAAGTCTCGTTCTGGTCACATGACCAGCAGTGCACCCATTATATAATGGGGGTGCACTGTGGGCTCCTCAGTCCACTGCTGTCTAACAATGGGTACACACCTGCCTGCACCTGCCTGCGTCCGCCTGTACCTACCTCCTACCTACTGAAGTGCTGCCTGACTACAATGCATCAGAATTTATCTTCAAATGATGGAATCCTAAACCCCTGGATAAAATATACCCCCAATTCCAAGAGATGGCAAATATCACTGGTTCTCCTGAGATTTAGTGAGATTTAAGTGAGAAATACACCTGGTTGTCCTCCGGTTTATTGAGATTTAAGTCAGAAAATATCCCTAGTTGTCCTGGGGTTTAGGGAGATTGAGTGTAATAATATCCCTGGTTGTCCTTGGGTATAGTGAGATTTAAGTAAAAAATATCCCTGATTGTCCTGAGGTTTAATGGGATTTAAGTGAGTAATACCCCTGGTTGTCCTGGAGTTTAATGAAATTTATGTGGAGAACATCTCTGGTTGTCCTAGGGTATCATGGGATTTAAGTGGAAAATATCTCTAGTTGTCCTAAGGTTAAGTGGAATTTAAGTTGAAAACACCCCTGGTTGTCTTGGGAGTCTAATGGGATTTAAGTGGGGAATACCCTTGGTCGTCCTGGGGTTTAATGAGAATTAAGAGGAAAATATCTCTGGTTGTCCTGGGGAATATTGAAATTTAAGTTAAATCTAACTGAGGTTGTCCTGGGCTATTAGGTAACTTAAATCCCATGCAAGCGTACCTTTAAGAGAAATAAATTGCCCTTAAATCCCATCCAACCCGAGGTTGACAGGGATCATTAAAGTCCATTATATCAGTTGCAACTCGAGATTTACATGAGATATACTGGGCTTTAACTTACACTTAAATCTGTGTTTTCGTGCAGTGTAAGTATTTCACAATGGGAACTTTGTGGTTCGCAAATCCGTTCCCTGCAATGGCAATTGATCAAGCTCATGAGCAAAACAATGCTGTGCTGGCTGTGTACCAAATACCATCAAGTTATCCAATCTAATAGTACGCTTTGTAATGTTTGAGTGTGACTTAATCACTTGACATGGTACCATGGCAATGAGGAGTAATGTCCAAAAAGGTTTCAAATTGATTTTATTGCCATGAACACAGGAACTATTAATATGAAGAACCAAGAATATATTCACTGTGGCAAGAAACTCACGTGTCCCCCCGACCATGCATTCACTATGACTAAGTGTCTACACCAGACACGCCATTGCATTAATGTTCATGCATGCAATGACTGGGTGTGATACAGCGTCAGCCCTTGCTGGACAAGGTAAGAAAAAGCAATGTGCAAAGATAAGAGAAGTGGTCAGCTGAAACACTGCCACGGAAAAGAGGTTTTACAGCAGCAACCAGTTACTCCAAGTCATACTTCTGCCTTGTTTCACAGACCTGATGTAACCACAACAGACATATGCAAAGTATCGCTAGGCTTATTGGGGACATGGGACATTGCTGGATATCTTGAGCCTCACGTCTGTGGTGCAATGGGTATGCGTCTGCTAATGTATATAAAATTATCCTCTTTTTTTCTTGTAACTTATGTTGCTTCCCTACCTAGCTCTTCCAAAAATTTGTGAACATGGTTTTTACTAGTCATGTGAAACTTGCCTTCATGAAATCATACATATTTATAGTTCAATCATTCTGCACACGCTGACTGTTATTTGCGTAAGCTAAAATTACTGTGGCATTCAATCTGCCATTCGCACAGTAGAACAACCTAATAATAAAGCAAGTAAAACTATTTCGTGATCCTATTGCATTAAATTGTACTTGTATCAAACTACAATGGACCATATATCACATACTTACACACCCTGAAGATCACCATAGAAGTGGCAAAACTGAGCTGAGAACTGAGATTGTTCAGGATAGGGTTAAAGACTTCTTTGAAGGGGTCTCTGCACCCCTCCAAAAGTTCTCATAGACTCTAGGAAGGTGATTGATTGATTGATTGGATTGTTTTACGTCCAAGTGTGCTATGACGCCTGGGACTTACTCAAGAGTTTATCGGACTGTCGGTCCGTTCTTTTCTCATCTAGGTTGTGTTTAAGTGTGTGAGTGCATGTACGGGTGCATGTGTTTAGGGAGTGAGGTTCATTGATTGATTGCTCATACAACTATGTGCCATGAGTCTGGAGTGATACCTCCTAACTCACCAAGCTACCAACCCCCAGCTTTTTTCCTTTTTTGCGGGTACTTTTGTATTTTTGTTCTTCCTATATTTCATATTTTTTCCCACAATTGAGCCTCCTTGAGGAATTTCAATATATCTTTTTTCCTCGGTGGTGTTAAATACCTTAGATATGGAGGTAATGTCTACCAGGAGTTTTCTTCTGCTATTTTCAGTCTTTCTACAGTTCAGTAGAAAGTGCTTTACTGTCAGACGAGTTTTGCATTCTTGACATAGCGGTCAATTTTCACCGTTTAATCGGTATTCGTGTCATCTTAGTATGCCCTATTACCTGTTCTGCTCTCTTCGGCCCTTTCTTCAGTGCTATTCCATAGCTGAAGTCTTCAGAAAAGAAGGCAAACAGGCAGGAATCAAAAAGTATGGAGGAACCAGAGAGTATGTTGGCATTTTGTGCGATGGTCTGCCATACGTTCAAGGATACCAGCTGCTTGAACAAACTTATGAGCGCATGCTGTGTGGAACATCAGTCAATAGCCTAGATGAACGGGAGATCCCTCAAACACGTTAAAATTGTTACCATTCAATGCTTGTAAACGTTTATGTGTTGTGAATACTCTAAAGGAGTATTTAAAGAGATCGAAGGGGGTTAGGCCGACCCGGAGGGGTCACTGCTTCTAACCAGTCCCACCTTCTCACCCTCCATTGAGAGATACAATCTCTCGATGGACAGTGGAAATACTCAACCTGGCCGGTATAGACACCACCAGGTTTAAGGGCCACAGCACCCGGGGAGCAACAACATCTGCTGCCCGGGTGCCACAGGGACCCAGTGTACCGCCACCCAGTGTACCAGCACAGGCGCCCAGTGTACCACCACACCGGGACCCAGTGTACCACCACACCGGGACCCAGTGTCAGGAATTACAACCAGATCGTCACGATGGTATTACACTAGTGAGTAAGTTCTCTTTCAGATTGATTGATTGATTGATTGGATTGTTTTACGTCCAAGTGTGCTATGACGCCTGGGACTTACTCAAGAGTTTATCGGACTCTCGGTCCGTTCTTTTCTCATCTAGGTTGCGTTTAAGTGTGTGAGTGCATGTACGCGTGCATGTGTTTATGAGTCTACTTGTAGCAGTGGGACACGGCTCATAGCGGTGGAACAATGCTCGTGGCATCGGGCCCCTCTTTATTGTGCTGCCTCACACAGATGCTGTGCCGCAGACTGTTGACACCTCATCTGACCAGTCCATTATCCTGACACTGGCGGGCCAGTCGCAGCTCCATACCAATCGGGCCAGCAGATCAGGAACTGGCGAGTATGAAAACTACTTTCCATCTGGCCAGAGATCATTATCTCTAGCTTACCGGGCCGAGTCTCAAGGGGGGGGCCTGTTTTCCCCCTCTTACATCTTTCCGAACATCTTTGTTTCCCGCAGGAAGGTCAGGAGTTCTTTCTTCACAGTGTTGGTGAAGACACTGTTCATGGACGACGCGCCACGAAGGTGGTCGTCCCTACTCTTCTTGGTTGCTTGACAAAAGAGCATGAGATGTTCTACAGTCAGAGGTACTTGACATCGCTGACATACCGGTTGGTTTTCACCCCTCATGAGGTGTCCGTGTGTCAGCAGCGAGTGACCTATCCGAAGACGGGCCAGTCTTGTCGATTCCCTCCTGGTCAAGCCTGTATGGTTGTGTCTTTTGCCTATCGAGGGTTCGATGGCTCTCAGTTTGTTATCTTGGTCAGAGCTCCAGCGTCTCTGCCACTCTTGGTTGGTATATTCTCGACAAATCGGGAGGAGGTCTGAGGATGGGATGCAAGCTGAGCTGGGTTTCAGACTCAGGGCTTTCTTAGCTGCATCGTCTGCAGCTTCGTTCCCTTCTATGCCAATGTGGCTGGGCAGCCAACAGAGGACTACCTCCTTTTGGGTGTCTGTGAGGTGTGAGACCAATTGCTTGATCTCCTGCACCACAGGGTTTTTGGGGTCATGTTGGTGTATTGCTTGCAGGCACGACTTGGAGTCGGAGAAGATGATGAAGGCCTTTCGGCTTGACACCCTCATCCACTCCAAAGCACTCAGGAGAGCATGGGCCTCAGCAGTGAAGATGCTGCTTCTTCCATGTAGTGCTCCTTTGCGGGTACCAAAGGGTGTGTATGCAGCAAAGCCAACACGGTTTCCATCTTTCGAGCCATCCGTGAACACCTCAGTGTGACCTTGGTGCCCACGGCTGATTTCTGTCAGTTTTTCCATGTAGGTGTTGGTCTGGGTTTCCCCTTTCTTGTGTTCACAAAGGTCAAAGAGGATAGTTGGACCTGCCTGTGTCCACGGAGGGGATCGAGCAGGTCCTTCCTTGATGACCTTTGAGATTGGAATGCGAGCCTCTCTCATCAGGGTTCTCACCCTCATAGAAAAAGGCTTTGTGGCATTCTTCTTCCTACGGAAGACGCTGTGGTCCTCGTTGAAGATGGTGTTGTGAGTTGGGTTCCTCTCATTTGCCTTCACCCTGATGGCATATTGGAGGGATAGTTTGTCCCGCCTGAGATCCAGTGGGGGGACTCCAGCCTCCACTTGCAGACTGTTCTGCGGTGAGGATCGGAAGGCACCTAGGCAAAGCCGGAGGGCTTGGTTTTGAATTGGGTTTAGCCAATCCAGGTATGATCTGCCAGCAGATGCATACACCACTGATCCGTAATCCAGGCGTGATTGGATATACGTCTTGTAGATTGTCAATAGAATCTCCCGGTCTGCTCCCCACTCTGTGTGGGAGAGCATCTTCAGGAGGTTCATGGGTTTTTGGCATCTTTTCCGCAGGTATTCCACATGGGGTTTGAAGGAGAGGATCCGGTCAACCACTAGTCCAAGGAATTTAACCTCCGTTTCAACTTTGAGCGCTTTACCGTGGAGTGTCAGTGCAGGAGCCTCCGCACATCTTCGCCTTCGGCAAAAGTGCACACAGGTGGTCTTGCTTTCTGAGAACTTGAAACCGTTTTGCAGGCTCCAAGCCTCCAGGCGGAAAAGTGTCTGTTGAAGCTTTCGTTCTATGGTTGCCGTGGACGTACCGCTGTAGCAGATGACAAAGTCATCTACATACAGGCAGCAATCCACATTATACCCGAGGGTTTTGGCAATTTCGTTTATTTTGATGCCGAACAGTGTCACCGAGAGAACGCAGCCCTGGGGGACTCCGTTCTCCTGGTCAACTTTCTTGGATTGGGTGGTGCCAAGTCGGACGTTGAAGGTTCTGTTGCCGAGAAAGCCTTCCACAAATAGTGGCAGTCTGCCTCGCAGTCCCATTTTCTTCATGTCTTGCAGAATGCCAAATTTCCACGTTGTGTCGTAAGCCTTTTCAAGGTAAAAAAATACGGCAGCAACGTGTTCATTGTTGGCAAACGCTTTTCTGATGTGGGTCTCCAGACGTACTAGATGATCAGTAGTGCTGCGACCCTTGCGGAAACCTGATTGGTATCGGGTCAGGAGATTGTTTGACTCAAGATACCATACAAGTCGGTTGTTGACCATCCTTTCCATCGTCTTGGCCAGGCAGCTGGTCATGGCAATGGGTCTGTAGCTCGAAGGCACAGATGTGTCCTTCCCTAGTTTTGGGATGGGCACAACTGTAGCCTCCGACCAAGATGGTGGGTATTTCCCTGTTGTCCAGATGTTATTGAAGATATCCAGGAGCAGCTCCAGTTGATGCTCTGGAAGGTGCTTCAACATCTGGTAGTGGATGTCGTCCGGGCCCGGAGATGAGTCTTTTGCCTGGGTCAGGGCATGTTGCAACTCTGCCATCGTGAGGAGCTTGTTGTAGTCCTCCTGGTTTTCCGATCGCAAGTTCAGCTGACTCCTCTCTTCCCTTTCTTTGTATTGACGGAATTCCGCTCCATAGTTGGCACTCGAAGACACCCTACTAAAGTGATCAGCAAGTGAGTCTGCGATCTCTCGAGTTGTCTCCATATCTTCGTTACCAACTTTAAGGTGTGTCACTGATGGGGTTGGGTTACCGTTCAGTTTCTTCACCTTTTGGTACACCTCTTTCAAGGGGGTGGAGCTGTCGATGGTGTTGACATATTCACGGAATGACTCCCGTTTCTCGTTATTGTAGACTAGTTTTGTTTTGGCTTGCTCCTGGTAATATGCCAGCATATTTTCCAGGTTCATATTGTTCTCGAACTTCCTCAATGCTTTCCTCCGGATCTTTCTTGCCTCGCGGCAGTCATTGTTGAACCAGTAGGGTTTTGTTGAGGGGCGTCTGGAGGTTCTAGGAATGCACATAGCACTCACTTCCCGAAGGGTCTCTGTGAAGTACTGTGCGGGGTCCCTTTTCTCCTTGGCAAGTTCCCAGGACAGGAATGACCTCTCACAGGTATCCTGGAATTGCTCCCAGTCTGCCTTGTAGGTCTTCCAGCGTTCAGGTTGGTTTTCATGTGTGTTATTTCTGATGGTGTTGAGGATTATCGGAAAGTGGTCACTTCCCAGGGGGTCTCTCATCACTCTCCAATCATACTCGGCAAAGATAGTCGGATGACAAATTGTCAGGTCGAGAGCTGATCTTCTGCCGGATCTGCATAGGAAAGTGGGTGTGCCACTGTTGAACAGGCATAGCGACTTCTTATCAAGGAGTCGCTCGATTGTTCGACCTCTTCTACTGGTTTTAAGTGATCCCCAAACAGTGCTATGGGCATTGAAGTCACCAAGCAGGATGTAAGGGGTAGGCAGTTGTTCTACCAACGATGTTAGTTGTTGGTAGGTGACGCTCTCTCTGGGTGGTAAGTAGAGAGAGCACAGTGTGACTGGGTTGTTGATTGTCACTCGGACTGCAACTGCCTGTAGGTTGGTGTTAAGTTGGATTTCTCTTTGTGGGTAGGGTTTTTTCACCACAAGAGCTACTCCTCCAAACGCCTGATCGGGGTTCGGGATTTTACAGTAGCTCTTGTAGTTTCTAATTCTTGGTATTTCCTTCTTCTTTCTTATCTTTAGTTCCTGGAGGCATAGAGCAACTGGGTCGAGTTCAGCTGCCATGATAAGCAGGTCTGCTCTGTTTGCTCTAATGCCTCGACAGTTCCACTGAAAGATATTACATTTATTACCTGCCATTGTGGGAAGTACAGCTTTGCGACGCAGCCTTGTGGCCCCTGGTGGCTACAGGACTCCGGTCCAGCGAAAAACCCCTACTTTTGGCTTTCTTTCCTTTCGAATGGTTCACCTGCTCCCATCCTTTCTCCGGAGGTCTATCTTGTGGAGGTGCTGCTACCGATGTAGATACGACAGCGATGGTATTGGCCTCCTTTTTGGAGGAAGCTTCTTGCACCTCTTCTGCTGCCTCTGCCACCTCAGCAACTGCATCCCCAGGGGTAGCCGGCGGAGGCATGGTGCTAGACGGCGGAGCCATGGTGCTAGACGGCGGAGGTCTGGTCTCCGTGCCAGGAGAACACTCCTGCTGCATAGTCTCCTCTGCAGCAGGAGGCTGTTCCCCAAAACAGAGGGGTGCCTTGTCCTCGGTTGGTGCCTGGGGTTCAGTCTCCCTGACAGGAGTAGGCTCCCGGATAGCTCTCTCTGGAGCAGGAGGCACATCCCCAAATGGTGCCTCTCCAGTTTCCTTCCCTTCCGTTTTCTTCTTCTTTGTCTTTTTCCTTCTGTTCTTTCTTTTCTTTTTTACCTCTTGCGAGTTTTCTTTTGGTTTGTGATGTTCCTCAGCAGGTGCTTCGGGCTCTGTTTGGACACCAACTGAATGTTTCTGTGTCGTAGCAGCCGCGTAACTCCTGGTGGGAACAGGAGCTCTAGAGGCCCTGACTACCTTCCTGGCCTCGGGAATAGAGATTTTCCTCTCAGTGCAAACCGATTGGACTTCTCTCTCCTCGAGGAACTGCGGGCACTTCTTTGAGAACGAAGGGTGCTCCTGAGTGCAGTTTACACAGGAAGGTTTTTTCCCACGACAGTCCTTGATTATGTGGCCCTCTCGGGCACACTTTCCACAGACTGTCCGTCTGGAACATCTTTTCCCAGTGTGGCCAAAGCGTTGGCAGTTGAAACATCTCATCGGGGATGGGATGTAGGCTTCCACCTTCACCAACTGGTAGCCACACTTTAGTTCCTCAGGAGGAGTTGGACTGTCAAAGGACAGGACATAAGTTGCCGTGTCCAAGACCTGTCCATTCCTCCTGATTTTTATTTGGTGGACGTTTGTCACACCTAGAGGGCTCAACTCAGCTCCGATCTCCTCTACAGGGGTACCTAGGAGGTCTCTCCATCGGATAACCCCCTTCGAGGAGTTCAAGGATCTGTGTGCTGAGACCCTCACCGTTTTGTCGCCAAGAGTGGAAATCTGCATGAGGGAGCGGGCCTGTTTTTCCTGCTCTACCTCAATGAAGAGGGTACCACTCTTGGTCTTTGTGACAAGTTTCACTTGTCCCGCTGCCCCCACAAGGGTTTTTGAGATAACGAATGTCCTTTTCTGTTGCCGAATTTGAACAGGAGCATGATGTTCGATTGATTTGTGTAAAGTCCAGGCACAACACCATTGCTTGTTATTTTTGAGATATATATACATACGGCGTCCTCTACAGTCTTATTTAATGCTTAATATAATATATATATATGTTCTATGCTAGTCATGACAACAACATGACAATGGACACATTGTTTGGCTGAACTTTTATTGATTGGCAAGTCCAGTGTACAAATGCTGTAGATGACTTGGAAGATCTCCATCAGTTCAGACCTTCGTGCCATCAGAGGGATTTACCTGGAGCTCATGTGTATGAAGGTAGGTGCTAAGCAGTGTTCTAAAACTGTACACTTGGTTATAGAGAAGATGGAAGGAAGCCTGCCACTATGTAATGGTGACGTTATAAAAACCTATAAAGCTTCCTTACATTATGTGTGACCAGTTGAACAACCTGCAACTTGTGCTACAGAAGAACAGCAAGCTGACGTGAGTATGAATATATTACTCAATTACAAACTTATTGCAATCAATTTAAAGAATAACTTGTAGTACATCTTCATGACTTGGGTATTTAGTGATTTGCAGCAGGAGGACATTGCCCAAGAGACAACGGGCAGAGGAAAGTCTCAGTGCAATGACGAGTTGTATAGCCGAAACAATGTAAAGAATGGTGAACAACAGACTAGTTTGGTATCTGGAGAGAAACAAAAACAGAGAGAATCTGGAGAGGGTAGTACGTCTTCATAACTTGGGTATTGTGTGATTTGCAGCAGTCCGAGAGACAACTGGCAGAGGAAAGTCTAAATGGAACTGTGTGTGTGCTTTTTGTCCCCAGAGCCCAGTGTGCCGTGAGGGTGTACAGTAATGGCACACGCCAAGTGAAAAAGGTTAGAAAGAATAGAACCCATAAGCCATTAGGTTAAGTCTTTCACAAGTGATGGCAGGCGGAAGGGTTATCGTATCCAGGATGATCAAATCTAGCACGTTTTTGGCCGCACTGCATTACATTATATGGCTATTTGGTAATTCGTCATGTAAACCCCAACATGTTAATCTCTACGTTCCTAGACTGACTGCCAGTGAAGCCATCCTCTCAAACAAATTCCTCTCACGTTGTGATTTGTGTCCGGGGAAACAACAGTCCCACTGTACTTTGTCAACGGAAATCGGGACCATGAAAAGAGGACAGTGACTTCCTGGGGGAGGAAGACGACTAGGGTAAGAGTTTGCATTGTGAGACTTATGGGATTTTACAATGAAGAGAATGCACGTTGGGCTATGCATGTTTTTGCCACCCACAAAGCAAGACCACTGTAGAGACTGTTGTTTCAATAGTAAATGATAGTGTTTCTTTGAACAAGGGAAGGGTGAAATGACTGGGGTGACAATTGTCACTTTAGGTATCAAGATCTGTTACAACTGTACAAAGTCGGCAAATGTTTGATGCGGCTAAAGGCGATCTAGTAAGGATAACATGGCCAGCATGAGCCACTTCTAATGGATGGTTTTCACCTGTCACCAAAATCTAAACTGATGAAGATAATGAGGTAGGTGAATATTATGAATACCATGCGCCAGCAGGGAAGAGAAAGAGAAAGATCCATTCTCCCTTAGTCTGTAAGAACCCATTTCCAAGGGAGTATGCCCATGTGCGGCTAAGTGAAGGGAAGGAAGGTGTATAAACTTTTGATAAGCTAAAAAGTGTGCACCACTGCTCTGATCACCAGGCATCTGCTAGTCATTATTGTTTCAAATAACATGATTGGGAGAAATTAAAAATGTCACATACTGTACCAAGTCAGAGCAATCCTGAGTGGTAAAGCAGCCGCCTCAACAGAGCTTCTTGGGTACTACAGGTGCTCAGCGAAGCAGGGGTAAAAACGGCCCTCTACAAATCACACTCCACAAGAGGAGCTTCCACATCAGCGGGAGCAAAACTGGGACTGTCGTCAAATGTCTTGTTGAAACATGGCTCATGGAAATGTGTAGACTCCATGGCAAAATTCTACAACAAACCGATCGTGCAGCAGGAGGACACGGTGGGGGATGCCATCAGAGATGCGTTGGCATAAATTGAGAACTGAACACATTGCATTATCTAGTTGGTCATAAACATGGACATTGTTTCCAGGAAACAAATTAAATTGATCTTGTTGTTGAATTGAAAAAAATTAAAGGCTACTCAGCTGTACACACAGGGAGGAGATGGTGCCCATGAAGTTGTGAAACGCCGGATGCAGTACACCTTTACAAACCGTTTGGCAACAGTTTAACTGGGCTGAAAAGGGAAGAAATTCAAGTTGTATGAGGATCAAACTGGAGAAGAGAGATATCAAAGAGAAGTCATGAGGGGAATAGTAGACCTGGGAGAGGACCTGAAAAAAGGCATAAAACCCGGAGGAAATACCATTGTCCTTGAAGGGAATAAAATCTCGTATGGAGAACTAGCTACCTCAAGATCTGTCTGTAGAAAAAGCCTTTGTGAGAGAAACCAACTTGTTTCAAAGTAAAAATGCCTACATGTCCATCATTGGACCCAAAGAGGCTGCAGTGCAAAATGAGGAGTTGATCGTGAGGTACCTGAAGAAGAATCCGCTGGTAAAGATCACTGGGGATAACATGAATATGTGAACCAGCAGACATCCAACACAAATCCTTAGACCTCTTCACTTCCAACCTCATCTCCTGCCGTGTAGCAACCGTTGAACCAAACCTGTTGTTCCTCCAGGTATGCTGTTGTACTTAGTCACTATTGCAGTCATATACGTCATAACCTGAAATTTGATATATTACTGGATAATTAATTGTAGCATGATAGGGGCCCTCCCGGAGGCAATGCAAAGCGCACATGCTAGGTTGATGCATTTACTTTTGTATTTGTTATTTTTTACCCGTATAAAACCATTTAAAATGAAGTAGAAATTGGTTCAATGGACAATTTAATTCTTGGAATATCCAGTTAGTTGAGTTGGGCGTAAATTGTAAGGGGGTACCAATTCGAAGACACCATTCATCTGGACACCGGTCTACAGACTGATACTCCGTAAATTGAATGCTTTTGGTCTGGCTTGTACCACAAAGTTACCCTAGAAGTTCACAAAGATGCTTCATGATTTCCAGAAACAGAAGGGCAGCAAGTGGCGGATGGGTGGCGTAAGTATATGTTTGTGTATACTTAGATTTAAATATCTTTCCATTTAAACTTAAAAAGGGGCAGTTAGAGGCGAAAGATTGGGCTTTGAAGGTGGCTGTATGAGGAGTGTGGCTTGTCAGGACGACCACTGGCCGCTACCACATGGACACGCTGCCAGCAGGAACTGAGGTCCACGATGCCCTGAAGGATGAGGTCCTGAGGGGTTGGAAGGGGCTGCACCTCACTAAAGCTGGGGTGGCAGCTTTAAACAAGTGTTTCATAAGAATTGTCCATCAGGTCGGGTTTTCCCATCTTGCCGAGCACCATAACTAACAACACTAGGACTTCTTTGCCTCATTGAAGCACTGTGCACTAATTATAATCAATATTTACTATGAACAGTGCATTAGCCTAAGAATAGCTAAAAAAATTTATATCAAAATTGATGTGTCATGATATTTATGCAATGACCAGGTGTGCAGAGGCAAATTATTTTATTATAAAACAGAATCACAAAAAGACTGATCCTACCTTCGGCAGCCTGTAATAAAATAACATATTATCTGGAAAAGTTGCTGGGACAAACACCAGAGGTCGAAGATGACAGTAGAGATACCCCACAACAGCGGAAACACAGATGTGCCCTGGGTCAATTTGAGGAGAGAAGAGGAAATATCATATTCGCTCGCAGGAACCTCCAAAGGAGCTAAAACATCTTTTGTCAGCAGCAAAAGACGTGACTGGTATTGACTTAAAATAAACTATTGACACAGCAGAGGAGTCACTTCAGTCTGCAGAGACTTCATATAACTCAAGTGAAGAGTCACACGAGCAATCGAACCAACTTTCTCCAGTACCGATGCCACAAGTTGAGGAGGACGCACCAACCTTTCAGGCCCCAGTGATGCCAGTCACTCCCGTTCAGAGACAGGCGCGTTTGTTTGTTTGTTTGTGTAGTTTAACGTCCCACTGACTATGCAGGTGAGACTTACTCAAGTTTCAGTTTTTTACAAGTAAGAAGGTAGGCTGAAGGCCTACCTCGGATGATCGTATCCAGGATGATCGAATCTATGAGATGAGCCAAAAGATAGAAATCCCGCTCCTACACATTTACCGAAGCAAGGGTTCATTAACCTCCGACACCACATAGACATGGTGTGAGAGGGACAGGCCTTTGTTATGCTGTAAGTCTACCACAGCATGGGAACTTCTGGCTCTCTAGATAAGTGTCAACCATATGATCGCATCATGGCAGATAAAGGATTCAAAGAATGAATGCGTCGCTCGTAGGCTTCATCTAGAAGTGCCACCTGGAAAAAAGGCTAAATCCCTAATGTCTGACACGGATGTTGACAAAACAAAACTCATTGCTAACCGTAGGATCCTGGTCAAACAAGTCATTTGCAGACTGAAATCATTTAGAATTCTCCGTATGCTGCAATGCTCTTGCAGTATTGTGATTTGTCAGACAGCGAGGCAATTTACCATCCACAACATTGATTTATGGAGTCATAATATCTAGAGAGCTGATTGTGGTGTGATCAGGGTATATTGGCTTTTGACATCCAAGAAGCCAAGAACGGGAGTCGGTTTAGGCAGACCAGAAGCCAAGATCCCCTGAGACCCGTGACACGGAGGCCAAGATGCACAACTTGGAGGCAGCAGTGAGTTTTATAAGATTGTCACCTCAGATACCCACCTACACGTATAATCATATATAATGTATGTGTCCATGAACAGACAAACTGATGACAGCAGGAAAGGTCTTCTCCTCCGTAGAGTCGCACACACACTTTGTGGATATCTGGGCCAGCAAGGACACTTCCTACGCCCTGGATGTTTATGATCAACTCCATGTATGGGTGCTGAACAACTCCGGTCAGCTGGGTAAGTACTATAGCCTTTAGTAGGTCTATTATGAGAACCACAGCCATGGTAGTACTAGAACCATAATATTGTCATGGTAGTACTAGAACCTTAATCAACTCCTCAGATTTTTCGGATTTCTCCTTGTTCAAATCGGTCATTCTTGCGATTTACAAGGTTTACAGTTCTAGCACTCGTTCAATCTTTCTATCTGTTACATAACATGTTTATGTTGATACTGTTATTTCTACTTTTATAGGCACCAGGGATGTTGAGAGCTGCTTTGAGCCCGTTATTGTCACAGGTCATTTTTGCATGTAGGCGGGTGGCAAGAACCACTTTGGGTCGTGGTAACAATTCTTTTTGTTTGCTTGTGTAGTTTAACGTCCCATTGACCTTGCAGAGGAGACTTAAGGGAGAATATGATGTAACCAACAGGAACTACTTTTTCATACCAGGCTGGAGGTAAAGGACTATGTCGATCCATGTAAATACTTACAAAACCACGACAGGAACGACATCGTGCAAGATTGTCCCAGTGTAGGCAGAGAAGCACTCGTTTGCCATCTAGAAGGTACTAGGTCTTTTAGTGCTTCTACTTAGTACATAGATTATGGACAGCATCATCCACAGTACAAGATAGATGTAATCTGTGTAATATGGTGGGTGAATTCCAACACAACAACCCATCTTCAAATACTGTCGGACCATAAAGGCTTTCTTGACAAAGAACCTAACTAGTCAGTTGATGCAGGTGTTCCCACCTGAGAAGATGTTTATCTGTTGAGCAAGTTCCAGCTCTCCTTGTAGCAGCATCACAAAGGATTGCACCTGCCAAAAACAAGCATCCATAGCTACAGTACCGTTGCTATAGTAAAGACACAATGCCCCCTAAAACTTGTAAATAGTCAAAACAAAACAAAGCAGTCGTTGAGGCAAAGAAGTTGAAGTTGCACAGCACACAGTAGGCCTACATTTCCTCCAAACGACTCAAAGTAAGTAAGCCTACTGGTACACATCTTGATTCCCTGATTAATTTGACATCTAATATGGGTTTTACATGCTCTGATTATCTTGGAAACTTTACCTATTTAATTCAAATGCTGCCGTCACCAGCCGAAGGCCTACCTCCGATGATCATATTCTCTTTAGTGTACCTAGGCCCATTCTATTTTACCAACTGATCATGGTGAAAATCTTTTGCAGGAAGCCCATGGTTTGTGACAACTCAAAAGCCATAGCCCTGCCTGCCTCAACATGGAAGAGCATCATCCCCCTCACACGGGTCAGGCCCTGCAGGCATACCTGTGAGTATATAGAATCATCAATGTTTGTTGTTGGAATAATAGACAAGGCTGACAAAATCATCTTGACATCTACTACAAAGATTGATAGTCTTATCACAAAGCATTACTATGTTATTTCAGATAACAGACTTTCAATGTTTAAGCACTGCAATATGTACCACACGGGCATGAAACAAATGGAGAAATCTGAACTCTTTATAGATTAAATAGACATCCTAAAGAACTGCCCAGCCTGCCACAGGCAGAAAGAAATAGGTCCCCAAGATTCGGGGATTGTGAAGAGCGGTCCAATCACTATGGTGGCAGGTGCCGACACTTCAGAAGGTCGTTCTGCAAGGAGTTTAATGCTTACAGCGTCTCCAACGGGGTTGTGTTGTAAATGTGGGGTCTACATATAGTAAACTGCTACTGTCAGTTCTTGCCCTGAGACATTTATAAACTTTGCATTGACAGATCATCGAACCTAGCCGGGTTAACGAAAGGATCAGAATTGATCAGGTGTCCCGCGATCCCAGAGACAAGACCCTAACGAGGTTCACTTGTATGATCAATGGGACCAAACAGAAGAGGATGGCAACCACCACGCTACCAACAGCAATATTAGGTTCACTGATTCCAAAGATAAACGAGACCCAAAGATCATCCCCATAACCGCTGATGTGGCCGCAAAGGGAATCAACTTGACAAAAATGTCAATCGTGCAGAGCACCCCCTACCACCCCAGCTCAGACACGGAGTCAGACTCCGACTCTAAGTCAGATTCTGCATCTCTCAATATGCCAATTACATCCGGCATGTGTCCAAACAATTTTTTCCATGTTGTCCAATAATCTACGAGCAGGAAGAACTCCCAGACATAATGCCAACACATAAGTACGGCAACTGCTCTTCTACTGTACTTTAAATCACTTTGTAAACTGATGTTTACACCTGACCCTAGCACAATGGGATTGGCTTTTGAAGACGTTATCTGAGGGACAAAAGACGCTATCTGAGGGACATTTTGCATACATTGCATGGCATGAAAGTAGTATTGTATGTATCGGAACGGGACTATAGTTAAGTACTGTTTATTACTCAATCGACCTGCAGCCAATCAGAGGCCTCCCTTTTGGCGGGAAATTCAAAAGCAGCCAATGAGAGGCCTCCCTTTTGGCGGGAAATTCAAATAGGTCACGTGACCGGAAGTGACCTACTTCCGGTCACGTGACCTTTGGGCGGGAAATTCAAATAGGTCACGTGACCGGAAGTGACCTACTTAAGAGGGTCACGTGACCACCATGTTGGCGGGAAATTCAAATAGGTCACGTGACGGGAAGTGACCTACTTAAGGGGGTCACGTGACTACTAGGTTGGCTTTCAAAATAAGTCACTTGAGATTTTGATGGATAAATAAATTTAAAAAAAGAAAAAAAAAGGTGGTGGTAGTAGACGTTACTGTGGTCAAAGGTGATATGGTTTTTTTCCAACAGAAATCAGAGCTTTTATACAGAGGGAGTTTAATCCTATTTCCAACAGCACCCCAGCTGTCCAGCAGCCGCTCCGCTCCGTAAGAGCTGCTTAAGAGCTTAGATGACGAGGGGCGTGTCATCATCATCTTTGGTGGCCAGCTGAAAATGGTGTTTTTTCTTTATCCATTAGCCTTACCTCCTACTCCCTACCTGAGGACGACTCTCTCCCCCTTTAGCATTCATTGTAACAAACGTCAGAGGTCAGGTGAAAATCTGATTCTCATGCACAGCCTTAGTCAGCTGTCACTCCTATTGAACTAGCTAGCCGCCGCCGGCCGGTCTACTCACCCCAGCTGTCCAGCAGCCGCTCCGCTCTGTAAGAGCTTCTTAAGAGCTTAGATGCCGAGGGGTATGTCATCGCCATCTGTGGTGGCCAGCTGAAAATGGTGTTTTTTTTCCTTATCCATTAGCCTTACCTCCTACCCCCTACCTGAGGACAACTCTCTCCCCCTTTGGCATTCATTGTAACAAACGTCAGAGGTCAGGTGAAAATCGGATTTTCATGCACAGCCTTAGTCAGCTGTCACCCCTATTGAACTAGCCGGCCGCCGCCGGCCAGTCTACTCACCACGGCAGGAGGCGGTGATTTTTTTTTGTTTTACACTTAAGTCGCTCACCACATGCACACGACTCTACTCACAGACAGACACTCCCGTCTTAGGGGGTCCTGCTTCACACTACACGCCTCCTGTAGTTTTTTTGTATACACACTCTAAGCTCATGACTGCTTAATCCTTTATACAGCTAATGCGCGTTGAATTAGTACAGTCGGTACACCGCCCGCTCATGGCAGTCCATCTCTCAAAAAAAAAAGAGGGAGGGGGGAAAGAGATCCAGCTGAAAACGTCATGACTTATGTCTTTTGTTTCTCTTTGGGAATGTCCGCCGGTCAGCTGGCGGCAGCAACTGCTTAATCCTTTATACAGCTAACGCACGTTGAATTGCTGAACAAGGCAGTAAGTAGCTTAGCTCGTGTCAGTCGATCTCTCAAAGGGGCGGGGGAAAGGGATCCAGCTGAAAACGTCATACCTTATGACTTTTTTTTTTTCCTTTTTTTTTTTTTTTTTTTTTGAATGACGTCACGGTCCGACGACCTAACCGTCATTAGCAGTGGTTGCACCGTGCAGGGAGGTTGTAAATTCCTTAGCCAGGTCAAAAATACCTCATGACTTTTTGTTTCTCTTTGTGAATGGTCACCAGTCAGCCGGCGGCAGCTGAAGAGAGCTGTAAGTAGCTTAGCTCTAGAAGCGAGAAGGCGTATATAAGAGGCCTGGAAACACCCGTTCACTCACTCAGTCTTTTGCTGCTCTCTACAGGCACCACCATGAGCAAAACACAACAACTACTGTCGTCCAAGGATCTAATCGAGTTCAACAACAAGAAGAATACGCAGAACGGTGATCGTTTACTGTCAGCGTCTCCTCTTGCTACTGAAATTGAGACTACCGCCGCAACCGCTTGGTCTTATCACCCTCCCGCTGTAGCGAGCGCACACAGCAGTAGTAGCGACGTTGTTACACTCGCGACGGTTGTTGCTGCTGAGCACGCTGCTGCTGCTACTGCTGCGCCTGCTGCGGCTGCTAGTGATCCTCGTGCTGCTAGTGCTGCTGCTACTGCTGCTGCTGCTGCCGCGCCTGTTACTGCTGCGCTTGCTGAGGCGGCTGTGCCTGCTGCTGCTGTGCCTGCTACTGCTGCGCCTGCTACTGCTGCACTTGCTAGCGCTGCGCTTGCTCCTGCTGCTGCTGCTGCTGCCGCTCCTGCTGCTGCTGCTACTGCTGCTGCTGCTACACCTCTTGCTGCGACTACCGCTACTAGTACTGACACGCAGTACGTTGCACAGAACCTCTCCACCGCTTCATCAACCGACGCCATCAACGCTGCTCGCGCTGAGACTTACAGCTATTCGGACACTCAGCCCCAGCAGCGCGTAGTAGACATACATGTCCTAAAGCAACAGGGTGAAACAGAGAACGACGCTGACGACGAGGCGTACGAGGAACCCGAAGGGTCACGGGCGCACAGTCCGTTTTTCGACCTCATTTCCACTGGTAGTGCGTCCGGTCCGTGGCGACTGCCCTCACCAATACCTTACGAAGTCATGTGGTTGCCCTGTTCCGACAACGAGTCGTCTGATACCAGCGCAGACGCTGCTCCTGTTATTGGTTCTGCTGCAGTAGTACCTGTATCATCATACTTCAAAGCAGAGCCGTTAGGATACTTGTCAGACGCTATGCTACTGAAAATAAGCGGTAAGTTGCCGACATCAGATTACATACGGTTAGGTTCATTCCTTGAAGTGAACTTGAAGGATATGGGATATCTCAGTTGTGAGACAAGTGTCATAACTCAAGCTAGAGAAATGTTCACTACTTGGTACCAGAAAAGTTGTACTAGTAGGTGGAAGGACCTAGCCGCCGCCTTGGAAGAATCTTACCGTATGGACCTCATCAAATTCTCACGTGAGTACATGGACAAGCATGACATGTGGGATGGCTTAGAGAGTGGAGACATGGAGTGGAAAGTGCAGAAATATTTCTCTCTTTTAGCTGAGCTCTGCCCTAGAGACTGGAAGACCATAGGGATCTACTTAGGGTTGACTTCTCATGAAGTAACTTCCATCTCTCAACCTGTGCCTTCTGACAGGACTGTGAAGAACCCTGTCTATGAAGTGCTGAAAGCTTGGAAGTACAACGAGACGTCTGAGCCTATGGCTCTGATGAAAGTGTTGGAAGACTACATGGGACGCGGCGACGTCGCAATGTATGTTCAAGGGTTGTATGCAGCTGTACCCAAAGAAATAAAAGTGAGCTGTGACACACCAGTGTTGACGACTCTCGTCTGATCCCTGCAGTAAGATGGACATCTGTTGAAATCGATCCTACACTACAGACGTCTTTCACTATGCTAATAGCATCGTGTGGTAAGAGGCGTCTAGTATTCGAAGTGATAAACAACGTTTATTTTTTTAATATTTGGTAAATAAGTGAAAAAAACAAAAAAAAGAAAAACATGCCGCAAGACGTTTGCGAAAAGTGTTTCAAAATTTTTAAAAGACCGTACAATCACGAGCGACCCGTAGAAAAATGAAGAACGATACCTAAGTTTTGCCCTCTATGCAGCGATGTCGGCTAGCGTCGCATACGACTTTCCGGGGTAGGAGGGGCAGCGTACGTCAGAGAATCCGACGCAGATTCCGACCCCTTGTTAGACCGAGTTTAAAATCACATAAACGAGAACGCCAAAGTCATCGAGAAAGCTGTGCTAGAAGTTTACCGACCAACCTTAGCGAAGTTACATGTAGCGATAGGTGAAGCTCTCCTGCTAGAGGAAGCGACATTCACCCCTTCTCCAGGCGGCTTCGCTGCAGCTCACACCAGACAACCGTTAGTTCAACTGAAGAAGCGGCTTCTGAGATACGTCCGTCAAGCTCCAGTCGTACGCTTCAACTCGGAGAGTTAAGACTTGAACCTGATCAAAAAATACGCCTTCACTCGTTATTTGCCTCCGGAGACCGAAGAAACCAACAATTCAGCGTCATAAAGAAAAGCAATCAATAGTTGACGTAGTAGTCAACTTTTTTAGCACTTGGTTACAGCTACGCGAATTATTTGCGAGCTTTCACTACAAACGAAGAGAAAGGTTGCTTTACTTACGAATGGATGACGTATACCAAGAAACTAGTAAACAAAAAACCCCTGCCACCGAGATCGACTTTTGACAGCGAACTGACGGGCGTCAAAATGGCCGAAATCCGACTACGCCACATGTCAGAAAGTTTAGTATGACAAGAAGAAGCAAACTATGACAGATTACTTGATCCACTACAACAACGAAGACGTCAAATCTTTCATAGAAGCTTTTTGAAAAAATCACGCTATTTTTTTCCAACATAGCAGCATTGTCATGTTGAAAGACGCCATCTCTCTCGCCAGTTTGACTTTACAAGACCTCTTCCAAAAACCCTATAAGCTGTGTTCACAACGTTCCCTCCGTTCGACGCCGTCCTCCACGCTCTGATCAAAGAAAATGTAGTCAGTGGTCCTTCCATCATCTTCCATAGATTTCACGAGAAAGAGTGTATAGGTGTCTTATAAGTCGGCAGAGGGTGAATACTAGTGAAAAAAGGAAGGCGCGTGTGCAAGTAGCTTTTTCTAACAGACATGTGTGTGAACTAAGCTGCTTAAGTCTAAACCCACCTGCGGTAGAAGCTCTGTACTTAGAGAGTCTTTTCAGCCGTTTAAGAGGCTTATCTAGGACAGGGTACATAAGGAGTGAAACGCCGCTGTCACCAGTCACACTTTCTCCACCCGCCCTTCATCTTCGTAGCATCGTCCACTCTACGCTCGCTCAGCACGTTACGATGGTTAGTTCTGCTATTTTCTTTGTTTATGAAAGTGTTGACGCTACAGAGCATCGAAACCCTCTCGAAATGAGTCCAAGAAAGAAAAAGCAACTCCCACTTGAAGCAAGAAGAGAAACGGTGCCCTATGATGCATGTGAGGTAAAGAAACATTGGAAGGACGTCACCAAGGAGCAATGGATAGAAGCATGCTTCAACTTCATCGGAACAGTAGTTTCATTTGGACAGAGGGAGAAGATTTTGTTAGAGCTATTTTTCTTAGCTCCGTATACTTGGCCTGACTGTGGTGAAATTCCTTCAAGTTTGTCAGTCTTCGCCATACAAGTTATCAACTCCTTGAAGGAGCTTCGATATATGCAAGGCACTCAGGAGGAGATTGTCAGGAAAATGACGGAATTCGAAACAGGCGAAGACACAATATGGTGCGAGGAGACGACATATGCGGACGATGATCTGGAGTCCATCATTTGTAGTCCGTTGGAACATTATGTTAAAGACTTTGAGGACATGCTAGACAGCACTGAGATGAACCCGAAAGAGAGATCCCTTACTGCACAGAAAGAAGCCAAAGCTGTGTTGGAAAAGCACAAGTTTGGTCAAGGATTCACTCTTCAAAGCAGCTGTGTGAGTGTGATAAAAAGTCTTGTGTTGAAACATTCAGACATGAAGTTTTCGCGTGCTGTCGACACACTTCCTTTGCCTGAACTGATGATGAACATGATCGACCCTATGGTACCAACACGTTTCGACTCTGCCAATTGTCCCATGTATAAAATGGTTTCAAGTTTTGCCCGTGGCCGATGGCTAAACGATCCACTGAAGTCAGAAAACCTCCTTGATTTAATCAATTGACTAAATGTATTTTCTCATACTAGTATTAGTAGCATTAGTAATAGCGGCATCCGTGACATCGTCAGCAGCAGCAGCAGCAGCTGCACAAGCAAAAGACAAACGCCGTAGTCTCCTCATCCAGACCTCCGCTAGTAGCGCTCTATAAGCGCAAGCAGTGGCTGTGAACCCCCTCCTCCCGCCGTACACACGGGTAAATATCAGAGTCGGCCAATGTCGCCAATACTACTCTCATACAAGGGTCAGGCGCTGCTGACCTATAATAGATGAGTCAAGGACTATTCTACTGAGGGTCAGGCTACGCCGGAAATTCAATAACAAGCTGGACTTTGGCAAATTTGCTTGAAAGTCTGGCCAGCAAGAGTCCGGCATACTCTCCCAAGAGTTCAGCATTGTCAGACTATGGCATGAGGATCCCGCATGGTTAGACTTTCAAAAGCAAGTTTGCCAAACTCCAGCTTTTTATTGAATGTCCGGCGCAGCCTGACCCTCACTAGAATAGCCCTTGACCTATCTATTATAGGCCAGCCGTGCCTGACCTTTGTCTGAAGGTAGAATTAGCGCTATTGGGTGCCTCTGATGTTTGCCTGTGTGTAGTCAAACCTCGCCTGAGAGAGACATACTTCAGAAAGAAAAGAAAGCGGCGTGAGAAGGTGACGGGATCCCAAGTGTCAACCCTAAGACTTACATTTGCTACGATCAAATCAGCGGCACCAGTGAAAGAAAATCTCAAAAAAAGTGTACAGAAGTAGTCGTCTTCTTAAATGTTTTCGAAAACGAAAAACTCTCCTTGCGGTAAATATAAATTTCAAAAGTGGTACGAACCAAAAATGGCCACTTACACCATAGAGAAAGATGCCGTGCGCTACTTGTATTATAAGCGTCGCGTGCATTCTAACGGTGTGACAACGAGTCCTTTAAAATATGAAAAAGTGTGTTATTGATTGATTGAGCGCATCTTTTCAAAAATAGAGTGTTATTAGAATTGAAAAAAAAGAAAATAAAAAAATAAAATAAAATTATTGTTGTGTTTATTTTCATACGTCTTCTTTTATTAGTAAGTAAAACAATTATAACAATTAACTAGCGTGTCCTCTTAAAGTGACACTTCCTCCGGTCGCTGCTGAATTGTCTAATTAAGGTATGTGTCGTCGTCACTTCTAGTCACGTGACTCATCAGGTCACTTCCGGTCGCGTGATCCTAAAATCGATCACTTCCTAAACAAAATTAAATTAAGAGACACATTTCTTCATGACCCAACCAATCAGAGGTCTCCATTTGACCAGAAGTAGGCCCCTCATTTGCATAAATGGGTCACTTCCGGTGTACCAGCCAATCAGAAGCCTCTAACTAAGTCAAAGTCACTTGACGTCACTTCCGGTATGCCCTTATATGTACATGTGAAGGTCACATGACGTCACTTCCGGTATGCCCTTATATGGGCGTGTGACGTCACATAACGTCACTTCCGGTATGCCCTTATATGGGCGTGTGACGTCACTTCCGGTCAAATGGAAGCCTCTGATTGGCTGAGTCATGACCTTGACCTCTAACTAGGTCAAGGTCACGTGACGTCACTTCCGGTATGCCCTTATATGGGCATGTGACGTCACTTCCGGTCAAATGGAGGCCTCTGATTGGCTGCATGTCGATTGAGTAATAAACAGTACTTAACTATAGTCCCGTTCCGATACATACTATACTACTCATGAAGGCCTCTAGATTGATTGATTGATTGATTTGTTTAACGTCCCAGCGTACATAGACCCTATGGGACTTCTCAGGTTTGATCGGACAATAGGTCCTTTCATTTCTCATCTTAGAGTTGCGCATAAGTGTGTGGGTGCGTGTGCGCGTGTTTGTGAGTCTGCTTGTAGCAGTGGAACACGGCTCGTAGCAGTGAGATACTGCTCGTAGCAGTGAGATACTGCTCGTGGCATCGGGCCTAAGACGCCCCCCCCCCGCCCCTATCTTTTTGTTTGTTTGTGTAGTTTAACGTCCCACTGACTATGCAGGGGAGACTTACTCAAGTTTCAGTTTTTCACAAGTAAGAAGGTAGGCCGAAGGCCTACCTCGGATGATCGTTTGATTGATTGATTGGTTGATTGGATTGTTTTACGTCCAAGTGTGCTATGACGCCTGGGACTTACTCAAGAGTTTATCGGACTCTCTGTCCGTTCTTTTCTCATCTAGGTTGCGTTTAAGTGTGTGAGTGCATGTACGCGTGCATGTGTTTATGAGTCTACTTGTAGCAGTGGGACACGGCTCGTAGCGGTGGAACAATGCTCGTGGCATCGGGCCCCTCTTTATTGTGCTGCCTCACACAGATGCTGTGCCGCAGACTGTTGATCGTATCCAGGATGATCGAATCTATGAGATGAGCCAAAAGATAGAAATCCCGCTCCTACACATTTACCGAAGCAAGGGTTCTTTAACCTCCGACACCACATAGACATGGTGTGAGAGGGACAGGCCTTTGTTATGCTGTAAGTCTACCACAGCATGGGAAAGCCCAGCCATAGGTATCGTCGGGAAGCAATGAAAACTCCAAGCTAATACAAACTGTGTGCCATCAGTCCGGAGTGATACATCCCGGCTCGCCAAATTAGTCTCCCCCATTTTTTTTTCATTTTTTGTATTTTTTTTGTATTTTTAAATTTCCATTTCATATTTTGTCCCATAGTTGGGTTTCCTTTAAGAATTTTAGTACATTTTCGTCATTAGTGGTGTTGAAAACACTGTACATAGATGTTGTGTCTGCAAGATGTTTTCTTCTACTCTCTCCCGACTGCTCAAATTGTAGCATTAAATCCAAAAGTGATAACCCAAAAGTGATAACAAAAAATTTTGTACCGAGACATTTTTTACGTAAAAAATAAAAAATGTGGGACACCGATGTTAAGTGACAACAACGGGTAGGAACATGATATCTAATAAATGTCATCTTCCATGTCCATTCTTGGACTCCTACAAAATTTCACCAAATCAGTTAATACTGATGCTGACCCCATACTACCGGGACAAGTTTCTAGCTCCAACTGTTACTTGGTAACTTTTATACACCACCCACTTCATGAATTGGGTCTTTCGCACAGGGAAATTAGCACACTGAGCTACCATCTTCTAATTCATTTTTACAAGAAGGTACTCCCACCAACCCCTTGGTATAGGGTTGGGGGGCAAGTCTACTAAACAGACAGCCCTGCACAGGTACACCCTCTTTGATTTAGAACCTAAACCTTCTATATCTTGGGACAACCTCCCTACCACCACAAAACTCCTGATGAGACTAGTGTCGAAACTGTATACCGGGCTCACCCTCACTCTGTTTGAGAATTAAATTCTCACTGAAGACTCATTTTTATTTCACAATAAAATGAATATCCCTGTCTGTTCTATATAGGCCTAGGGATGGTGGTAAGTCTAGGGCCATAAAAACCTAGAACTTACACAACCCCCAGTCACCCCACCTACCAGGTGGGAGCAGTGCCACTGAGGGGTGGGTGAACCCAACCCCCCATAGACACCCTGCTGGACAGGTGTGTATGTGTGTGTGGGTAGTGCTAGGTGTAGGACAAGAGCCACCTGACCTGGAGCCCTATAAAAGGCAGGTAGCTCTGGCTTGTCCGTCATACGGTAGAGTGTGGTCTCCGCGCCCTGTAAGAGTTCCCAACCGGGTTCTGCAACCAAAAGTGATAACATAGACCAGTTATCTTGCCACATCACATATGCAAATGCTTATCAAAAGTGGGTTAACACAACAAATGGAATTGAACGGCAGGACAGACTTCTAAAATATAGATATCTACCCAATAAGAGATGCCCACACCGCGAAGCTTATGATAAAGTTGCACCTGCTCAGTATGTTTTGTCAGTTCATATTAATTTTCAGCGCGTGGCATTGATCATTGATCAGTTTTAAGTTCACATGTCCATTTATAAGTGCAGAGTTCAGGAAATGCTGTTTCTCTTTTAAGTATTATCACTCAAGCTATCACCTTTTTCATTTATTCATAGGAACAGTATTTCCCGTTCCTGTCCGACCAATAACTTTAATCCTACACCATCTCTATATTAATTAAATATGATACAGTGCCATTTGTCTGGTACTGCTATTTAGTCATCTTTGTTATTGTACTATATTTTAACAGAGTCGTCCGATGAGGAAACCCTGGTGTGTGATGATCTCGTACAAGATCCAGACCTTGTCAATACCGAGAGCACCTTGACCGAGACAACCGAGAGCACAGGCGCGGAGTCTACTTCAGAACAGGACGAGGAAGATGTTAGCTCCATCCCGTCCTCCCGTCAATAATTGTGATTTCCTCAAAGCGGCTTTTATTAGTCAACACAACTTTTGTTTACTTAAATCTCATAGTTTATTGTGCTCTGAACATCTTTGGTTGAATGAAAACATTAAACAAATGTCAGTCATGGCTTTGTCTATTTATTTATCTGCGACTGGGGATGAACAGTTGTTATCAGTGATAATGATGCAGATCATGAGGGGGGAGGACAAGAATTTCTATGAGGGCCAATATTAGGAACAGGACCAGGTGTGCATATTAAGCTAGCAGACTCATCCAACAAACCCCATTTATTTACACAACCCATGACACGTCCCCGGCCATGATGCCGGCGACGCCTGAGCTGGCAAGGTAAGAATAAATTTGCCGACACTTTGTTCTATATTTCATTATCCCTAATGTAAGCTGTAATTCTGGTGAATGTATGTGATGTGTAAATAAATATTGATTTTCAATCATCAATTTGCTGTTTCCAGTCGATGTGAGTCAGAGCAGGCATATGCTATGAAAAAATAGATAGAAAACCCTCTAGGGTTAACTGTGGCACCATCCAAAAAGCTAGGGAACCAACGAACTAACACATCTCACCCGCAAAACTCCACAGTCCGGGGATGGCTTCATGACCAGGTTTAGGTCGCCAGACATTTTATCAGGTCGTCAAATCCCCCTGCATATTAATGATCACAATTCTTGAAAATTGTGGCATAATTTTTATTGTTGTAGGAGATGTTGGAAGTGGATGAAACATGTGATGCGAATCCATGTACCCTAGCGACTGCAAAGCAGAGAAGGACAAGTAGGGTGATCAGGTAGGGTATTTTGTGATAACTGTGAGCGTTGGATCTATTACCATTGTGAAGGCCTCACCACAGATTGGCGAGCACTACCGAGTTCCCTCTATCTCTGCAACATTTGCAGAGAGTAAAAGCGGAGAAGATGTTCTGAAAATATACGTACAACCCGTGTGTCTATGCTTTGATACCATTAGTATACCTGTTAAGCTTGAATGCACTCTTAAGTACAATGATACACTTGTGAGATATCTAATTTACATTTTCATCAAGCCAGGCGTGGAGGCCGAGGAAGAGGTCATTTTCTGATGTATGGAGAACGGCTATTCTGAAGGATGCACAAGGCATCATTGGTACACCCAGCTGGGAGCCCCGTCCAGTATTTGCCGGTCTTAAGCAGAGTACTTGTCTCACAGGTAAGAAGAGTTGGCACAAGCAAAAGACCAGGTTCACCCAAAGGACAGCTCCTCCCCACAATGCTGCAGTGCCTGCATACATCGGGGCAATTGATGGCAAGCACATACGCATCCAGGCACTTCCAACAGGGGACCAATGTACTTAACTACAAAGCCGCTGATGAAAGAGACTGCAGATGGAGTAAGTAAAAAGGTCAAATCATTCAGAACATGCTCTTGTACAAAGTAATGCCACAGCAAATTTAGCCCATGTGTAAGGAAGGTTCCAGCCAAATGTAGACCACCAGCCAGGCCGGCCACCCAGCCCCCAATTCTAACTGAATACTGGAGGAAACAAAGTTTTCCCTGAGTTAGATTAAAATCCAAACTCTGAGGTAAATGCTGAACTTGAAATTGATAAAATCCTGTACTGAAAATGTTTCCCTAGTTTTACTGAAATCTGTAATAAAGTACTGCATGTTTTTCTCTTTGATAACCAGGCTTCTTCAGAGCAAAAAAGGTACCGCTGCCCTGCCTTGCCAACTGGTAGGGGGTAAAAATGGTATTGGAGCAAAAGTTGCCAACTATAAGAAAATAGAGTTCAGTCTGGGGAAAGACGTAAAGAGGGTAAGGGAGGTCTGCCATGGATTGTGGATTGATATATTATCTAGATTCAATATAAGCATCGTCATGTCACATGACTCACATTAAATTCTATTTGAACTTAATGTGCCCATCTCATTTATACCTTAGCAAATGCTAATTCTCACGGCAAAAGTGGTGGGTCATCATGTCAGCAAGGACGTGGCCCCCAGCCAGGCTATTAACAGGCATCAAGGACGTGGCAGGCATCAAGAGTGTTACGGTAAGTATATTTCCTTAGTCCCTAAACCCCTAGAGTAAGGTGAGCACAATCCCAGCTGTTGTGCTTTGTTTCCCGATGATCGTTTTATTTGGGAACTGGGGTTCCTAGATGGAATTGTCCCCGAGTCAAGCTCACAAGCGGGAATTAATAAACCTTCACCACTCATTTCCTGTTTGTTCTTCTACCATGCAGCAGTTACACCCCTGTTGCCGCTGTGTAGGAGAGCAAGAGATCAGGCATGTGAGAAAGCCACCGGTCAATTAAACTTGTTAAAATAGATCGGTTATGCACAGATCATGAAGTAAAATGAGAGCTGCCTCCGCTTGTTATCTACCTTGGGCCATCATTTAACACTTAGACCCGTTGAGATGTGATGGCAGACTGGGATGATTTGTTTGTTTGTGTAGTTTAACGTCCCAATGACTATGCAGGTGAGACTTACTCAAGTTTCAGTTTTTCACAAGTAAGAAGGTAGGCCAAAGGCCTACCTTGGATGATCGTATCCAGGATGATCGAATCTATGAGATGAGCCAAAAGATAGAAATCCCGCTCCTACACATTTACCGAAGCAAGGGTTCTTTAACCTCCGACACCACATAGACATGGTGTGAGAGGGACAGGCCTTTGTTATGCTGTAAGTCTACCACAGCATGGGAAAGGCCAGCCATAGGTATAGTCGGGATATTTAATATTTATTGATTTCCTCTTTTCTTAATGCAATATCGACCAGTAAACTCCTGAAGAGGACCAGATGTCGCCAACATAGTACACAATGAACAGGCAATCTTGACAGGTAGAGAGAAGATTCAATTCTCTTTGGGGAAGAGAAGTACTGATGTTGTGTTGGAGAATTTAGGTAGTGACGCCTTGATGATAGGGGGAGTGGGAAGGGGGATTGGAGGAGCAGTGAAAGGGGAAGATCATTAGGACGAGGTTTTGATGTTGGTCAACAAGTTTTTTGTTTGTTTATATCGTTAAATGTCCCACTGAATGTCAAACCTGATAATTGATTTTAAGTGGCCTAAGGAATGACCATCTTTGTATCTTGTGCATGGCATCTACAATGATAGCAGACCAATTCCTTTATGTCAACTTCATCTCCACTGGCAATTAACTGAGATAATCTGTGAAGTGTGGCTACTTTGGTCTTCTTCTTGATTGGTTTCAAAGAGGGAATGGCTTAGGACAAGCCAGGATGATTCCATCTTTTCCAAGACAATTCTACAGTGCTTTTTAAAAACTTTTTGACACATGTGAGGCCCTTTGCAACTTCAAAGTGGAGGGGAGAGGGGTTCTCACCAGAAGCAATGTTTAGCAAGATTAGAAGCCTCTGTCTGAAAGGTATTGATCATGCAATCTTTAACAACAGACAATGCTTTGTCAATAAACGCTTGATCCCATGCATTTGCTGAACTGCCAGCTTTAAGTTGTGTTTCTACTGTTGATGGGGTGAGGGAGTCTGGATCCTATTAGTCGGCTACAGGTGTGACATGGGTACTGGAGGAGGGAGAGATACAGACTGGACAGGTGCCTGGAGGAGGGAGAGAGACTGCACAGGTGGGGTGAGGTAATGTCGATCCTAATAGTCGGCTAGAGGGAGGAGGGAGAGACTGCACTGGTGGGGTGAGGTAGTGTCGATCCTAATAGTCGGCTAGAGGGAGGAGGGAGACAGACTGCACAGGTGGGGTGAGGTAGTGTCGATCCTAATAGTCGGCTAGAGGGAGGAGGGAGACAGACTGCACAGGTGGGGTGAGGTAGTGTCGATCCTAATAGTCGGCTAGAGGGAGGAGGGAGACAGACTGCACAGGTGGGGTGAGGTAGTGTCGATCCTAATAGTCGGCTAGAGGGAGGAGGGAGACAGACTGCACAGGTGGGGTGAGGTAGTGTCGATCCTAATAGTCGGCTAGAGGGAGGAGGGAGACAGACTGCACAGGTGGGGTGAGGTAGTGTCGATCCTAATAGTCGGCTAGAGGGAGGAGGGAGACAGACTGCACAGGTGGGGTGAGGTAGTGTCGATCCTAATAGTCGGCTAGAGGGAGGAGGGAGACAGACTGCACAGGTGGGGTGAGGTAGTGTCGATCCTAATAGTCGGCTAGAGGGAGGAGGGAGACAGACTGCACAGGTGGGGTGAGGTAGTGTCGATCCTAATAGTCGGCTAGAGGGAGGAGGGAGACAGACTGCACAGGTGGGGTGAGGTAGTGTCGATCCTAATAGTCGGCTAGAGGGAGGAGGGAGACAGACTGCACAGGTGGGGTGAGGTAGTGTCGATCCTAATAGTCGGCTAGAGGGAGGAGGGAGACAGACTGCACAGGTGGGGTGAGGGAGTCTGGATCCTACATGTGTGTGCGGTGATTAAGTGTGGATGGCAATAGCGACAAAAAATACTTTACATTCCACCTTCCACAATTTATCCAAGCTGGGCCATGTTCATCCGACATTTTCATCTTGACTGCAGCACCAGCTTAGCATTCCAAGACAAGGTTTATGTTGGATGAAATAGTATCTGAGGTACTGGAGGAACTAACACAAGAGGCACTAGAGCCTAATTTTGATTTTGTTTCTTTGTATCTATGAGATGGAAGAGGGTGAGCCTGCTGACATCTTCCTACCAAAGAAGGGTAAATTGAAATCAACAGGCGCATTAGTACAGGCCAGGTTGATATGCACTACAACATGAATGATACACTGCTGTATACGCTGAAGCAGTCCAACTCCAGCTTTACTTGTGGCATTAAACCTACAACAGTTGGAGAAAATAGGAAACACTGTTGACAGGCCGTTCCTCTTTCTTAGCGAGAGGACTCCATCTGGAAACTGAGACTTTTTTGTCTGACCGTAATCATTTATTCATTTTACCTTCATAATGTCGTCAAAATTTGGCAAAAGGAAATACCCCAGGGGGAGGAGGATAGATGGGCAATACATGTTTGGAGGAGCAGACCAAGTAGACCGTTTTGGAGTGCCAGAAGACCGGTCCTCTTCTACATGAGGTTTCTAAATTAGGCATACAACATGCTGACTGCAAAGTGGATCTTTGGCTGCTCCACTTTGTCACTCAAGGTCATATTCTGCTTCACTATGGGTGAGGTTTAGATGCTGCCAACTCTTGCCATTCTTCCTGAAAAAAGAGGAAGATACAAAAGGTCATCCTCATGGACACATTAATCAATAGTCACCAGAAGTACGACAAGAGGGAGTTACTTTTGTTCTGACCTTCTGTAGGGCCAGGCTTCCTTGTGATCTCATCATAAAGCGCCCTAGTTCCCAGTGACGAGGAAGACAGCTCCATGACTGGCAATGTTGATTACAGAAACAGCTATGACAGTGACAACATTTACTTTATCAAGATGATTTAGGTTTCCCTAGATATAAAGGAAGAGGCATCCAGTCATTCACACAGATGTCAACGTTTACTTGCTTGGTCAACGTCGAGCCGGAGCTCTCTCCATTGGATGATGAAGGTTGTTTTGGTCACTCTTGACTGAGCAACTAGGCAAACACCAGAAGGACTTTCAGTATAGAACATGGCAGCCAGAAATTACTTTGGGCACAATGGTTAAAACAAGTACCAAAGACAGCTCCTGACTGTAACTAACACATACCTTAACTGGCATCATTATCTCAAATCATACATTAAACACTTCTATAGTGTTCCCTTATTCAGAAGCATGCAACCGAATGCCGAAGGCTGCCAAGAGGAGGCGATTGGACAATGATAACAATGATGTCATTGTTGTAGAGAAAACCAACTAGAGACTAGAGTGGTCTGTTTAAGAAATAGCTGTTGTCATTGTACTGCCCAAAGTGATTGGCATTCAGGTAAGTTAATCTATCAGTTATCATGAAATGTGGCAGCACCATTGAATTAAGCAAAGAGTTTTGCTGACCCACAGTCCACACGCGTGGGGAAGTGTTGCTTGTCCAGACTGTGTTTCCACTCTACATGTTTTTGGCTCCAATGCTGCACACTGATTCTACTTATTGCAATACAGAAATGAAAGACATGATGACAATGCTGATTGCTGTGGAATGCATCCTTGCTAATCGCATCTGGGGCTTCCTTTACTCATTTCCCCAATAAGTGTGAATATGGAAGTAATTTAAAAAGAGCCAACATTTGCTTATAACAAACTTTTAAACTGGTTTGTTGTAACTTTTTTACTGTACTGAAGAGTTGAAATGTTTCCCTAATTTTACAGAAATCTCTGCATGTTCTTCTCTTTGATAACCAGGCTGACAACCTACCTGTGGAAACTTTAAAGAGAAGGACTCGTAACACCCGACTGACCACAGTTGAGACCACACCCTCGATGCCGGTGACGCACAAGTTTGGTGTGTAGAAAAATTGCCTTTTTCTTCTATATAAAAGTAGACCCACAGTGCTTGTTTCGTTTGTGTAGTTTAACGTACCACTGACTATGCAGGTGAGACTTACTCAAGTTTCAGTTTTTCACAAGTAAGAAAGTAGGCCGAAGGCCTACCTCAGATGATCGTATCCAGGATGATCGAGTATGGCCCAATCAAAACTGGTACAATACCAATCACTCTTTTTCACTTTCACTTTTTCAGTTTGGTGTTGTGTGAACCAGTCTTTAGTACCGCAATATAGAATAATTTAATTTACAAAAAAAATTTGATTTGTTGAGATTTTGTAACAAATGATAGAATCTTTACCAAACTCGCTGTGTGACTTTTCACATTTCGAATCCTACAAATGGCATGTCTTCCCCTTGCCCTACCATTTGCATAGAATATTCGTTTCAAACAAATTTGTATCAGGGAGTAAGTCCATCAACTATTTCTCAACATATCTACTTCTGAAAGCATTGTGATATGCGTTACCGGAAACTTGTACTATACTACTCATTTACTTGTATTCCAGGTGACGCAGAGACGGGCGGGAATTGGAGTGGCCGGCCCCTCGTGAGTTCAGCAAAATACCGTGCTGGTTCCACCGTGCCAAGGGTCAGTATTTCTTCTATTTTTTTGGCCCCTGCTTTTAATTTTCTTTCTTAGTGTATTGTACACGAAATATATTGCTTCATGAACAAAGTTCCAAATGGTACACTACATGAATTACTGCGTTTCAAATGCGACAACAACGAAAGGAGTATATCTTTTCCTAAATACAGGATGTACTGTATTGTATTCCCCACAGCTCCAATATTTAAATCTTGATACGAAATGGAACTGATCCATCTTTACAGGGAAATAATGAGAAATACAATCAAATCTGTATCAACTCCTGCTTTTTTAGGCCACACTTTTTTTTTGGGGGGGGGGGGGGGGGGGGGGGTTACTTACAGCCAGGCAAAAACTCATCTATTGAATTTCCTTTTTTTCAGGACATCTGGGATCATGTCACTGTTTTGGTAAGTTATGCTCACCCCTTATACAACTTACCGCTTCTATGTATGCTATAACTCGTACCCAGACAGAGATTTTTGTATAATTTCGGAGGTGATAATGATATTTTGTTTTGTTTGTATAGTTTAACGTCCCACTGACTATGCAGGTGAGACTTACTCAAGTTTCAGTTTTTCACAAGTAAGAAGGTATCGCTCAACTTCTTGTTCGTTGTGTCGCGCGCCTATTCAGGAAGGGAAGAGTAAGCTGGTGAGGAAAAGGAGCCAGGAAGTAATAAACCACATCCGTGAAGCTAGACCTCATGTAAATGGAAGTCCTTCCATTCGGAAGAGAAGGCCTGCCTATGTTTAGAGACAGAGGTTCCAGGCTGAAAAGATTTTGTTTGTTTGTTTGTGTAGTTTAACGTCCCACTGACTATGCAGGTGAGACTTACTCAAGTTTCATTTTTTCACAAGTAAGAAGGTAGGCCGAAGCCTACCTCGGATGATCGTATCCAGGATGATCGAATCTATGAGATGAGCCAAAAGATAGAAATCCCGCTCCTACACATTTACCGAAGCAAGGGTTCTTTAACCTCCAACACCACATAGACATGGTGTGAGAGGGACAGGCCTTTGTTATGCTGTAAGTCTACCACAGCATGGGAAAGAGCAGCCATAGGTATAGTCGGGAAGCAATGAAAACTCCAATCTGATACAAACTGTGTGCCATCAGTCTGGATTGATAAATCCTGACTCGCCAAACTAGTCTCCCCCATTTTTTTAATTTTTTTTAATTTTTTGTATTTTTTTTGTATTTTTTTATTTATTTATTCTTTAATTTTCCATTTCATATTTTGTCCCATAGTTGGGTTTCCTTTAAGAATTTTAATACATTTTCGTCATTAGTGGTGTTGAAAACACTGTACATAGATGTTGTGTCTGAAAGATGTTTTCTTCTACTTTCTGCAGTCCTTCTACAGTGGAGTAGAAGATGCTCCACTGTCAGACATGAATTACGTTTAAAACACTGGCACATTCCTCTTTACTATGTCTGACGTATACCTAGCCTCTTTTTGCTTTTCAAAAAACAACAATTAAACAAAAAGGGAAAATTTCTTTTACGGCGGGTTGCACCTGCCAAGTCCAAAAAACCTGGCGCTTGTTAACTGGATCATGTCAAGGCTGGTAGGCATTTTGTTAATGTGTATCGCAGGATCGATCTGCGGTTTTGGCCCGCAGTGAACTATTTCGAACCCAACGACGGGGTTCATCTGAGTGGTGATGCCAAATTGGCTGTCATCACTCTGATTAGGCAGGCTTTTCGTCTTGGGCTTCTGGCCTTCCTGCCTCCACGTCCACGTTGTCCGATCGCAGTCGGAGGCCATAAAGACATCCTTTGGATGTTTTATGGTTCCCCTCTATGGTATGGGGGCTTCAAGATTGTGTCAACTGTTGGCCTTTATGTACAAAGTGGCGCCTAGAGACGGTGTGTTACTGGCCCCAGAAGAGAGAAGAACTAGAGGTGATGATAAGATGAAAATACCAATGAGAAATTACTTATCAAAATCACTACAAAAAAGTCTTATGTTTAGAGGCGTATGGAAATGGGATGGTCTTGATGCAGATGTGCAAACAGCAAAGTCGATTGGCATCTTCAAGAATATGATCAAAAACCACGAGCACAGGCCGGTACTGCTCTGAATATTGGACTATGGTTGTCAAGACTCTAAATCATTGCAAGTATACGGTAAACCGAGCACAGGTCTGGGAGTCAGCCTGGTGCCATCACTGATTTCTTCTTTTCCTGCCTCCCCCCCCCCCCCCGTTATCCACCTTGGTTAAATGCCACACGTTAGTACGTATGATGCACTTCTTCCCCTTTAATTCCTTGATGTCGGTCAAACCCGATGATGACGGTCAAACTCGATGATGACGTTGAGTCAGTATGAGATAATATTTTATTCACCCTTGATGCTTTTGTATTGAAGGCATGTGAGCTGTCACATAAAAACCTCAAGGTAAGGCATAATTTACACATAAATGAAGAGAGTGAGTAATGGCATTTTGACTCATTATCACTGGGTTGAAGAAATAAACACGTATATTGATGGATTAATTGGATTGTTTGACGTCCAAGTGTGCTATGGGACTTACTCAAGAGTTTATCTTAGATCCCTCTATTAGGATATGAGCAAGAACCGACCATTTTCTTCAAGGACACTCATCAAACTTCTATGCAAACCTTTCATCTGCAGACGCATGCTTTAACAAGGTTTACATCCAAACGTCTAGAACAGTGAGTGAATTCTTGACTGGACTAGGCCATGAAATATAGAGGTTATTGCTGTAATCTGTCAATAAATACAGTGACCATCATAACAATAGTATCATAAATAACTATAACACTAGTCCAGGAGATATTGGCTCATGATTCCCAGTGTGGACTTATATTTCTTGTGCCGATCATCTTGTAATCTAACATCTCTTTGAAACAATAAAATCTCATGACAAGGAGGCAACCTCAACACAATAACTTAACGACTACCATGGATCAGTTATCAGGAATTTTTACAGCACCATGTTAAGACCTGACCACTGCAACCAATTCTGCACTTGCTTAACAACAGACATTTGACCATGTGCTAAGAGCATCAAATGAACTGTGTCAATCAATTACAACATTGACAGATTGCTTATAAATTGGATGCTCTTCTTGTCCCAATTGATGACGTTAAAACAGATCTCGGAAATTCAAAATTACAAAGGATATGCAGAAATTTGAGAAGAATGGGGGACCTATCTTTTTTGCACTGACATTTTATTTGACTGGTCCTGAAGTTTTAAAGAAAGAAAAGTGGGTGAGATTGGGAGCATCAAAGAGGGAGAAAAAGAAGTCACTGGCGCGATTCGTAATCCCGAAAATGAAAAAGAAACAGGAGGAGAGAGGAAGAAGAGGTAGGAGACCAAAGAGAGAGCCCCCCCCCCCCCCAGGGAGAGAGGGAGAGGATAATCCGCACGGAGCAGTCCCCAAGGTCAGGGGGATGGCTCTCGCTCCCGCCATTCCTGCCGATCCGCCGGAGATCTCGCGCGGCGCGAGAAGACCCGCGGGGGCACGAGAAACAAGCAGTCCGCAAAGCCGGAAGAATCCCCACGATCCGCAGCCTGGTCTCGTGCGGAGCGAGAAGTAAACAACAAAAACAATCCACCAGCTCCGCCGAGCAGGAAAGAGTGCCAGCAACCTCGGGGAGTGTTACGATCGAGAAGCCAGCGGATCGCCGGAGTGCCGCCAAGAAAGAGGGAGCCAGTAGCCTTACCGGAGGATCCGGGCATCATAAAAAACAAAAAGCGGCGGATTCTACCCAGGCAGCTCCCCTCCAGAGCGTGGTGAAAATCCCAGTACGAGTGACCACAGCTGCCCAGTTGACAGGGCCAGAGCTCCCAGAGCCTGAGGAGGGCGAGATGTATAACTGTACGGTATGCGAAGCCACCTTCTCCAACACCTCGAACAGGGCGAGGCACATGAAAGAGGCCCACGGTCCCCCCATGGGATGGATGTGCCCATTGGAGGGGTGCGACGGGGGGGGGACCATGTGGCGGATGGCCATACCGCCTACACGGCCAAAAGAAAAGGGGACGTACAGTGCCACCTCAAACGCAATCACGGGGAGGGGCGTTGCCCACCCCTGGTTCGCGAGCACCCGGGAATTCCCTCTGGCACACCCCAGTCCCCACGGTACACGCTGCACCGCCGCCGGGTTGTGAAGGTACCACCGCCGGTAGCTCCAGCCCCGCAGCAACCTCCGATGCCACCACCAGCAGCTCCAGGCCAGCAACCCCACCCCTTGCAGCAGCCACCCCCGCATGGTGACGCTACAGCCTCCTCCTACGACAGCGGAGACAGAAGCCGTCGTCAGCACTCTGACTGACGGAGTGGAGGCCGACAAGAAGGGGGCGTTGGCCGACCTGGTGCGGAAACTCCGCCCGGGGGACACAGGCCGCGCAAACACGGTGCAGCATCACATTGACACGGGTCACCACGCTCCGGTGCGACTTCATGGTTGTTCATGGTTATCAAATTGCACTATTATTAAGAAACTCTACACAACATTCAGCATACTTTTGGACGATTTCACTGTAGTGCAGATTGTCAAGACGTCACGACCTCCATGCTCCTCTATCTCGGGCCACTTTATGGCTTTAATCTTATCTACCCTACCAAACTGAAAAGCACCATGCCGTCACCAATACAATATGAACATTGTAGTGGGTGGGATCTAAGCCAAAAGACTGGTCAATATGTTGGGAGAAAGCTGGGACTTGAAAAGAGCAACCCGGACAGTGTGGAAGACCTTGAGAGTGTTAACTGCAGATAACCCGGACTGGCTTGATGAAAGAAGAACTGTTCTTTCAGTATCTGACCATCTTATTAAGCACACACGGTGCAGCAATGATCACCCAACCTTACTGATACGTGATAACCATGAGTGGAATGTGACACGTTGAATCTTGTTTTACTTATACACAGCTCCCTATAGATAAAAGCCCAAGTGGGAAGAATTTCAGCACCTTTTCGTCTTCAGTGGTGTTTCTTCTACTCAATAATACTTTTTCTCCTTTAAAGGCCACCGACTCTATGCTGTCGCTGGGATGTAGTGCTGATAAAAGATAGAAGCCAGACGGAAGACACACATTGTTCCTCCCTCACAGATTCTACTGTTCTTCTAAATTAGTAACAAAGATTCAAATTCATTGTAGTATAGTTTTAGTCTTCATTACTAATCATAGGCACTATTTCTACAATGACAGTAAACTTGTGCACACGGGAAACGAATGGAGACCAAACTGAGGGCCAAACGGCACATACCTGCACTTTGGCTAGCAAAGATGTAATATCCAAAGATGTGGCCAAGAAAGCAAAGGTGCAAACTTTTTCCAAGATAAGTGGGAAGGCAAACAGGAGAAAGGTGTTGTTCTGAGTTGTGAGATTCGTCAAGACTTCACAATTGATTGATTGATTGATTGATTTGTTTAACGTCCAGACGTGCATCAAGTACCTCACGGGACATCTCAAGTTGGCAAGGAGTCATCCACAAATAGTGGTAGTCTGCCTTGCAGTAGTAGGACAGGTATTTATATGCTGCTTGCCCAATACAGCAGTGACCGCATCTATGGATGATCGAATCTATGAAATGAATGACCGCATCTATGAGGTGAGGGAGAAAACCGCTACCGGGGCACGTCCCCTACTCTTTTCGAAGGATAGCAAGTGTTCTTTTATTTTCCTGGCCCTACATACCTGGGCTAGTACCATAGTTGGCAGGGCCAGACAAACCACGGCCTTTGATATCTCAGACGTGGTTCACTGAGGAGGGATCCCATGCCAGACAAGACTTCACAAGAAAACCTGATAATCACAAGAAAACCTGATAATAACTAAGGATTGTTTGTTTGTGTACTTTAACGTCCCACTGACAATGCAGGTGAGACTTACTCAAGTTTCAGTTTTTCACAAGTAGAAAGGTAGGTCAAAGCCCTACCTTGGAAAATGGCATTGAAGGGGATGACCTGTGATGATACAGGGATTGTTTCTAGGTTTCAGGAGTTGTTGAAAGACAACCGTTTGGGAGATCCCCTAAACACGTTAAAATTGTTACCATACAATGCTTGTAAACGTTTATGTGTTGTGAATACTCTAAAGGAGTATTTAAAGACATCGAAGGGGGTTAGGTCCGATCCGGAGGGGTCACTGCTTCTAACCACAGTCCCACCTTTCCACCCTCCATTGAGAGATACCATCTCTCGATGGACAGTGGAAATACTCCACCTGGCCGGTATAGATATCACCAGGTTCAAGGGCCACAGCACCCGGGGAGCTACAACATCTGCTGCCCGGGTGCCACAGGGACCCAGTGTACCGCCACACCGGGACCCAGTGTACCGCCACACCGGGACCCAGTGTACCACCACCACAGGTGCCCAGTGTACCGCCACAGGCGCCCAGTGTACCGCCACAGGCGCCCAGTGTACCACCACAGGCGCCCAGTGTACCGCCACAGACGCCCAGTGTACCACCACAGGTGCCCAGTGTACCACCACAGGTGCCCAGTGTACCACCACAGGTACCCAGTGTACCACCACAGGTACCCAGTGTACCACTACAGGTGCCCAGTGTACCACCACTACAGGTGCCCAGTGTACCACTACAGGTGCCCAGTGTACCACCACAGGTACCCAGTGTACCACCACAGGCGCCCAGTGTACCACCACCACAGGCGCCCAGTGTACCAGCACAGGCACCCAGTGTACCACCACACCGGGACCCAGTGTCAGGAACTACAAACAGAATCTCACGATGGTATTACACTAGTGAGTAAGTTCTTTTTCAGATATCCTTTTCTGTTGCCGAATTTGAACGGGAGCATGATGTTCGATTGATTTGTGTAAAGTCCAGGCACAACACCATTGCTTGTTATTTTTGAGATATACATACGGCGTCCTCTACAGTCTTATTTAATGCTTAATATTATATGTATCTTTATGTTCGGGATATAATCTATGCTAGTCATGACAACAACATGACAATGGACACATTGTTTGGCTGAACTTTTATTGATTGGCAAGTCCAGTGTACAAATGCTGTAGATGACTTGGAAGATCTCCATCAGGAACATGCAGTTGAGACCTTCGTGCCATCAGAGGGATTTACCTGGAGCTCATGTGTATGAAGGTAGGTGCTAAGCAGTGTTCTAAAACTGTACACTTGGTTAAAGAGAAGATAGTAGGAAGCCTGCCACTATGTAGTGGTGACGTTATAAAAACCTATAAAGCTTCCTTACATTATGTGTGACCAGCCCCGAACAACCTGCAACTTATGCTACAGAAGAACAGCAAGCTGACGTGAGTATGAATATATTACTCAATTACAATCTTATTGCAATCAATTTAAAGAATAACTTGTAGTACATCTTCATGATTTGGGTATTGAGTGATTTGCAGCAGGAGGACATTGCCCAAGAGACAACTGGCAGAGGAAAGTCTCAGTGCAATGACGAGTTGTATAGCCGAAACAATGTAAAGAATGGTGAACAACAGACTAGTCTGGTATCTGGAGAGAAACAAAAACAGAGAGAATCTGGAGAGGGTAGTACGTCTTCATAACTTGGGTATTGTGTGATTTGCAGCAGTCCGAGAGACAACTGGCAGAGGAAAGTCTAAATGGAACTGTGTGTGTGCTTTTTGTCCCCAGAGCCCAGTGTGCCGTGAGGGTGTACAGTAATGGCACACGCCAAGTAAAAAAGGTTAGAAAGAATAGAACCCTTTAGCCATTAGGTTAAGTCTTTCACAAGTGATGGCAGGCGGAAGGGTTATCGTATCCAGGATGATCGAATCTAGCACGTTTTTGGCCGCACTGCATTAGATTATATGGCTATTTGATATTCCAGGAAACCCCAACATTATGTTAAATTATGTAAAAAGGACCTATCAGTCTCTGTTTACAATTGTTGTCAAGGATTATATGACTGACCCTGCAAAAGGGCTCTTCACTCAACATGCCTACTTGTCATCTCAGAAATAAACCAGTCATGAATAAGACTCGAAAGAGTCGAAACGTCGACCATTACTAAAGACCAAATTAATGCCTTGTGATCTATTCAGTATCTACTTCAACCCGGAGAGGGTTTTGGGAATATTTTTCAATCTTTTTCATTATGTTAAATTCTACTGACGGGTGGAATGGGAGTTAGGCGAAGTTAATCTCTAAGTTCCTAGACTGACTGCCAGTGAAACCATCCTCCCAAACAAATTCCTCTCACATTGTGATTTGTGTCCAGGGAAACAACATTCCCACTGTACTTTGTCCTAGTTCTTTTTTGATTTCCTAGGGTGTTGGATGTTGGATAGTGTGCCGTTCTACTTAAGCTCAAGTTGTCACATGTCCCCCGCTGTCCAGATCCTTCCCATTCCTCAAAGAAGAGTGGCCTGTCTTGTTGAATTAAGATTATCTTAGTGTCCACTTCAACTTGTTAATGAACTTTGACATTGATGTTATGGATGATCCAAAAACCCAAGTTGTCTTCTAAACTCACCTCAAACAGACCCATCCATGCATCAAGAATAACCCAAACCATGGGGACAACATGTAAATTATGTAAAAAATGGGTAATTGGGTTGGCTGGTTCTCATGCTAGCAGTGAACTTTCAGACTGGGGCACAAATTTATCTGCCCCACCGGTATCCCCAAACTGTCACTGATCATGAAGTATAAATGGTTAAGTACGCAGATAGTGCCATCCATCTCCGGACAGGCAACCCAGATCTAAATCTGAGGTTTGACCATCTTGACATGGGTACAAGGCAAAGGCGTACCAAAGGACTAGGGCACTATCTGCGGAATGGAAGTAAGAATATGCAGGAACTCAGTGGTTAATTCCCCAGACTGTTAGATTTTAATAGTACATCTCTACACCTCAGAAAGTCATCCCCAACTGGGAGTGAGTGAGTAATGGACAACAATTAAGGTCATTCATGGCGAGAAACTTGAATTACGCTCCACCATAGTTGATTGATTGATTGATTTGTTTAACGTCCCAGCGTACATAGACCCTATGGGACTTCTCAGGTTTGATCGGACTTTGTTTGTTTGTGTAGTTTAACGTCCCACTGACTATGCAGGTGAGACTTACTCAAGTTTCAGTTTTTCACAAGTGAGAAGGTAGGCCGAAGGCCTACCTCCGATGATCGTATCCAGGATGATCGAATCTATGAGATGAGCCAAAAGATAGAAATCCCGCTCCTACACATTTACCGAAGCAAGGGTTCTTTAACCTCCGACACCACATAGACATGGTGTGAGAGGGACAGGCCTTTGTTATGCTGTAAGTCTACCACAGCATGGGAAAGAGCAGCCATAGGTATAGTCGGGAAGCAATGAAAACTCCAAGCTAATACAAACTGTGTGCCATCAGTCTGGAGTGATACATCCCAACTCACCAAACTAGTCTCCCCCATTTTTTTTTTTCATTTTTGTATTTTTTGTATTTTTTTTTTTTTTTTAACTTATTTTTAAATTTTCCATTTCATATTTTGTCCCATAGTTGGGTTTCCTTTAAGAATTTTAATACATTTTCGTCATTAGTGGTGTTGAAAACACTGTACATAGATGTTGTGTCTGCAAGATGTTTTCTTCTACTTTCTGCAGTCCTTCTACAGTGGAGTAGAAGATGCTCCACTGTCAGACGGGTACTGCAGTCTTGACATCTTGGTTCATATTCCCCATTCAGTCTGTACTCGTGTGTCAGTTTAGTGTGACCGATCCTTAGACGGTTTAATCTCACTTGTTCTGCTCGTTTTAGCTTTTTCCTCATTGTCACTCCTTTCAGTTTTGGCTGAACCAAGTACATGGTGTTATGGCCCTTTTCTTTGTTCCATGCAGCTTGCCATTTTGCTTTCATGTGACTATCTATGGATGGTAACAGGTCAGTGTATGGAATGGGAGTTAGGCGAGGTCTCAGACTCAGAGCCCTCTTTGCAGCTTCATCTGCTTCCTCATTTCCGTCGATTCAAATGTGACTTGGTAGCCAGCAGAAGAGTACTTCTTTTTTCTTCCTTTTCAGGTCAGAGGTTCTCTTTCGCATGTCGCGTATCAGTGGATTGACAGGCATATATTGGAGCATTGCCTGCAGACATGACTTGGAGTCTGAGAAGACAATAAATTTGTTCTCTTTGCAATCATCCATCCACTCTACTGCTTCAAGAAGTGCACTGGCCTCTGCAGTGAAAATGCTGGCTTTAGGGTGTAGGCGTCCACTGAGATTCTGAGATGGCGTGTGAACTCCATAACCTACCCTTTCATTGTCTTTTGACCCATCTGTATAGATTGGCATGTGATCTTTATATTTTTCCTCAATAGTTTTCAGATTCTTTTTGAAAAGAGCAGGGTTTGTGTCTGCCTTTTTGTTTTTTGTGAGGTCCAAGTTGACACTGGGCTTCCCTACTAGCCATGGGGGAGTATCTGGTGGTCTGATTTCCCTGACATACTTGAGTGGGAGTCCTACTTCCCCAACCAGGGTTTTCACCCGAACCGAGAAAGGTCCTTTCATTTCTCATCTTAAAGTTGCGCATAAGTGTGTAGGTGCGTGTGCGCGTGAGTGCTTGTAGCACTGTTCCACTGCTACAAGCAGACTCACAAACACACTGGACGCTGTACGCTCCACCCTTTCTTGGGTCTATTTGGGTCGTGAGTCAACAATATTCCCTTTGCTCAGTGCAAAGGAAACAGATTCAAGAGAAATTAAAGTTACATAGATTACAAAACATGTAATTAAATAGATTGATTGGTTTACCGTCCAAAGACCCTATGGGACTTTTCAGGTTTGATCGGACAATAAGTCTAAGTAAGCATTGTATACAAGTATAGCTGTTAATGGGGTGCAAAATATCAGTAAAGAATGTCAGTGTATATTCAGATAACTTCCAGCAGACTTTTCCCGAATTCCACACATGATGAATTAACCTTTCAAGACAGAATGGTAGATGCTTGAAAAAAAGATTGGTGTCTTTTTTATTTTAAACGAATGCAAGTTAACCCAGTATAGGTTTATTGGTTTCAGGTAAATAATCTTAAAGGTGAAGGATTTTTCTTTCTTTTTTTAACATAGGGTAAAAATGTAAAATGAAGAGTCCAAGGTGATTTATATTTTTGGGAATGGGTGTTGATCAATGATATTCCAATGGTGCCGTTTTTGCTTGTTTCAGATGGTGAGGTTCTTGAGCAACAACATGATATGGTAAGTAATTGAGCAGTATATATGTTGTATATATACAAATTAAGAACAAATCCATTTCTTAATCAATTTCAGAAGCCTTGGAAGCCCTTTCCGACTGGGAGGAAGACCCGAGGTTACCGTTGGCGGTGAGGAAGAGATGGAGGAGGTGAAGCCGCTGCCCCTACGTCTACGGTTAGATGGGCATGCCCTTGGAGTGGAGTACAACTGCCAACCACAGCTCGGGCACGACCCTGGTTGTGGGGAAGGACATGGTATTGCATGTCATCATACCCTCAGCCGAGACATACCATGCATAGAAAAAGAGCGACAGCTTGAGGTCTCGGGAGTGGGGAATTCAGCCATGAACTTGAGGATGTTAGAGGAGTGGGAGAACATATAATATTACTGGAGTTGACATCATCAAGACCTACTCAAGATATACTGGACAGAACCCTCAAAAATTGATTCTGAATGTACTAGATTTGCTAACATAGCCATGTATGCGGATGATATAGTGTTGTATTCCTCACATGTAAACTCCAGATTAGCGCTAAGAAATCTTCAGGTGGATCTTAGTAATCTGGGGAGATGGTTGAATCGAGTACATTGTATTATGGCCCTTTTCTTTGTTCCATGCAGCTTGCCAATCGAGTCAACTATGGCATACTGTATAGAGGACGTTGGAAGCAAGGTCGAGGATGTTTGTTTGTTTGTTTGTGTAGTTAAACGTCCCACTGACTATGCAGGTGAGACTTACTCAAGTTTCAGTTTTCCGATGATCGTATCCAGGATGATCGAATCTATGAGATGAGCCAAAAGATAGAAATCCCGCTCCTACACATTTACCGAAGCAAGGGTTCTTTAACCTCCGACACCACATAGACATGGTGTGAGAGGGACAGGCCTTTGTTATGCTGTAAGTCTACCACAGCATGGGAAAGAGCAGCCATAGGTATAGTCGGGAAGCAATGAAAACTCCAAGCTGATACAAACTGTGTGCCATCAGTCTGGAGTGATACATCCCGACTCGCCAAACTAGTCTCCCCCATTTTTTTTCATTTTTTTCATTTTTTTTTTGTATTTTTTATTTTTTATTTTTTTTAAATTTTCCATTTCATATTTTGTCCCATAGTTGGGTTTCCTTTAAGAATTTTAATACATTTTCGTCATTAGTGGTGTTGAAAACACTGTACATAGATGTTGTGTCTGCAAGATGTTTTCTTCTACTTTCTGCAGTCCTTCTACAGTGGAGTAGAAGATGCTCCACTGTCAGACGGGTACTGCAGTCCTGACATCTTGGTTCATATTCCCCATTCAGTCTGTACTCGTGTGTCAGTTTAGTGTGACCGATCCTTAGACGGTTTAATCTCACTTGTTCTGCTCGTTTTAGCTTTTTCCTCATTGTCACTCCTTTCAGTTGTGGTTGCATCTTATGCGACTCGAGGAGCAACTTCTGCTGAGTTCTATCCCTTACTGTGGGAAGTGGTATTTGCTCTCAAGCAATGTTGGTTGCAAAGTAAGCTGAAAATATTGATTGATTGATTTGTTTAACATCCAGATGTACTTCAATTACCTCACGGGACATATCTCAAGTTGGCGAGGAGTCATCCACAAATAGTGCTGCTTGCCCAATACAGCAGTGACCGCATCTATGGATGATCGAATCTATGAAATGAATGACCGCATCTATGAGGTAAGAGAGAAAACCGCTACCGGGAAAAAAGCAGGTAGTGCTCTAAAAGGATCTATAGACATCTTTTCTTCTCTATGCAACTACTTTCCATCTGGCTACTTGTATTATGTATGTATTTGAAATAGAGATGAATAAACTTTATATTTAATATTGAACTAATAGACGCGCTGACTGGTATGTAGATTAAGAACAAACAGGAGCTTGTCAATCTCAGGAACACTTAATGCTTCACACTTGATGAAGTGGTATGGAGATGACATGGTTCTTATCGACTCCACCTACCACACCACCAGAGACAAACTTTCTTAACTTGTCCTTGTTGTGCTACTAACTGCCGCTTCCTGATTTATTTTGAAAAGATCGTACAATTCTTATGAGTTGGCAGAGAAGAGGAATGCTGGCAAGTTCGCCCTGGGAGACACAATGCCCAACCTCCACAAGAAGTTCATATCAGAAAACCCTGTGGCTCCGCCCCTCGCTCTCCACCTTCCACAGAGGTAGGGACAAAAAAAAAATCAAACTCAACAAGTTCTTGAAGCAAAGTGTGTGCCTGTGTAAGGCACACGGAAACATGGGCCTCATGCTTGACGCAGTACCCTTCCTACCCAAATCTACCTCCGCCCTCATTAACAAGAACAGTGACGAGGAGATTGAGGCTCAGCTGGAAGCCCTCCATGAGACTGTCACCTACGACAGCTGGTGTAAGGTGCAGAAAGTGTACTGCAAGAAGGTGCCGGAGGTGCCAAAGGGAAGTTGAACACCAAGACGTCCGCCAAGGGTCTTGGAAAGAAGACGGTCAAGGTGACTGTCACCCACACTAAAGTGGTGACCCAGACCGTGCTGAAGGCTGCCTTCATCAGGCTCTTGATGATATAGCTTGCTCAAATTTAGAGCGCACTGCTGTCACCCCAAGTGAGTAGTTTTAATCTTATATTAATCGAAATCTATGTCGTTATTTCCGTTCAATATGCCATTATATGGGAAAAAATTACAAAAAAATACCACAGATGAGGCCGGTGGTGAGGCTTTCTGTTACCTAAGAGCTGTGTTGCTTGCGGTAGCAGGTAAACACCAATATGTATCTATTTGTAATATAGATGAAGAAACTTCATGTTTAATATTGCACTATGAGTTGTTTTGATGGACAATAGGGGGTATCACACAAGAGACGTGCTGACTGGTATGTAGATTGAGAACAAAAAGAAATGAGCTTGTTTGTGTAGCTTAACGTCCCATTGACTTTGCAGGGGAGACTTACTCTTCTAATTTTTAAAATATACCAAATGGACATCATAGCCTTGAAATCTTCATGAAATTAATCTATCAGTTTGATAAAAGGACCAAAGGTCTGGACCAGGTGGAAGAGAGCCTACTTGGTGAGCTAAGTCCACTTGAAAAGGCTACTGCTACCAATCAATCCAGACGAGACAAACACAGACCCTGAGTGTGAGTGGAGGGATGTAGATGAGGAGTGAGTGAGTGAGTAATGGATGTTTAACGCCTTTTCGACAACTAAGGTCATATTCATGGCGAGAAACTTAAATTAGAAAACAAATTGGTTCAATGGAAAATTCAATTCTTGATACATACAGTTGAGGTAGAACAAATGCTATTGCTGGGAGAATGAGATGGAAGATAAAATCATGTCAGTGCTTTATAAAACAATGAGTGTGCAGAGTAAAAATCATAAAAGTTGATGCAGTCCAGCTGCTTTCAAGAAGTCGATGATAAGATCGGGTTTGACGGTGTTAAAAAGCTCTTGTAGACCAGCTACCTTGTAGAAACGTTGTCGGATGAGCGTAAAATCTATACAATCCAAGAGGATGTGTTTGATCGATAGAACCGTATTGCAAACACAGACCCTGAGTGTGAGTGGAGGGTTGTTGATGAGGAACATCAAGATGAAGATTATGTTTGTGATGATGTGACGGCTCGTATAAGCCGTATCTGTCTGACACAGTGACGCCATAAACACAATTAATGACATAACTAACGGTTCACTTTCTGACCACCTACAGGTGTCATGCCACACGTGTGGATCATGGTTCCACCAGATATGCACCATCTTTGATAAAACTGCCGTTCAGTTTACCTGCTTCTGGTGCAAAGATGAAGTCTTGACGGCAAAGAAAGGAGGCTCTATGGGAGAGCTGATGCAGGCCTCAGTTTTATTTCATTCTACTTATGTTTATTGCACAAACTTGACAGGTTGTCAATTATCACTGTTTCAGTAAATGCGAAGAAGTTCTGGACGAATCAAAAGAACAAGTCACGCTGGTGGCCAAGAGGCCGTATCTTCGTGGCACCGGGAACGAAAGGTAGGGCCAGATGCAGAGAAAGTTCTCATCTATAATGCACAAGGTAGGAATTTAGCACAGAGCCACTATTACATACTGCAGAGTTTACCGCAAAATTGTGAACTGTTCATCAAAGCTCACAGTGAGGTTGAAAATTAGTTTGCCACATATACTTTACACTCCAAGACTATCCATTACCCTTCAATCTTGCCAGAATACATCAGGAAGGCAGTTGAAAGCTTTAAAATCAAACCTCAGAAAGCTGTCTCAGTTGGCAGCTTCTCTCTTCATAACCAGGTTGTACTGTGGGTGCCAGTAGTTGTGCTGTAGTTAGTGTTTCTAAATTTTAATATGCAAGCGGAGATAGCTTTCAAGAAACTGGTCTATAAGTCATACTTAACTGCTAGACCAAGAGATATTTCAGACAATGTCACAATGCTTAATATTTATAAGACTATGGTGATATTTTATATGATGTAGCAAGTAAGTCAGTTCTGGACAAATTGCATCCGTAGGACTACTTTTACCCCACAGGGGTCCATGTTAGTATTGAGGTGCTATGGCTGTCGTTAAATACCTTAAAAAAAGATGCCAAAAAGCCATAAACCTCTTAACTTAATTGAGTTGACAAGAGACCAACATCCCATCACAGTGTGCTCTGTTGGGCTTTAAGAATATCTGGTTTCAGTATGTCCCAGATATTTCACCTTTGAAGCCGCTGACAGATATGTGTTGTTTGCCAGCAGAACAACGCCTACCCAGGTAACAAGTTGAGGTCGTTTAAACGTTATTTCAACGTCATTTGAAGAGCGGAAAAACATTCATTTTGCATCTAGCCTAACTCCATTTCGTGGACTCAAATCAACGTTGAATTAACGTTAAATAAATGTTCAGCATGGGTTAGAAAAACGTTGAGTTAATACACACATTATAGTGCAGTAAGAATCATATACTGTCCAATAGTATTTACAATTATTTTATGCTGTTTTCCTTAGCTTACAAAGCTCGGGTTGTGATTAAAATACTCCCTATCAGAGAGTACTTTCAAGCAGAGAGTATGCTAACGTACTGATTCATACCATCCACTTTATGGATACTCATAATAGCTTTTATCTATCTCCCAATGCTACAGAGTGGGTGTGTCCACATGACACATGCTTAAATAGGCCTAATATTATCATTTTATTTGATTCTTTACTCTAGACATATTTATACACTAAATGTTGATTTAAAGTTCAATAGACATCTCAGAAATGATTAGTATAATTGCTTATTTTAGACAAATATATTAGTCCAGCATCGAAACTAGTTCTATCAATGGATAAACTGCCACCTGGGGGGTTTGTTTGGAATCTAAAAAAACACGTTAATTCAACATTTAACCAATTGGTTAAATGAACGTTGTTTTGAGTCCACAAAAAAACGTTGAGCCATGTTCAATACAGGTTACCTGAAAAACGTTAGTTTGCAAACTGTTTTTTAACATTAAACGTTTTTTTAATCACGTTTTTCACAAAAACATTGTGTCAACGTTGAAATAATGCAAATAATAAAACGTCAGTCTAATTTACCAAAAGTGAACGTTGATCAACGTTGACCAAACGTTTCTTGTTACCTGGGTATATTATCTGTATGATGCAGGTGTTGTCAACTAAAGGTTAATGGCATATAGGAGTATTCACCATGACAATTTGGAGACTGTGATCACAGTTCTGAAACTCCCTACTGTTATTTTCCCTCTTTGATGCTGCAAATGCAAGATTTGGGCAGGTCTTCGAGGAATACTTAGATGAGCTTGATGTATCACTTGAAGAAAATTCCCCCTCAGAACTTAATAAACTACAATGATACGGATTTGGCGGATGATCCTTAAGTGAGTGAGTGAGTGAGTAATGGATGTTTAACGCAAATTTTGACAACTAAGGTCATATTCATGGAAGAAACTTAAATTAGAAAACAAATTGCCTCTCTACTTCATTACTGTACATCAGCCCTACCTCATGAAGCAGTACGGTACATTTACATCATGCTGATGAAGGATGCCCTTCTGAATGAGGCTTCATTACCCCTTCATTTGAAGGTTGTAAGATGATGACTTGCATTCACAGCCTACAACAGTTGCCCAAGAAGTGGCATGTGTGTGTGGGTGCATGTGTTCCTTCAGCCCTATGGGAGGAGCTGCAGTGGGCATCAGCCGTCAACCACAGCCTAATGTCAAGTAAGTATTTCATGTTGCACAAAAATGCATTATAAATTATCTTACGTCACATTCATTCATACTATATATCCCACTTTAAATGTTCACTGTAACATTTTTTTGATTTTACAGGTAACAGTGGGTGAGAGCTCAGCACTTAAGTCCAAGAGCGCGCATGAAGAAGAAAGTGATGAAAGTCAGCTGGCATGCACTGGGGTCACAGCAAACATGGACACACAGAAACATAGTTACGTATCTCAATCTGACCTCAAGGGGAAAACAAATGGTAACGGTAGAGCAGTTAAGATATACAAAGAAATCTGCCAATACATACAGGAAAGCTCTAACACAAAAAAAAACATCTTTTCAAGGCCAGTTTAACGCACAGACAAAAGCCATGGGAAAGAGGTTTTCGAGAAACCCGACCAACAGAGCCGAGAGGAGCAGAGACATACACCGGGAAATCGACTGGGAACAGGAGTATGACTTCCACTCCACCATCAATGTCCGGCGAGGACAAGTAGGAAGAATCCTGGTCACAAAAGGATCTGTGATCCACAACATCACCTCCAGAACACAAACAAAAGCAAGGTACTACGGTGAATCATCCTCCCTCATGGTTGGCGGAGAACAACAAAATGTTGAAGAGGCCATCAGAGAGTTTCAAGCAGGGGAAGAATTCAACCCAGAAAACAATGATAGTGGAGCCATGGTCTCCAGCTGCCACCTCCATAAGGTGGTTACAGAAGTAGTTGTAAGTTGTGCGGTTCTCCACCAGCAGCCGAACCATCCTCACTATCCACATCTCTGAGCTGGCAATCAATGCTATCACCCAGCTCCGTCAGCTGCCTGCTGTCAAGGCCCTGAAGGCAGCGCCAAACAGCACATGGATGAAAAGCTACAACACGTTACAAGCTACAAGATCTTCGTGCATCCAGTGCTGCTGCTCGCGACCCCAACAGCCGTTCCACTACCCGGAGTAGTCGGCACCACAGCTCCCCTGCCAAAGCAGATGTTCGTGCATCCAGTCCTGCTCGCGACCCCAGCAGCCGTCCCAAACGCAGTACGTACCCCAGCTCCCCTCCCAAATGTGATCTTGGTGCATCCAGTCCTGTTCGCCATGTCACCGATCGACATCATAACCCTGCACCATTCAACCCTGGTCAGGGAAGCGGTGTTGTCGTCAACTACCACACCCCTAGTAGCCCTGGCCAACCTAGTACCATCGGAACAATTTCTAGTCTAGTTGTCAAATCGCTGCGCATCACACCGGCTAAAAGGGAAAGAATCCTGGAGAACCTGGAGCTGCAGCGAAGTCCAGTCGCCTGCTGTAATTCGCAGAGGATGGACAAGGCTGCCCTCACCCCCACACGCAGTGACCAAAATTTGAACGAGCAACAAGCCGATCACTCAGCCGTACCCTCCGGCTCAACTAAACTGCTGCATGTCACATCGGCTCGAAAGCAACGGATACTGGAGAACCTGGATACTGGAGAACCTGGAGCTGCAATGACGGTGATGTGATGGTGGAGGGCAAAATCACGGTAGATATATATTTCATGGGTATCTATTTTTAATGAGTGTAGTGAAATAATGTTAAAGTTCTCTGTTCTATCCATTGTAGGTTTACCACAGAATAAAGAAGATGTTTATTGTATATGTTTTTCCCATGAAGCTATCTCCATGAGTGCAGAGCAGATGATGCCATCAACCACGGGGTACATCCCACAGCTGCTGGTGTAAAGGCTATAGAAGAAGCCTTCCGGCAGTGGTTCAAGTATTGACATTCTAAAATGGTCATCAACAATAATACAAGTTCAGGTAACTTAGACAGGTTATCTTATACAGTCGTAAGGTCAGAGAAAGATTATACAGCATAAGAGGGTGAAGGCCCTTAAGTCAGATAATGTATATATTATTCATATGACAGAAAAAAAAACACATGATCGCTCACAGGGAAAAAGAAAACGGTTTAATAATAATGAGAGCTGATTTTGTGTAGACATCAGTGTTATAACTGAACTCACAAGTAACCACAAGTAAAGTGATACAGGATGTTCCTTCATTCACAACATGCTTCCCAAAGCTATAACTACATATTGATAGACCCCAGATACTGATGTTGCCGTTACCACCTTAAGGTTGAAGTTAAATTTGTCAACAAAGCCTTGATTGGTTTAAACACATTCATGGGGAGTGACTCGACCGGTGCATTCTATGGTAAAGGGAAAAGAAATACCTTTTACTTGATAATTAAATGTTTACAAAGGCATTTTCCCAACTTGAATATGACACTGCAACGACTTGTATTCACAACTAGCCTCTCAATTTATTAATAATAGATTGATTGATTTGTTTAATGTCCAGATGTACATCAAGTACCTCACGGGACATATCTCAAGTTGGCAAGGAGTCATCCACAAATAGTGGTAGTCTGCCTCGAAGTAGTAGGATAGATATTTATGTCATGTCCAGTGTCAGCTGACAATATTGGTGAGGATGATATATGTCTTTCTTTTCTGAAGACCCAACATGAAGGATATGTTTCAGTCATTGCAGAAGAACCACACTACGAGAAAAGGTAAGGTCAAGAAGCCCAGAGACCCGCTCGAGGCAGTGCCCGTCAACATGAAAGGTAGCATACGAGTATCAACGCCAAAGAAGACACAAGAAACACCCCAAGAAATCTCCCAAAAAGATAATTTTGGACGGAAGGGTCATGGTTCTGGTGATCATTTCTTAACAAGGGGAGGGGGCAAAAAAAAAAGAAGCATAACAGTAGGTAATACTGGTATTCAGACAGCCCCTAAGTTACGTACCCAGTTCGTCTTGTGTGAACAAAACAGTTGTTCATTATCTTTACAATGCCTACTTGCCGCAAAGGAGAAGGTGCAAGGCCCCAAATTTAACAATGGTGTTCCTTGATGGAAACATTTATTCAGGAAAGACCAATAAAGTTTTGGAATGGCTTGATAGTAAACCAGTAACTTGTGAAGACTGCCACCCTTCTTCAGACCTGTACTACTGTGTCAACATTCCAGACTACATGTAGCCTGTGTACATGGCTATTCACCTAACAAAGAGATTAATACATTCAGAATATTTGTTTCATCAGAAATTTTGAGTTTTATAAGTAGAGTATCTATTTGATCAGATCTTATTCGAAAATACACTAACATTATCAAAGTACATTATTGAGGGTCTGTGGTGCATTTCCACTGGTTTTCTTTCATAATATTGGCAATGTGAGCTTGTGGCTAACCAGTATACCGCTGTGAGAGAAAGAGAAAAAAAATACTGAGGTCGGGAGAAGTTTCAGTTCAAATGCACCTAAGAAATCTGTACAATAAGGAGGTGCAAAGTGCCTACTTTGGCCAGGAGGGCATCACGATTCATCCCACGGTAATCCATTATACTGATGGAAAGTTTGTCTTCATGCTAGGTGGACTGCATATAGAAATGGCAAGAGTCCAATCTCACAAAAACCAGGCACTCTTACCAAGTAAGTGTAGTGGCTCTTAAAATCTGAAAACAAATGTGTTCAATGAATCAGCATACCCTATTGCCGACTATTGGGACTTTGTTTATACTGGACGCCATCACTTTGATTATGAGAGTAAGTAATGAGGGTTTAACCCCATTTTGACAGCTAGAGTTAGCACCAGCGACACAAACACCATCCAGGAGGATTGTCTGTAATCCATTAACAACCACCACCAACCGAGCCTAGATCAACTGTAGCAGATGACAAAGTCATCAACATACAGACAGCACTCCACATTATTCCAACACTATAGCAACACTAAAAATATATTGTTACACCACTATAGCTTGACAATTATGTAGTAAAATAAAGGGGGGGTTTACTTGGTATAGCTTTATATTCCACCATAATGAGCCATTGTTCAAAAGCTGAATGCAAATAATATTTTATCGTTCATAGTTCTAAATGAAGTATTGATATCGTATTGACATTGTGATTTGAGATCTGGATCTACCGCAGGTTCTACGTCTAACGTCATCTGCTCCTGGATCTGGACTTCAAGGTGACGGTAGAAGACCTTGCTCTCTGCCTTCCCATCGACGCCACGCTGCAGGTACAAGGTACCCGTGTCAGGAAGGTCAACATCACAGCATTCACGAACAACACTATCCCAATCCGGGAAGGTAAGACCTTAGACGTAGTAGAGAGTGAGGTTGAGGATGATGTAGAGGAGGACGATTATGCTCCTGTCATTGTTGTAAGCAGTGGAGGAGAGGTGGAGAGGAGGAGGAGGAGCTGGGGGTGTCCAGCAAAGAGGAGCCGTGCAGTTAGGAGGAGGGTGAGACAGGAGGCGGACATGTCTGTTGTTGTTCCTGGCGAGAACAACATCTTTGATATTTCCCTTTCTGAGGAGGCCACAGCAGATGCTGCAATGGACGATTGATTGATTGATTGATTGATTTGTTTAAAGTCCCAGCGTACATAGACCCTATGGGACTTCTCAGGTTTGATCGGACATTAAGTCCTTTCATTTCTCATCTTAAAGTTGCGCATAAGTGTGTGGGTGCGTGTGTTTGTGAGTCTGCTTGTAGCAGTGGAACACGAAGCCTAGCTTCCACGGCGGCATCTGCTGGGGCTCAGTCTTCTTGTTTTTCTTGTTACCCTTCACCTTACTTTACCGAGGACATGGAAGCGGGAAGCGGGAAGTCAGCTTGAGCTGGTGCATCCTGACACCTGGTGAAGCAGAGGTTTGGTATTGTACCATTGCTGTTTGTGAATATTGTCGTTTGAACTTTCCTTGAAGTGGCAGTATCAGTTTGTTGATGGATGTATGACTTTGCTTGTGGCCTACAGGAATACTGCCTGCACTCTGACATACCTAGACATTGTGCTAGAGGTTGGTTGGGTTTGGTTCTTCGCTGTATTGAGGTGAAATATGACATATGAATCAGAAAAATAGTTCCATAGACAGTCTTGTAGTTGGCATGGTGCATTCATAACTCTTTTTTTTCCTATCAGGTTTCAGCTTCTATCATTGTTTAGCTTGTATCATCATTTAGGCTGACAGGGCCGGCATCCAAGACCTAGTTTGGAGCACTGTGTGAGGGTAAAAGCCAACAGGTCACATAGCTCATTGACGAGGGAGACTTCCCAGGCAAAGAGCCACTTCAGTGTGTTCCTATGCTGCACACATATCTTGAAGAACATAGCCAGGGGGAACAGGTTTGTTAGTTTTGTTTGTTTGGGTAGTTTAACGTTGCATTGACTTTGCAGAGGGAACAGGTCCTGCTGCTAAATACCTACAATGCAAGCAGTCAAAATATGAGCAAAATACGAAGAGTCTTACAGAAAGTCCCATATTCCTTGTCGCAATCTATTAAATCTTTCCTTACTGTCCCAAATAGTAAATAGAAGCAAGGTGGTGTTTGAAAACATTGGATTCATCAACTAATTGTTTTATCTCATTTATTGTTTGTTTTTACGAGCACGGGGAGGAGGTAGTGGACATGCACATTAATATTAATGCCCATTCCCTCACCCACATTGAGGATGAGCCAGTGCAACTCGAGAACCTGGTGCAGGGCAGTGTCCCGGTCACTCTGAAGGCGGTGCTAAGGCAGACCAAAGTAAGATTTCAAATGTTTGAATGTGACACATAACTTAATCACTCGCCACTATTATGGCACATTCCATAGATTTATCTGCAAATCAACCTACTTTCTACAATTGGAAAGAGGTTCCAAGATGCTGGGTTCAGAGACCTTTGCATTGAGTCCGGCCTCATTAACAAGGGATCCATCACAAGTATCCCAGAGCGGAAGATGTTTGTTCGCAACACAGGGATGAAAGTGATCAATGTATCCTCCACAGGAGACTCCGTAAAAGAAGCCAAGGGCCAAAGGCAACAGACGCTTTGATTGATCGATTCATTGTTAGTTAGTTTAACGTCCGGAGGGCAAGTTGCATTTTGCATTCCAGACTGCCATTAGAAAGTTTTTCACAATTGATGATCGTATCCAGGATGATCGAATCTTTGAGATAAGCCAAGAGACAGAGATAGAAATCCTGCTCCTACAACAGATGCCTTTATCCTGGAAAATGCCAAACGCAAACTTCACACAAGTGATTTCGGCAACAGTGCATTCAAGGAAGAGAGCCAAATTCTAAAGAGAAGAAAAGGGGGAAGGCATCGTAGTTGAAAAACCTTTGCAGATATCTCATTCAGGAAAGGAACTGATTGATTGATTTGTTTAACGTCCCAGCGTACATAGACCCTAAGGGACTTCTCAGGTTTGATCGGACAATAGGTCCTTTCATTTCTCATCTTAAAGTTGCGCATAAGTGTGTGGGTGCGTGTGCGCGTGCATGTGTTTGTGAGTCTGCTTGTAGCAGTGGAACACGGCTCGTAGCAGTGAGATACTGCTCGTGGCATCGGGCCCCGCTTTATTGTGCTGCCTCACACAGGTGGTGTGCCGCAGACTGTAGACACATCATCTGGCCAGTCACATTATTCTGACACCGGCGAACCAGTCGTAGTTCCATACCAATCGGGCCAGCAGATCAGGGCTGGCGAGTATGCAACTACTTTCCGTCTGGCTAGAGAAATCTTCTCCAGCCTGCCCTACCGAAACATAGGGGGGCCTGTTCCTCCCCTTTTACATCTTTTCGAACATCTTTGTTTCCCGCAGGAAGCTCAGAAGTTCTTTCTTTCCAGTGCCAGTAAAGACGCTGTTCATGGACGACGTACCTTGGAGGTGGTCGTCCCTACTTTTCTTTGTTGCTTGACAGAAGAGCACCAAGTGCTCCATGGTCAGAGGTACTTGACATCGCTGACATACCGGTTGGTTTTCACCCTTCATGAGGTGTCCGTGTGTCAGCAGCGAGTGGCCTATCCGAAGACGGGTCAGTCTTGTCGATTCCCTCCTGGTCAAGCCTGTATGGTCGGGCTTTTTGCCTATCGAAGGTTCGATGGCTCTCAGTTTGTTGTTTCTGTCAGAGTTCCAGCCATTCCTCTCTGATAAACTCTCGGCAAATCGGGAGGAGGTCTGAGGAAGGGATGCAAGCCGAGCTGGGTTTCAGTCTCAGGGCTTTCTTAGCTGCATCATCTGCCGCTTCGTTTCCTTCTATGCCAATGTGGCTGGGCAGCCAACAGAGGACTACCTCCTTTTGGGTGTCTGTGAGGTGCGAGATCAATTGCTTAATCTCCTGCACCACAGGGTTTTTGGGGTCATGTTGGTGTATTGCTTGCAGGCACGACTTGGAGTCGGAGAAGATGATGAAGGCCTTTCGGCTTGACACCCTCATCCACTCCAAAGCACTCAGGAGAGCATGGGCCTCAGCAGTGAAGATGCTGCTTCTTCCATGTAGTGCTCCTTTGCGCGTACCAAAGGGTGTGAATGCAGCAAAGCCAACACGGTTTCCGTCTTTCGAGCCATCTGTGAACACCTCAGTGTGACCTTGATGCCGACGGCTTATTTCGGTTAGTTTTTCCATGTAGGTTTTGGTCTGGGTTTCCCCTTTCTTGTGTTCACAAAGATCAAACAGGATGGTGGGACCCGCCTGTGTCCACGGAGGGGACTGGGCAGGTCCTTCCTTCATGACCTTTGAGATGGGTATGCGGGCCTCTCTCATCAGGGTTCTCACCCTCATAGAAAAAGGCTTTGTGGCGTTCTTCTTCCTACGGAAGACGCTGTGGTCCTCGTTGAAGATGGTGTTGTGAGTTGGATTTCTCTCGTTTGCCTTGACCCTGATGGCGTATTGGAGAGACAGTTTGTCCCGCCTGAGATCCAGTGGGGGGACTCCTGCCTCCACCCGCAGACTACAGGCTGGTGAGGATCGGAAAGCGCCGATGCAAAGCCGCAGGGCTTGGTTTTGAATCGGGTTCAGCCAATCCAAGTAAGACCTTGCGGCAGATGCATACACAATCGACCCATAGTCCAGCCGTGACTGGATGTAGGTCTTGTAGAGTGTTAGAAGAATCTCCCGGTCTGCTCCCCACTCTGTGTGGGAGAGCATCTTCAGGAGGTTCATGGCTTTTTGGCATCTTTTCCGCAGGTATTCCACATGGGGTTTGAAGGAGAGTATTCGGTCAAACACGAGTCCAAGGAATTTAACCTGCGGTTCAACTTTCAGTGCTTTCCCGTGGAGTGTCAGTGCAGGAGCCTCCGCGCACCTTCGCCTTCGGCAAAAGTGCACACAGGTGGTCTTGCTTTCTGAAAACTTGAAGCCGTTTTGCAAGCTCCAAGTCTCCAGGCGGGAAAGTGTCTGCTGGAGTTTTCTTTCAATAGTTGCCATAGAGGTACCACTGTAGCAGATGACAAAGTCATCAACATACAGACAGCACTCCACATTATAACCGAGGGTTTTGGCAATTTCGTTGATTTTGATGCCGAACAGTGTCACCGAGAGGACGCAGCCCTGGGGGACTCCATTCTCCTGGTCAACTGTCTTCGACTGGGTGGCACCAAGTCGGACATTGAATGTTCTGTTAGCAAGGAAGCCTTCCACAAATAGTGGTAGTCTGCCTCGCAATCCCATTTTCTGCATGTCTTGGAGGATGCCAAATTTCCATGTTGTGTCGTAAGCCTTTTCAAGGTCAAAAAATACGGCAGCGACATGTTCGTTGTTGGCAAATCCTTTCCTGATGTAGGTCTCAAGACGCACAAGGTGGTCTGTGGTGCTGCGACCTTTGCGGAAACCTGATTGGTATCGAGTCAGGAGATTGTTTGACTCAAGATACCATACAAGTCTGTTGTTGATCATCCTCTCCATCGTTTTGGCCAGGCAGCTGGTCATGGCGATGGGTCTGTAGCTCGAAGGCATAGATGTATCCTTCCCTGGTTTCGGGATAGGCACAACTATGGCCTCCGACCAGGATGGTGGGTATTTGCCTGTCGTCCAGATGTTATTGAAGATATCCAGGAGCAGCTCGAGTTGGTGCTCTGGAAGGTGCTTCAACATTTGGTAATGAATGTCATCAGGGCCCGGGGACGAGTCTTTTGCCTGGCTTAGGGCATGCTGCAACTCTGCCATCGAGAGGAGCTTGTTGTAGTCCTCCTGGTTTTTAGATAGCAGATTCAGCGGCCTCATCTCTTCCCTTTCTTTGTGTTGGTGAAACTCCTGTCTGTAGTTTGCACTAGAGGAGACTTTGCCAAAGTGATCGGCAAGCGAGTCTGCAATCTCTCTGGCTGTCTCCTTAGTTTCATTACCAACTTTCATGTGAGTCACTGACGGAGTGGGCTTGCCGTTGAGTCTGTTTACCTTTTGATAAACCTTTTTCAACGGGGTGGAGCTGTCGATGGTATTGACGTACTCACGGAAGGACTCACGTTTTGCACTGTGGTAAACCAGTTTAGTTTTGGCTTGTTCTTGGTAATATGCAAGCAAATTTCCCAAGTTCATGTTACGCTCCAGTTTCCTCAGTGCTTTCCTTCTGACTTTCCTAGACTCGCGGCAGTCATCATTGAACCAGTAGCAGGGTCTCACTGGGGGGTGCTTGGAGGATTTGGGGATGCACATAGTACTCACTTCCCGTAGGGTTTCTGTGAAGTACTGTGTGGGATCAGTTTTCTCTTTGACCAGTGCCCAAGGTAAGAATGACCTCTCACAGGTTTCCTGGAATTGCTCCCAGTCTGCCTTGTAGGTTTTCCACCGTGCAGGTTGGTCTTCATTGCTGTTGGTTTTTGCGGTGTTCAGTATTATGGGGAAATGGTCGCTTCCAAGGGGGTCCCTCTGCACTCTCCAGTCATACTCGGCAAAGATTGTTGGGTGACATATTGTCAAGTCCAGAGCTGATCTTCTGCCGGATCTGCATAGAAAGGTGGGGGTCCCCCTGTTGAACAAGCACAGAGACTTCTTCTTGTCAAGCAGTCTCTCAATTGTACGACCTCTTCTGCTGGTGTAGTGTGATCCCCAAACAGTGCTATGGGCATTGAAGTCACCAAGCAGGATGTAAGGGGCAGGCAATTGTTCTACCAACAATGTTAATTGTCGGTAGGTGACTTTTTCTCTGGGTGGTAAGTAGAGAGAGCACAGTGTGACTGGGTTGTTGATCGTTACACGGACTGCGACTGCCTGTAGGGTTGTGTCTAATACGATTTCTCGTTGTGGGTAGGGTTTTTTAACGACAAGCGCCACACCTCCCATTGCCTGATCAGGGTTTGGGATTTTACTGTAGCTCTTGTAGTTTTTCAGCCTTGGGATTTCTTTTCTTTTCTTTATTTTAAGTTCCTGGAGGCATAGAGCAACTGGGTCGAGCTCAGCTGCCATCATCAGCAGATCCGCTCTATTTGCTCTGATGCCTCTACAGTTCCATTGGATGATGTTACACTTAGCGCCAGCTAGGCGGCGAAATGGAACTTCGTTTTTCTGATTGATTGATTGATTGATTTGTTTAACGTCCCAGCGTACATAGACCCTATGGGACTTCTCAGGTTTGATCGGACAATAGGTCCTTTCATTTCTCATCTTAGAGTTGCGCATAAGTGTGTGGGTGCGTGTGCGCGTGCGTGTGTTTGTGAGTCTGCTTGTAGCAGTGGGACACGGCTCGTAGCGGTGGAACAATGCTCGTGGCATCGGGCCCCGCTTTATTGTGCTGCCTCACACAGGTGGTGTGCCGCAGACTGTAGACACATCATCTGGCCAGTCACATTATCCTGACACCAGCGAACCAGTCGTAGTTCCATACCAATCGGGCCAGCAGATCAGGGCTGGCGAGTATGCAACTACTTTCCGTCTGGCTAGAGAAATCTTCTCCAGCCTGCCCTACCGAAACATAGGGGGGCCTGTTCCTCCCCTTTTACATCTTTTCGAACATCTTTGTTTCCCGCAGGAAGCTCAGAAGTTCTTTCTTTCCAGTGCCAGTAAAGACGCTGTTCATGGACGACGTACCTTGGAGGTGGTCGTCCCTACTTTTCTTTGTTGCTTGACAGAAGAGCACCAAGTGCTCCATGGTCAGAGGTACTTGACATCGCTGACATACCGGTTGGTTTTCACCCTTCATGAGGTGTCCGTGTGTCAGCAGCGAGTGGCCTATCCGAAGACGGGTCAGTCTTGTCGATTCCCTCCTGGTCAAGCCTGTATGGTCGGGCTTTTTGCCTATCGAAGGTTCGATGGCTCTCAGTTTGTTGTTTCTGTCAGAGTTCCAGCGTTTCTGCCATTCCTGTCTGATAAACTCTCGGCAAATCGGGAGGAGGTCTGAGGAAGGGATGCAAGCCGAGCTGGGTTTCAGTCTCAGGGCTTTCTTAGCTGCATCATCTGCAGCTTCGTTCCCTTCTATGCCAATGTGGCTGGGCAGCCAACAGAGGACTACCTCCTTTTGGGTGTCTGTGAGGTGCGAGATCAATTGCTTAATCTCCTGCACCACAGGGTTTTTGGGGTCATGTTGGTGTATTGCTTGCAGGCACGACTTGGAGTCGGAGAAGATGATGAAGGCCTTTCGGCTTGACACCCTCATCCACTCCAAAGCACTCAGGAGAGCATGGGCCTCAGCAGTGAAGATGCTGCTTCTTCCATGTAGTGCTCCTTTGCGCGTACCAAAGGGTGTGAATGCAGCAAAGCCAACACGGTTTCCGTCTTTCGAGCCATCTGTGAACACCTCAGTGTGACCTTGATGCCAACGGCTTATTTCGGTTAGTTTTTCCATGTAGGTTTTGGTCTGGGTTTCCCCTTTCTTGTGTTCACAAAGATCAAACAGGATGGTGGGACCTGCCTGTGTCCACGGAGGGGACTGGGCAGGTCCTTCCTTCATGACCTTTGAGATGGGTATGCGGGCCTCTCTCATCAGGGTTCTCACCCTCATAGAAAAAGGCTTTGTGGCGTTCTTCTTCCTACGGAAGACGCTGTGGTCCTCGTTGAAGATGGTGTTGTGAGTTGGATTTCTCTCGTTTGCCTTGACCCTGATGGCGTATTGGAGAGACAGTTTGTCCCGCCTGAGATCCAGTGGGGGGACTCCTGCCTCCACCCGCAGACTACAGGCTGGTGAGGATCGGAAAGCGCCGATGCAAAGCCGCAGGGCTTGGTTTTGAATCGGGTTCAGCCAATCCAAGTAAGACCTTGCAGGAGATGCATACACAATCGACCCGTAGTCCAGCCGTGACTGGATATAGGTCTTGTAGAGTGTTAGAAGAATCTCCCGGTCTGCTCCCCACTCTGTGTGGGAGAGCATCTTCAGGAGGTTCATGGCTTTTTGGCATCTTTTCCGCAGGTATTCCACATGGGGTTTGAAGGAGAGGATTCGGTCAAACACGAGTCCAAGGAATTTAACCTGCGGTTCAACTTTCAGTGCTTTCCCATGGAGTGTCAGTGCAGGAGCCTCCGCGCACCTTCGCCTTCGGCAAAAGTGCACACAGGTGGTCTTGCTTTCTGAAAACTTGAAGCCATTTTGCAAGGTCCAAGTCTCCAGGCGGGAAAGTGTCTGTTGGAGTTTTCTTTCAATAGTTGCCATAGAGGTACCACTGTAGCAGATGACAAAGTCATCAACATACAGACAGCACTCCACATTATAACTGAGGGTTTTGGCAATTTCGTTGATTTTGATGCCGAACAGTGTCACCGAGAGGACGCAGCCCTGGGGAACTCCATTCTCCTGGTCAACTGTCTTGGACTGGGTGGCACCAAGTCGGACATTGAATGTTCTGTTAGCGAGGAAGCCTTCCACAAATAGTGGTAGTCTGCCTCGCAGTCCCATTTTCTGCATGTCTTGGAGGATGCCAAATTACCATGTCGTGTCGTAAGCCTTTTCAAGGTCAAAAAATACGGCAGCGACATGTTCGTTGTTGGCAAATCCTTTCCTGATGTAGGTCTCAAGACGCACAAGGTGGTCTGTGGTGCTGCGACCTTTGCGGAAACCTGATTGGTATCGAGTCAGGATATTGTTTGACTCAAGATACCATACAAGTCTGTTGTTGATCATCCTCTCCATCGTTTTGGCCAGGCAGCTGGTCATGGCGATGGGTCTGTAGCTCGAAGGTATAGATGTATCCTTCCCTGGTTTCGGGATAGGCACAACTATGGCCTCCGACCAAGATGGTGGGTATTTGCCCGTCGTCCAGATGCCATTGAAGATTCATCCCCTATTGGAATGGTAAGGTCATAAATAGGTAAAATCATGAGATAAATGGGATTCTCTTCCCAACCCATGCCCATCAGTGTTGGTTTAGGTAAGACCCTTTGTTCTATGAGCACTGCAGACCCATTATAGGGGGTCAGCTACCTAGCATAGCTAGGCTGTCATGGTCTACTGATCACACCAAGTGTACCAATTAAATGGTACACCCAAAAACTATGCACAGTACCGGAATATTGGTATGGTCCAATTCACAGGGCTGTACCACAGTAGCAGTGCATACCAACAAGCTATTCTTGTCCTGCACCTGTACACCTCCCACAGTCGCCCACCACCTCCCACAGCTTTCTAGGGGCGGGGTAGGGCGGGTATAGAAGCCCTACACCTCCCACAGTCGCCCACCACCTCCCACAGCTTTCTAGGGGCGGGGTAGGCCGGGTAAAGAAGCCCTACACCTCCCACAGTCGCCCACCACCTCCCAGAGCTTTCTAGGGGCGGGGTAGGCCGGGTATAGAAGCCCTACACCTCCCACAGTCGCCCACCACCTCCCACAGCTTTCTAGGGGCGGGGTAGGCCGGGTATAGAAGCCCTACACCTCCCACAGTCGCCCACCACCTCCCAGAGCTTTCTAGGGGCGGGGTAGGCCGGGTATAGAAGCCCTACACCTCCCACAGTTTGTTTTCAAACCACAAACAAACGTATTAAAATATTCTGAAAACATTCTCTGTAAGCTGGGACACTACATGTCACCCAACTGCTTCCTACCCGGTCCTACCTGCCCCAGGGCCGGCTACATGCCACCACACTGCTTCCTACGCGGTCCTACCTGCCCAAGTTGACATTACATTAAATTCCATGGCAACTTCCAGACCTAAGTTGTCGTGGAATTATACCCCAGGTTTTTCAAGGGCAACTTTTAGACCTAAGTTGCTGTGGTATCAAACTCCACTATATTTCATGGCAACTTCCAGACCTAAGTTGTCATGGAATTAAACCCCAGTATATTCCATAACAACTTCCCCACCCAAGTTGTCGAGGTATTAAGCTCCATTATATTCCATGACAACTTTCCTTCCCAAGTAGTCGAGGTATAAAGCTCCAATATATTCCATGACAACTTCATGACCTAAGTTGTCATGGGATATACTGAGGTTGGATGGGGTTGTCATGAGAAATAAGTTGGAAGTATATCTCTTAAATCTCTATTTTCGTGCAGTGTACCTCATGAAGTACTTTGGGTTAAGAGTGGCACGGGTACGAGGGAGGGGCTGTATATCTCTGCACAGCGGTGGGTATGTAACCTCAATACATTTTCAAAGAGAAGAAAGTAGCTCACCAGAGAAAAGATGACGAGGAGGCAAGAAAGAAAGACATCATCGCCTTCCTCACCCATGAAGGCAGTCAAACCTTCCGTCCTGCTGGCGGGAAGCTCAAGGCACACAAGACAACATTTGGAGGACGTGGCCTTTCCACTTATTCCCTGCGATATGATGGCAGCTTATGACTCATATCCTGACGAGGTTAACGAGGATATGGTCCTCCTCTCACCAGCACTTGTTTCATCAGATATACAGGGACAACTCTCTGCTGGTTTCATTTGGCTAAGAGCCACGGCAGGCAGGTAAGACGTTGGGAAGTCATTTCAGTTGTTCCCGAGCTTCAATGTTCTGTGATGAAGGTTAAAAAACTGATACAAACATGGAGCAAGGACTGATCAACGGTCATGCTGTGGAAGTTCCTCCTATAGACCTGAAGTAAAGACTGTGATGACTACGCCATCAGTCTACCCACAAGGTTATCAAGGTGTCAAAGCTGCGAAATCAAGGTGAGTGGAGTTGATGCTAATTAAGACTAGAACCCTACCATTGTTGTGAAGATAGGGCCAGATTCCACCCATACACGCCCACACATCCTTGTCATCAGCGACTCCATCGCCTGCCACATGAAGCAGTGCTGCTCGTTGTGGGTCAGAATACCAGGAAGACCACAGCAAGCAGTACTGTATAGAACCAGGTGCAACTGCTGGATTTGGTAAAAAAAAAAAACACTTGAAGGAATATAATCTTTTACTTAATTCCTTACATCACATACTTTTCTTTTATCTATAGAAAAATACTTAATATAGACTTAATGTACCATGCCCCGAAATCATTTCTATTTCTAACGTTAGACCTTACAAAGAGTGGCTACCAGGCCTTACAAAGTGCAGCTACCAGACAATACAAAACAGTCAGGGTGCCAAACGTGTCAATGGGAAAACACAGGTATGCACAGCCAAAAATTATTATCTCATTTCAAGAAAATAAGATTATCTAACTCGACTGGCGAACAAACTACTTGTTCCTTTGGCTGTGCCCCATTCAATGAATTTCATGGATATTGCTACGGTTATCATGTAATCCATGGGAGTGAGGAGAAAAGACTCATTCAGTTCCATATTTAAGTATGTTAAGGATTATTGTTTTGCATGTAGGGACTAATTACCTTCACAAAGACATGGTCCACTTCATGGACGAGTTTGAAAAGCTAGTGCTTTTTCATGAAGGTGAACTACCCCAATTGTAATGTCCATTTTAACACTCTGTTGCCTCGTTACAACTGGGTCGACAATATGAACGCCTATATTTCTAGAAGTGTGCACCACTACGACGCTGACGAGGTTTACTTTGCTCCCGAAGCTTTCCTGGACAAGGATGAGCAGCCTATCGGGGCAATGTTCAGTGATGGGTCACCAAACTTACACAACGTATAAAAATGGCCCCGGGAGGTTGGTGCATTCAGTGTACTCAATTTACACCCAATAAAATGATCAAGGAAGATTGGATAACCAGAAAATGTCAAAGGGACAGGGTGCGTTTGTCGGTCCTGCATGTACACCCAGTAGGTGCGACCATAACTGCAGTGCTCCTAACTCAGTTTGGCATATTGATGGAAATGACAAACTGATGAAGTAGTAAGTACTCTGACAAAGATTGAGTGCACACAGCTGGTCTTGCTTTCTGAGCTCAAACAGAAAGTAAAAATAAAATCCATTCACAGGATCATTGCATTTACTTTGATTAAAAGCAGTAGTTAAAGTTAAGAGCCGTATTGAGTGGTCATTTTCTATGGCAGAGACGGGGACCAACACAACTAGCCACCCAGTCGACAGCCCCATCGACATCAACATCAAGTGCCCCATCCACCACTCCATGAAAAGCCCCAGTACAGCCGTCCAAGACCTCACAATGGAGGGAAAGGAAAATGGTGGAAGAAGGCAAGGAGCCTAAGGCCGCGCGCCGGTATTAATGTGGACACTGTCAACAACCTGAGACTGTAGAACTTGGACATAAATAGTTCTAAGTATTGTGCACAGATGAAGGATGACAATGGGGATCCTTTACCCTATTCGGTTTGGTTAACTAAGAAAACCCTAGCATGCGAATCAAGGGTAAATGTTACCAAGCTCTAAATTTTTTGTTATATCAGAATGAAGACAAAAAATTAATTCATTAAACTATTCATATTTTATATACAACTATGTACATTTAACTATATACTATGCTAATCTTCTGTGTCGTTGCAATTTTTAGTATATATACTGCCAAAGTAAGTCCACTAGACAGATTACTGCATACAAAGCTCTATACACATTAAACCAGAACTCATACGTCTTTTTCAGCCCCGACCCATCAGCAGTACCAGTCATGCATGATGCCAGTATCAGGTATTGAATGTTGCACTCACATTAAAATCAGTGTTTCCCAATACTGTATTTTCTATAGCGGACGGTAGCGATGATGAAATGACCATTTCTATGGACAAATTCACAGTACTGCTAGACGGGCTACACAAAGAGATGAACTGGCTGAAACTGCTCCGTGACAGTGGCTGGAGCGCAGTAAAGGGCCAAGGCAAGGGTAACAAGCCTAATCCCTCAGATGCTGTCACTGAGAACCATATTGAAGAATTCTAAGCTACAGGTCTGTTTGGTGGAGCTAATGGAAGATCACTACAGGATACCCTGTTCTTCTACATGGGGTCAGCTTTTGAATTCAGGGGTTGCCATGAAGCCAGGCAGCTAAAGTGGGGTGATGTAGCCGTGGGTAAGGATGAGGAAGGGTGCAATTTTCTAGAGTTGCAATGTGAACATATGACAAAGACACGCCATGGAGCTGCTCCCACGGATAGTGTGTGGTACAAGACGCAACCAATTCCATAGACAAGATTATTGTTGTATGTGCAGCTCTTGTCAACATGATGGAACCAATTTACAAAACTTATGTAGTGCAATATAAAGTAACAGTTAGAAAAAGGTACAGGACATATTATTTCATTCGGGAATCGCAATCGCAGTCAGCAGGAATCAGAAGTCGGTGCCTGTGAAAGAAGTGAAGAATATCATAATAAACAACAGTTTAAGAGAAAGCTAAGGACTGTGTTATCGTCCTCATGGTGTTGAGAGTTTCACAGATTTTTTGTTGTTGATCAATAGCTAAGATGCTGGTGGTGGGCCAGGTCTTCTGCATGTTTATTTGTGTAGAAAATTCCGTGACAAATTCAAGGGAACCTTGCCGTTAGGTAAAATTTTTGGTATGCCTGGCTTATTTTGACCAGCACAAGTAACCAATTTGTTTTCGATAGTCAATTCAATCGGTTTGAAAATGGTCAAGAGAAATTCAATCGGTTTGAAAATGGTCAAGAGAACAAAAAGACCACAAAACCATGTTTTTACAAGTAAGGCCTGAATCTTTGTCAATATGACCATGACAGCTAGATGGGGTTGAGTGGCAGGCTGCTCACATTGAGAACATGGTTACCAGCAGTGACCTATTTAACTACCTAGTTCTGCAAACAAGCTTCTTTACTGGGCAACAAATGAAGAGCTGGGTAAGGTGGCCAACAGTGTCAGAGGATGACTGACTGCTGCTTCTTGAGCTCTTGTTTGTTTGTGTAGTTTAATGTCCCACTGATAATGCAAATGACACTTACTCAAGTTTCAGTTTTCCACAAGTAAGAAGGCCTACCTTGGATGATCGTATCCAGGATGATCGAATCTATGAGATGAGCCAAAAGATAGAAATCCCGCTTCTACACATTCACCGAAGCAAGGGTTCTTTAACCTCCAACACCACATAGATGCAGCCTCATTTAATGTACTAGGGTTACAACTTAATACAAAATGTATGTAAACTGGCAGTAGACTTTTACTCAAATTGATAGTGTAGGGGCATGATATTACATATTAATCTCATACACGGTATTTCCGGGTAACGTCTGTTTACTCGGCTTCTCCACCTGGAGCTAGTGCACACAGTTCCCGGGAGAGGGCGCAGGTCCTCTTCAGGTAACCGTGTGCCGCTCTCAGGTGGGCGGCCGACCCACCCACCTGGCCACGTGATCTAAGAGCCGGTGTTATATAAGACCCTTGTGTTTACCTGGAACGGCAGTCAGTGCAGGCCCGACTGACGAGAGACTTCACATGTCCAACTGTGCGGACAGAGTTGTATGCTAAGAGTTGTATACTGACCGTTTCCTCTATTTATAGAGAAACCTGATTTACCTGTGTGTATTAATTCTACACTGATCGTTCCCTAGTAAAGGAACTAGAGTTGTTGTTCTTGTGAATAAAGACAGATATATTCTCGCACCTGGAAACTGCCGTGATCGTTGTTCTTTAACCTAGAGTTAACTACGAACCACCACAATAGATTGATTTGTTTAACGTCGAAGCAAACATAGACCATATGGGCGTTCTTTTGTGTACGTAATGAGATCTCTATCATGAACACCACAGTTCAACAAAGTTGTATGTTTCTGACCAAGTTGGTCAACAAGGGACTTAAGTATTCCACGGTGAACTCTGCTAGGTCGGCTCTAGGTCCAGCGTTAAAAACCCGTCAACCGGGAGGTTCGCTGGTTTCTGGGACGTCACTGACATGCTTGAGTTGTTTCAAGAGTGGGGAGACGATGCGAACCTACCACTCAAATTGTTGTCATACAAGGTCACAGTTTTGCTACTTCTGGTTACAGCCCAGAGGGGCCAAACAGTTCTCAAACTCTCCTAAGAAGGAGCAATCATAGAATTGAAGGAAGTGACATTCTATATTAACACGCGTCTGAAACACAACAGGGCTGGTGAGGCCATGGATGTAATAAATAGCGGTTTAAAACTATAGCTACTATAGAGTAACACTAATGTTAACTAAAGGAGTGGGCTATGTTGCTAGAGTGCTATTGTATTTTTGACCCAAAATATGGATTCTACACCCTAGATAACCCTAAAATCCATGTATCGCACAAGGAAATCAGAGAATTTTGAGTTTTTGGTGGCCATCTTGGAATTTTCCAAATTGTAATCTTGACCCAAAATTTGGATTCTACACCCTTGTTAACCCTAAAATCCATGTATCACACAAGGAAATCAAACAATCATGAGTTTTTGGTGGCCATCTTGCCAGCCATCTTGGAATTTTCCAAATTGTAATTTTGACCCAAAATATGGATTCTACACCCTAGATAACCATGAAATCCATGTATCACACAAGGAAATCAAACAATCTTGACTTTTTGGCGGCCATCTTGGCAGCCATCTTGGAATTTTCCAAATTGTAATTTTGACCCAAAATATGGATTCTACACCCTAGATAACCATGAAATCCATGTATCACACAAGGAAATCAGACAACCTTGACTTTTTGGCGGCCATCTTGGCAGCCATCTTGGAATTTTCCAAATTGTGATTTTGACCCAAAATATGGATTCTACACCCTAGATAACCCTAAAATCCATGTATCACACAAGGAAATCAGACAATCTTGAGTTTTTGGTGGCCATCTTGGCAGCCATCTTGGAATTTTCCAAATTGTATTTTTGATCCAAAATATGGATTCTACACCTCAGATAACCATGAAATCCATGTATCACACAAGGAAATCAAACAATCCTGACTTTTTGGCGGCCATCTTGGAATTTTCCAAATTGTAATTTTGACCCAAAACATGGATTCTACACCCTAGATAACCCTAAAATCCATGTATCGCACAAGGAAATCAGACAATCTTGACTTTTTGGCGGCCATCTTGGAATTTTCCAAATTGTAATCTTGACCCAAAATTTGGATTCTACACCCTTGTTAACCCTAAAATCCATGTATCACACAAGGAAATCAGACAATCATGAGTTTTTGGTGGCCATCTTGCCAGCCATCTTGGAATTTTCCAAATTGTAATTTTGACCCAAAATATGGATTCTACACCCTAGATAACCATGAAATCCATGTATCACACAAGGAAATCAAACAATCTTGACTTTTTGGCGGCCATCTTGGCAGCCATCTTGGAATTTTCCAAATTGTAATTTTGACCCAAAATATGGATTCTACACCCTAGATAACCATGAAATCCATGTATCACACAAGGAAATCAGACAACCTTGACTTTTTGGCGGCCATCTTGGCAGCCATCTTGGAATTTTCCAAATTGTGATTTTGACCCAAAATATGGATTCTACACCCTAGATAACCCTAAAATCCATGTATCACACAAGGAAATCAGACAATCTTGAGTTTTTGGTGGCCATCTTGGCAGCCATCTTGGAATTTTCCTAATTGTAATTTTGATCCAAAACAAGGAAGGGCTTGAGGGCTAAAATGTAGTGTTCTTAGTCGAATGTCGCGGGACATAAATAATCTCGTCGAGAGTGGATCCTCTTTTTTCGGACTTTTATTATCCCCTCAAGCTAAAAGTAGGCCTAAAAAAGTAGGCCTAGTCCCAATAGGAATTGAATTTATGTAGGAAGATTTTATTATCCCCTCAAGCTAAAAGTAGGCCTAGTCCCAATAGGAATTGAATTTATGTAGGAAGATTTTATTATCCCCTCAAGCTAAAATGTAGGCCTAGTCCCAATAGGAATTGAATTTATGTAGGAAGATTTTATTATCCCCTCAAGCTAAAAGTAGGCCTAGTCCCAATAGGAATTGAATTTATGTAGGAAGATTTTATTATCCCCTCAAGCTAAAAGTAGGCCTAGTCCCAATAGGAATAGAATTTATGTAGGAAGATTTTATTATCCCCTCAAGCTAAAAGTAGGCCTAGTCCCAATAGGAATTGAATTTATGTAGGAAGATTTTATTATCCCCTCAAGCTAAAAGTAGGCCTAGTCCCAATAGGAATTGAATTTATGTAGGAAGATTTTATTATCCCCTCAAGCTAAAAGTAGGCCTAGTCCCAATAGGAATTGAATTTATGTAGGAAGATTTTATTATCCCCTCAAGCTAAAATGTAGGCCTAGTCCCAATAGGAATAGAATTTATGTAGGAAGATTTTATTATCCCCTCAAGCTAAAAGTAGGCCTAGTCCCAATAGGAACTGAATTTATGTAGGAAGATTTTATTATCCCCTCAAGCTAAAATGTAGGCCTAGTCCCAATAGGAATTGAATTTATGTAGGAAGATTTTATTATCCCCTCAAGCTAAAAGTAGGCCTAGTCCCAATAGGAATTGAATTTATGTAGGAAGATTTTATTATCCCCTCAAGCTAAAAGTAGGCCTAGTCCCAATAGGAATTGAATTTATGTAGGAAGATTTTATTATCCCCTCAAGCTAAAAGTAGGCCTAGTCCCAATAGGAATTGAATTTATATAGGAAGATTTTATTATCCCCTCAAGCTAAAAGTAGGCCTAGTCCCAATAGGAATTGAATTTATATAGGAAGATTTTAGGAAGAGAACGGGATAAACGGAGAAAGGGAGAACAGGATAAAGGGAGAAGGGGATGAACGGAGAACGTGATAAACGACAAACGGATAACGGGATAAACGATAAACGGGGAAAGGTATAAACGGGGAAAGGGAGAACGGGATAAACGGAGAACGGGATAAACGGAGAACGGGATAAACGGAGAAAGGGAGAACGGGATAAACGGAGTACCAATATAATTCGACAAAACGAAAATCGCAAATATCTTCGCTGTTTACGCTCCGATCGGCCCGATTTTCGGAAGGGTAGGAGAACTTCAAAATCGTTTTTGGGTCAAATCGTTTTGGGGCTCAAAATCGGTTTTGGGGGCAAAATCGGTTTTGGAGGCAACATCATCTGCAGCTCACGCCGCCCCCCCCCCCCGGCCAACCCGACACGTCAAACTCGAAGCGAAGTTGCAACGAAGATGGTGTCGCTGCTGACGCTCTGATCGACTCGCTTTTTCGGCCGAGACGTAAAACAGCGGTTACGCGCTGCCGGGCGCTGACGCCCACAGCCACCTGCTCGCCCCCAGCCACCTACTTTCCCACAGCCACCTGCTCACCTACAGCTACCACCTGGAATTCGATTATACATGACTTCCAATATATGAAATTAGGGTAGCTTCTTCTGGCGATTACGATTCTGCTGTCAGAAATGAGAAAAAACGTACTGTACTCAAATTAGATAATCCATTTGACTTTCTAATGACAAAAGCGGTATCCCCTCAAGCTAAAAGTAGGCCTAGCCTTATAAAAGAGGATTAGGGGCAGGAAAGGTCCTGATAAAGAGGAATTTGGGGAGGAAAGGTGCTATAAAAGAGGATCTCGGGCAGAAAAGGTGCTAAATAATTATTTTTTTTTTGTGTTTTTTTTTTGGCTTCAGCGAGGGTAGGGGGGCTATAAATAAAATAGGCCAAGCTATAGTTAGTAGGCCTACATTGAGAGAATTGATTATAGTCCCGGTGCCCCCCCCCCCCTCTTTGTTTTCAATAGCCTAGCCTAGGTCAAATTGATACATTTTAGTAGCGGCAGCAAATTGATACATTTTAGTAGCGGCAGCGAATTGATACATTTTAGTAGCGGCTGCAAATTGATACATCTTAGTAGCGGCTGCAAATTGATACATCTTAGTAGCGGCTGAAAATTGATACATCTTAGTAGCGGAGCAAAGTCATGTGACCTCAGTCCTGGCTTCTGATTGGTCAAAAGCAAATCACGCAGGAGACGACGTCTTTGTGGCGGCAGGCGGCAAGGAAATAAACAACATAAATAAATTTACGATTCAACCTTACAAAGGCGAAATACTCGCCAATACTAACAAATATCGACCCAATAGATCGATAAAATTGCTCAAATTGGTCCAAATAGCCACCATTCCACCCCCCATCACATGTTTTCAGCCTAGAATTCGAAAATAAAGAGAATGGCGCTGGTCGCAACCCTGAAAACAAAGTAGATCCGGAGATATCGACTCGTCGGAAAATTGTCAAAACAACAACAATTACTTTGTTTTGAAGCCTCAAACCTGTCCCATTCTCTTTATTTTCGAATTTTACGCCGGAAACATGTGCTGGGGGGTGGAATAGTGGCTATTTGGACCAATTTGAGCAATTTTATCGTTCGAATCGATGCGAGTTGACGCCCGCCATGTTGGATTTCGTTCAAGTCTCCTCTGCTCTCGACCAATCAGAAGTCAGGACTGTGGTCACGTGATGTGAGAGGAGACGAAATCCAACATGGCGGGCGTCAACTCGCATCGTTTGGAATCGATAAATATGCTCTAAATGACCTAAATATTCATCATTTCAACCCCCCAGCACATGTTTTCGGCCTAGAATTCGAAAATAAAGAGAATGGCGCTGGTCGCAACCCTGAAAACAAAGTAGATCCGGAGATATCGACTCGTCGGCACGCAGAAAATTGTCGAAATCCAACATGGCGAGCGCCAAAAAACGCCAACTTCACATCAATATATTGTTTTGATGCTAAGTATTTTCATTAAACTAACAACAGGAGTTATCACCATTTTTAGTAGGGAATACAACAGAGCAATATTTGAAATGGTACAATACTGAAATCATGTAGAAAATTACATTCTCCCAACATTCACTTTTTTTTGGCAGAATCTGAGTTTTTTTTCAGTTTTTTAAAGAAATCTCTTATTTTAGGTGATTTAACTTCTTTTTTTCCCATTTCTTTTTACAGATATAAATACCTGAGGTGTTTTGCAAAAGAATGATATAGCTCAAATAGTCCACAGGATATTTCATCAAGTTGTAACAGATCAGGCAAAACATGTCTGCACAAAAAAACAGGGTGACTATATAAGAGTGGGCTTGACCTAGTTTCATAGCGTTACAGCGAACATAGCCCACTCCAATAACTGCATTCATTCAAAGTTGACTATGATGTATGTGTAGTCTGCGCGATACAGATGTATGTCAAAAAGACAAAGAAGTTACGGTCAAGTGACCTGGTTATCAGCAAGAATTCACAACTCCTGATCAATTATATATTCCCATATGGGCCTATATCAAGGGATACTCTGAGTCTTGGTCAATGAAATACACACAAATTCTGCAGCCTCCCGACTCTGTACGTGTAATAATGCCATAAGATAAGCAAAGATAAACAAATGGACACTGCAGATGTAGACGAGACGAAACACATCGCAAATCGACGAATCCTAGTGGAGCAAGTAATCAGGCGACTGAAGAAATTCAGGATTTTGCGTGGACAAATACCCATTACCCTTGTCAATTCCACAGAAAAGATTATTGTCATATGTGCAGCTCTTGTTAACATGATGGAACCAATTTACAAAACTTGGGTAGTGCAATATGGTTTCCTCATGCAACAGTAGATGGGATTGTAGTGCACTAAGACAAAGAAATCATCAGTTTTACAGACACTTTCTTTTTAAATGAAATGTCAGTGAGGGTTCACAGATTGATTGATTTGTTTAACGTCCAGACGTACATCAAGTACCTCACGGGACATCTCAAGTTGGCAAGGAGTCATGCACAAATAGTGGTAGTCTGCCTTGCAGTAGTAGGACAGATATTTATATGCTGCTTGCCCAATACAGCAGTGACTGCATCTATGGATGATCGAATCTATGAAATGAATGACCACATCCATTCACAGGTAGCCCATTGCTGTGACTTATCGTAGGAAGCTGCAGAAATGGGGTTTGCCCTCAATGATTGATTAGTTTGTACATAGACCCTATGGGACTTCTCAGGTTTGATCAGACAATAGGACCTTTTTTTCTCATCTTGAAGTTGCGCATAAGTTTCCTCCATCACATATATTCTCCATTTATGCTATAGCATTAAGGTTATAGGCTCCTTGATGCTGACTGCGAAGTGGACCTTTGGCTGCTCCACTTTGTCTACCTTCTGCGGTTTAACGACGACATTGAGACTTTCAGGCAGCAATGGAATGTGCATGGTCTCAGTACGGAGAAGGGAAGATCCCTGAAACAGCTCTTTGTGCTGGGAATGTTGAAAATGTGAACTTGCAGCAGTACGCGACGTCTCAATTTGATTTTCTTTTATATACCCTGACAGGACCCCAGTGTCCCCTCAATCTAACAATGAGTAGGTCATTGTTAGTTTGTATACTTTTTAAGAAACTCATAATCAATAAAATAAGATCACGAGTCGTTAAGCACTTCTGCCCCGGGCAAGCCTCATTTACTACTCTATACTGGCGCTCTCATCTTAATTACCTTTCCTTTCTCCCTCATTAATTTCCAGTTACACTGAACTGCTGTGGCATAATGCGAGTGTGTTGTTGGAATTGTTTTAAGTTCCCCTAATTTGGTTCCTTAAAACTGGTAAGTGGTAATACTGTTGTGTCAGGAGACCGTTTTGTCGGTCCTGACTCACCACAACCTGTCAGCAGGGCTGGGCTCTAAGGGAGGATTGATTGATTGATTGATTGGATTGTTTTACGTCCAAGTGTACTATGACGCCTGAGACTTACTCATGAGTTTATCGGACTCTCGGTCCGTTCTACATCGTGAAAGCTGATGTGCATTGGCAGCCACGTGGGAAGGTGTAAGACATCTGTTCACTGGCAAACAAGTCTGCTCATGAGGATTATGATTTGATATATTTGTGCTGGCATAAATAAGGTAACAGTTAGAAAAAGGTACAGAACATATCATTTCATTCGGGAATCGCAATCGCAGTCAGCAGGAATGATTTTCGGTGCCTGTAAAAGAAGTGAAGAATATCATAATAAACAACAGTTTAAGAGAAAGCTAAGGACCGTGTCATTGTCCTCATGGTGTTGAGTTTTAAAGATTTATTGTTGTTGATCAACAGCTAAGATGCTGGTGGTGGGCCAGGTCTTCTCCTGGTCGGAGCCTTACACCCGCTTTGTCAACGTCTGGGCTGGACAGGACACCTTGTTTGCCCTGGACGTCGATGGACAGCTTGGTAAGTGGTCTTATTACATACCCAAAAGACCTGGTAACTCACCTGAGAATTTGCCTGGGGGGGAGTGGGTCAAAGGAGGCCTCAGAGGAGGAACAGCCTGATGATGTGGAAAGGCTTACTGACTGGGTGACATCAGCGTGGCACCACCGCAGGCCCCTATACCTCACCTCCCCCTCCCATCCTGGAGGATGAGGGGTAGGACAATGAAAAACATAAGAGGAAAAGAATACTGTAGTATCAAGGCTGGCATAGTTACCGAGTTTGTTTGATTGATTGGATTGTTTTACGCCAAAGTGTGCTATGACGCCTTGGACTTACTCAAAGAGTTTATTGGAGCTACAACTCGGAAAGTTTATTGACTAAATTCAGGCATAGCGTACTTAGAGCTGATGATTGATTCAATTGAATTTCTCAACTATATTCTAGATGTGGATGCCTTGGATAGACAGTATGATTTCTCAATGCGTCAACTATGGCATACTGTATAGAGGACGTTGGAAGCAAGGTCAAGGATGTGGTTGCATCTTATGCGACTCGAGGAGCAACTTCTGCTGAGCTCTATCCCTTACTGTAGGAAGTGGTTTTTGCTCTCGAGCAATTTGTTGGTTGGAAAGTAAGCGGAAAATATTTTTTATGGGGTAGCCAGCAAGGATATACTTGATAAACTGCAGGTGGTTGAAAACAGTGCATTGCCTATGAGTCTGGGACTAGACTATAGGTTCCCAGTAATACTCACTCACCAATTAGCAGCCATATCAAAGCTTAATTTTGTTTGTTTGTTTTATGTAGTTTAACGTCCTGAATTCACAGACAACAGCATGCCCCCGCAGGTTAGTCAGTAAGTTGTATGCTAAGTGGAAAGGCAAATAACTAGAGCAACACATGCTCATCCACTATGTGTCCACTATTAAGGAAGATGAGGTCAGCAGCCCACGAGGCGGAAACAGCAGAGCCATTTCTCCATCTCTAATCTATACGGCAAACCCTCTTACAGTCATTTAAAACAATGATGATTGTTAGTTAGTTTAACGTCCGGAGGGCAAGTTGCTACCAACTGACTACTTCTCTACTTAATGTAACTTTATCATCTTCTTCAAAATCTAGAAAACTTCTGAGGATAGAGGGAGAAAGTATCACAGCGGTATTGAATGCTAAAACGACTCAGATTGTCGTCAGAGAACTACTCTGCCCGTGACTACCATTGTCGCGTTAGTTCTAGCCAGTGCACTGGCGTTAGTGATGGGGATAGCGTGTAAACAAAGCCAGGGGGAAGAGAGGCCATGTGAGGGGCGGAGTGCTTTGGGTCAACATCACTAATATTATTCAAAAGTCATCAAGGTTTCTGCATTTTTTCCTTCTGCAACATGTTATCCTACTTTCTGCCACCTGTTAAGCTGTTTGGTCCCCTATGTATAAAACGGCATTAGTTCCCACCAGCCAACCACCCCATTCAATTATCCCTAGGAGCTCGTCGGGAACAGATAAACCATTACCTCATTTCATCATTGCACATGCAGTATGAACCCCAGAATCATTCATTAATGTTTTGTTCTACCTTTTCTGTTCTTGACAGGTCCAGTTTGAGGATGACGAGGAGGTGACTCTGGATGAACTGCGGGACCGGCTGTGCCGCATCTTTGCACTGAAACCCTCTCCCGTTCGCAGAAGGTTCAGATCCTCTGGGGTCTTCGGGGCCACAAAGTAAACACCGACAGGGAGGTGCAGACAGTGCTTTTTTCTACCCATTCTGCTGTCTGAGATAGACCCCGTGAGTACCACCCTACCCTCCTTCTCATCTCTTCAGTACATGTCTAATATTTGTACCATCTTCACTTCTATTGTTATTTTTTCCCATGCCCTTTGGTGTGCTTGTAACATATATAGCATTTACCAATGAAGTTTAAATTGAACTAGTATCATTGAACTAGTTTTATGTTTCATAATAAAACCCACTTAGTTCATTCCCCGCTTTGTACCTTATGTCATTGCAGGAAGAGGAGGACTCCCTGCATTCCACTGCTGGGTCTAGGTCGACACAGCATTGATTGATTGGATTGTTTTATGTCCAAGTGTGCTATGACGCCTGGGACTTACTCAAGAGTTTATCGGACTCTCGACACAGCAGTCGCACACTGACATGCCGGATGTTGACTGTATCACACAAAGTCATTATCATTAGTGAAAAAAACACATCTGATCGTTGATCTCCTTTTGTAGGTGATTTCCCAGTTGGCGGTGGCGAAGTGCTGCAGCTAAACTTTGTGATGGGAGATATGGATATATCAGAAACCAGAGAGTCAGTAGGCAGAGAGCCAGTAGGCAGAGAGCCAGGAGCTAGAGAGCCAGAAGAACTAAGTCTGATATCAGAGTGTCCCTCCATGCCTCCAGGGCCCCCTGAATGAGCATAGATTGATATTTTACAGAAACCATCTAATCATGTATTTTAAAGGCAACCCCCCTTGGGTTCACCGTAACTATTATACTACTACAACAATTGAATTAGGTTGGGTATGGTAAATTTGTCCCCTGACCAGTTCCAGGGCCCCCTGAATAAATGTAGAGAGTAGAGTGTGGTTATTTTGTTTGTTTGTGTAGTTTAACGTCCCACTGACTATGCAGGTGAGACTTACTCAAGTTTCAGTTTTTCATGAGTAAGAAGGTAGGCCGAAGGCCTACCTCGGATGATCGGTGGCACGATATGAAGAGCATAACTTGGGGAAAGAATCACTGGTTTATATTTGCATGAAAGGAGATATTGGGTATTCAAGTGCATTGCAACAGTACTTTGCATTTGTAGCCTACGAGCATCAACGCCAAAGAAGAAACAAGAAACGCCCAAAGAAATCTCCCAAAATGAAAACTTTGGTACAGTAGGGTCAAGATTCTGGTGATTAACAACAGGGGAGGGGGGTACGTGAGCAGGTTTGTACAGGATGAGCTGCACAATGTGTCTGACTCACCAATAATACTCAGGCATGGGATTGGGTTTTGAAGAAAAATCCAAAAAGCAGCCAAAAGACGTGATCTGGGGGCATTTTGTATGATTTGCATGGCATGAAGCCCTCTAGAGACTAAGACCCCCCCCCCCTTATTAATGTTAAAATATTTTTTCATTGGATCTGCACAAATCACAGGGATGACCTTTTTGGCCTTAAAAATCCGGAAATCCGGATAAATCCGGAAGAATCCCATGCCTGAATACTGATATAGTGGAACAGCTTAAGTTTGTATCATGGAAGCGGGGATATTTTAGTAGCAGGGTTGATTTATTTGCTTGATGGCAAGTGTAGATTTCCAAAATAAGCCCAAAATAACATGGCTCAAATGAAGATTTTTTTTGTATTTGGCCATGGAGAGTACCTTTCTAACACATAGGCAGTTAAGTGCACAGGAAGCTGCATACAAAATGTGTGGTTTACCATTACAGTCGTCTAGTGTCTCTGCTCAATATCTTGATTCAAGACCTCAAGCTTCACGAACATGCCTGTTAGTGGCTGCACCTAAGTTGAAGATCCGAGCACAGACGTCTTTGTCAGAAACATCTTTCACATATACAAGAATAAACCCAAAAACCCTCTCATTTGAACCCATGTCACTCTTTGGCTTTGCAGCTAATCATGTGCTTTGTCCAGTGTCTACCAAAAGTGAAAATGGCTTTGTTTTACTTAATGGGAAAGATTTTATTTAGAAATGCTCACGTCCTCAATACCCAAGAAAAATGGAGATGACTTCCTCAGTTAGTTTTGAAATATCCCTGGAGAAAGGAAGATGATTAGTTTCACTTTCTCTAACATTTCACAGAGATGGTGAGGTGGTCACTGGCACTATAACTGGCTACATACTGGTGTAACTAAACGGGTCAAGACCTGCACCCCAGCCCCCAAGTTACGTACCCCGTTAGTCTTGTGTGATGCCAATTCCAGCATTGTATGTCATCTGTATTCAAAAGTCAAGGCAGTCAGGGCAAAAACCACCATCTCAATAACAGGCTACAACCTACAATGCATTACCAATCTCTATTCATTATGGTGGAACAGGTCTACACTATTCAGCTATACTGCCCCAGTAGACCTGAAAAATGTGAGTTGATGAACTCAGGCATGGGATTGGGTTTTGAAGAAAAATCCAAAAAGCAGCCAAAAGACGTGATCTGGGGGGCATTTTGTATGATTTGCAAGGCATGAAGCCCTCTAAAGACTAAGACCCCCCCCCCTTATTAATGTTAAAATATTTTTTCACTTGATCTGCACAAATCACAGGGATGACCTTTTTGGCCTTAAAAATCCGGAAATCCGGAAGAATCCCATGCCTGTGAACTGTCCATCAGCGGAAATCCCAGCAAAGTACAAGTTGTTTGACAGCCACTGCCACCTTGACATCCTGAGAGAATGGGTTAGATTCAATATTGCTCAGGTTTACAACTATGACTATGTGCCACAAGTCTGGAGTGATACCTCCGAACTAAAGTTAAATATGTCATATGTGAACATTTTGACTCCTTACTAGAGAAATATATTTTTTGTCCCTCACATCGGATATACTCACTTTAATAGGGGTCATTTATTTTAAGAACTTCAAGTTCAGGGATGAAAGTCGACCATGTCAAAAAAACTTGAAGATATAAGATACATCATGTCGATACCTTCCTGGACATCATCTCCTGCTGAGAAGAAGGATTTGTCTGTCCATGTAGTCATGGACGTTATCTCCTGCTGAGGAGAATGAGAAATCTGTACATACACTCTCCAAGCATATCACCTTATTTCAGTGACTAAGCCTCATGTGAAGAGTGTGAATACATAAGACGACAGAGGAGAAAGAGGGCTTCAAGCTTTCTCAAGTTAACTTGAGATTGCCTGAGAAAAGCTTTACACTGGGACAGTGTGGTGTAGCCTGTCTGTGTATGTGTAGGACCACAGAGGGTGAATCAGTGATGATCCTGGTGTCTTATCATATGATTATACACACAAAATAAGTTTTGATTGAATTTATATTCAGAAAATATCAAACATATCCTAAAAGGGCCTCAATTAAATATGTGCCTCTACATGGCTAAAAATCGACACGTGCGACACAGCGACACGGGGGTTTTAAAAATCGACACGTGCGACACGGGAGTTTTAAAAATCGACGGACACAAACGTTTTTATAAGGGCTTAGTATATTCTATACATATTGTGGTGTATGTGGGAAGAAATTCAGTGATGAAAAAAGTAGAGACTGAGGCAAGTCTAACTTCTTCTGCAGGGTAGGCACAACTGACTATAGTTTGCCGCGCTTTTATTGCTACTTCCGGTATGAGCAGTTACAAGGTCTCACAATGCTATTTCGACATATGTATATTACATCCCTCCACCTTTAGTTTTGTACTCATAAGTCCAGTCTGGTAGGTGGCTTGATTACTCTGGTAGACTTTCTAATACCAACTGGAGCAGGGCTACTTGGTCTTGGTGTAGGTGGCGTAGCACTAGGTAGAGGAGGCACATGGTGGTCTTGTGGAGTCGCTGGAGTGGAACTCGGAGGAGTACTGGGCTTCGGCATTGCAGCTGGCACTGGGATTTGAGGTGCAGGTGCAGGTGCAATGTAAGGCGGTATTGGTCGATTCTCCATGGTGCGACCATTATCACGACACTCAGGCTCAGTTGGGACACGAGCTCTAATGTGATCCATGTGGCGTCTCCACACTCGTCCATCATCAAGACGCACGATATACGTGACTGGACCAGTCTTTGATTGGAGCACTCCCGGCATCCACTTGGGCATACCAGCAAAATTCACGACCCACACGGCATCGCCAACAAAGAAGTCACGTGGGCTGACTGCAGGCTGATGGTACTGCCGTGCATAGGATTGTCTATCCATAACCTTACTGGACAGAGACGGATGAAGTACATCCAACAGGAAACGTGGCTTACGTTTCATCAGTAACTCTGCTGGTGCTTGTCCAGTAGTCGTCTGTGGAGTAACACAGTATCTGGAAAGGTAGCGTATTACCTTAGTTTCCAGATCTTCACCTGGCGTTTTCTTGATACCTTCCTTAAGCGTCTGTACGGCTCGCTCAGCTAAACCATTACTGGCTGGGTGGTATGGAGCAGTACAGATATGCTTAATAGCATTTTTCTTACAAAACTCTTGAAACTCTGAACTTGTAAAACAACTTCCGTTGTCACTCACAAGCACAACTGGAGTTCCATGAACAAAGAATGTTCGTCTCAACTTCCTTATAGTAGCTTTGGAAGTGGATGTGTTCATGACATGAGCATCAATGTACTTTGAATGAGCATCTACAATCACTAGAATCATTTGTCCATCAATTGGGCCAGCATAGTCTATATGGATCCTATGCCAAGGTTTACCAGGCCACTCCCAAGGATGGAGCTGAGCATGCGGCGGAGACTTGGATTGGACTTGACACTGCTGACATGATTTCACTTTAAGCTCGATATCAGCATCGATTCCTGGCCACCAAACATAACTGCGTGCGAGTGATTTCATCCTAACAATTCCTGGATGGCACTCATGGAGTTGCTCAAGAACACAGTCACGAGCCTGCGGTGGTATTATCACGCGCAAACCCCACATCAGGCAACCTTGTTCTGCACACAGTTCTTCCCTCCTGCGAAAGTATGGTGCCAGTTCTTCGGACACGCTATAAGGCCAACCCTTCAAAACAAAGTTTTGGACGGAAGCCATGATCGGGTCTCGAGCGGTCCAAGAAGCAATTTGAGTACATGTCAAAACCTCAGAACACGTTAGAACCTCAAAAGCCAACACTGTTTCAGCAGGCACAGGCACGGTGAAGTACGGTGTCGTTAAAGGTAACCGGCTTAGTCCGTCAGCATTGCCGTTCTCCTTGCCTGGCTTGTAACGTAAACGATATTGGTAATTTGACATTGTCAGTGACCAACGCTGTAAGCGGGCAGTAGACATAGGACTGATGAGTTTGTCCTCTTTCAGCGGACCCAACAGCGGCTTATGGTCTGTTTCCACGGTGAATTCGCGACCATACACATACTTATGAAACTTGGTCACACCGAAGATTACGGCGAGCCCTTCGCGCTCGATTTGTGCATAGTTCTTCTCAGCGGGAGCTAACGATCTGGATGCAAACGCGATTGGTCGGTCGGAGCCATCCGGCATCCGATGAGAGAGTACCGCACCCAGGCCGTACGATGACGCATCACAGCCAAGAAGCAATGGTAGAGCCGGGTTGTAGGGAACTAACACTTGCGAAGATTGCAATAGTTCCTTTGATTTAGCAAACGCTTGTTCCTGTTCTGGCCCCCACTTCCACGGAACATCCTTCTGTAGGAGCTGATTCAGTGGTGCGAGTGTCGAGCTGAGGTTCCTTAGGAACTTGTGGTAGTAGTTTACCATTCCCAGGAAACTGCGGAGTTCACTCACATTGGTAGGAGGTGGTGCGTTCTGAAGAGCTGCTACTTTCTCGGTAGTCGGGTGAATTCCTTCTGCATCCAGCTTGTGACCTAGATAGACACAGGAATCTTGGAGAAACACACACTTCTCACCTCTCAGACGTAGTCCTGCCTGCTGCAGCCGACCCAGTACCGTCGTCAAGTTTTGATGTGCCTCCTCCTTTGTGTGCCCCGACACCAAGATATCGTCCAGATACACTGCTACCATGGGTATACCCTGAAGTACCTGCTCCAGAACTCTCTGGAAAATACCTGGTGCGGAAGATACCCCAAAACACAAGCGTGTGTACTGGTACAAACCTTTGGTAGTGTTAATTGTTGTGAGTTCACGGGAATCCTCACTGAGAACTACCTGAGTATATGCATGACTGAGGTCCAACTTGGAAAAACAAACACCCCCAGCCAACTTTTGGTACAAATCATCAACATTCGGAATTGGATATTTGTCCACCTTTGCTGCTCTGTTGACAGTCAGTTTGTAATCACCACAAATGCGAATGTCACCATTCGGTTTCATTACCGGAACGATTGGAGCAGCCCAATCTGCAAATTCAACTTTTACTATGACCCCGTCACGTTCGAGGCGATCAAGTTCAGCCTCGACCTTCTCTCTGAAAGACCAAGATAGTGTTCGCGCCTTGAACTGACGTGGTTGCGCATCAGTGTCTATATACAGTTTCGCTTCGTAACCCTTTAACTTACCAAGCTCGGGTTTGAATAGGTCAGGGAATAGTTTCCTGTAGTCCACATCTGAAAGAGAATGCACTGCGGACCAATCAAGACGTAACTCGTTGATCCAGTCTCTTCCGAGAAGACATGGTCCTTGACCCTCGACAACTAATGCGTCAAGTTGCAATGACTGACCTTCATGCTGCACATCCAATGTTACACGACCAAGTGGCAATAGACTTGCACCTGAAAACATCTTAAGTACAGGTAAATTGGTTTTACTTAACACCAGACCAGGATTACACTTCTTGACATTGTCATACTGAACCTTGTTCAAGATTGTTACACCAGAACCAGTATCAATCTCCATGTTTGTGGCAACACCATGTAAATCTACACATACAATGTAGGGTTTGACCCTTTTACTAGGCATGGCATTGGTATGGAACAAATTATACTGATACTCGATAGCATCGTCACTCAGTGGTGCTGCGGTAGCACCTTCGTCAGTCTCAACAAAGTTTGTTGATTGTCTACAAACTTTCCCAAAATGATTGTATCGGGAACACTTGTGACAAATTTTCCCCCATGCGGGACAGTCGCGTGCTCGCTTGTTATGAGATGCGTCCCCACAACCAGAACACGTGCCCGTCTGGTCGGAAGGCTGCCGATGTTGTTGTTGCTGTTGACGTTGTTGATGTTGTCTGCGTGGCGGTGAAGACTGTCTCCTCTTGCCACGACCCCAGGAGTTGGGCTTTGACATCACCTTGTGGACCTTTGACTCCACAGGAGCGGTGGGCATAGACTGCGACATCACCTTGCTTTGTCGTCCCGTAGACTCCTGAGTGCGTGCGAATTTTAGAAGAGCCGCCAACGTGACGTCTGGCTCATCGAGCCCCTTTTCTCGCACTTTTGGCCATCGACATTTCTGAATAATCTGAGATTTTATCTCACCGTCCTCATTATGGAACTCACAGTACTTAGCGAGACTCTTCAGCCGAACATGGAACTGATCAATCATCTCGTCATCTCTCTGATAAGCCTGCCTAAACTCATATATCTGATACTCTTTGATGCATTTAGGGGCAAAGTAATCAGTCAATTTGGTAGTTGCTTCATCAAAAGTTGTGGTAGCATCAATGCCTAGAGATGTAGCAACATCCATAGCGTCATCACCTAAGAGTAACATCAATGATGCAGTCTTTTTTGCCTCATTGGTGATGCCTTTGTACACTAGGAAGTGTGGGAATTTTCTAAGCCATCTCTCCCACCTCTTAGCTGCAGACTCCACTGGTTCCAACTGGAAAGGGTGCATAATGAAGTCCCCCATTGTAAGGCAAAAAGTAGGCCTACAACAGGATGAATAGGTCTAGGCCACCTAAACAGCAAATGTTCCACAATGCAGATGTGAATGTTCAGACTGTTAAGACACAGCTGGTGCAGATCCAAAGAGCCTAGATCCACTGCCACTGGTGAAAGGAGTGTGTGCCTGTGCAGAAAGTGCCAACACATGGACTGAGGCTGACTGACTGCACAACTGACCCAAAATCACTGCCCTGAATTTTCCACCAAAGTTCACCAAAGATTACAATCAAAGTTCTCAAAATGGAACAAACTCACAGTTTCCAAGAGATTCCAGGCAAGATTGTCCACAGGGTAAGCTCCTTCGTCGCCAATTATGTGGTGTATGTGGGAAGAAATTCAGTGATGAAAAAAGTAGAGACTGAGGCAAGTCTAACTTCTTCTGCAGGGTAGGCACAACTGACTATAGTTTGCCGCGCTTTTATTGCTACTTCCGGTATGAGCAGTTACAAGGTCTCACA